>JAHHUM010001531.1:0-353718 GCA_036173005.1 Crenichthys baileyi | reverse complement strand
TCAAGAACCCCACAATGATCCATTGGAGGGCTATTTATTTCATTACTTCATCTTTTAGTCAGAAGTCCCCAACTGAGACTCTTGACTGGTTCTCTCAGTCTCTGGGATCTGTCTACTGATCCATGATCAGAGTTTGTGCGCCGTCTGGAAAAGTGTGGGGTTTGATTTTAAGAACTCTTTGTTTGGATTAGTATGAAAATTTTTGCTCTGCCAGACTTCCTTTGCCTTTGTGTAAATGTGGTCCATCGATGTCCATTCCTTTTGTTTTTCCATCTGTCCATCAGTTCGGTTTTTCATCTGTGTCTTGAACCATCCATTCTTCCATAGTTTTTCCATCCATCATTTTATCCTGTTAATCTATCAAAGTCTTTTTCAGACCTTTTGGAGGTTTGAGTCAGGAAGAAGACCAAGTTTTGATTTATGGGGAAAAATGTCTGATTTGTTTTTGTGAGCTGCCGAGGCAGATGGTCACACAGCTGAGTTGGGGAGAAGGTGTGAGGTTGGGGCAGTATAAGTTATTTACTGGTTTGACAATGCTGGCTTCACTTACGTAAGTAGACTTCACCTCCAAATGAGGCCAGCTGGAGTGGTTCATCTTTGAACACTTGCAGGTCCATAAGTGTTCCTGCAGGAATCTGTTAAACTAATATTTTACATCCTTCTATGCAGATGATGTTTTCATGTCTCATGGTGATTTGTTCCTGCATTTTCCAGATGCTTTGCCAGAAATTGAGGGCAGTCTGCCAGCATATCAGACTTCACAAAGTGAGAAATCTGTCTCTCAGAATCTTCCGCAAGTTGTTCCGAACCTGGTTGAAGCTTCAGTGTCCCAGGCAGAAAAAACAGCCCAACACTCTTTACCAGAGGTCCAGACCCAAAGTCAAGCTTCTTTACCAGAAAGCCAAGTCCTAACACCCCAGATCCAGACTGAGGCCCAGGCCTCGGCCCTCCCGCGACAAGTACAGACCCACTCCGAGGTGACTTCAGAGCCTCAAACACTTCTCCAGCCACAGTCTGAGGGCACTGGAGTTCAGTCCCCACCTCCATCTCCGGAAGTCTCTCAGTCCTCCCAGGTCCCACAGTCCCCCAGTATTCAGAGTTCAGAAGACCCTCTCCCTCAAAAGTCAGATTCTCCTCCCCCTGCCTCCCAGCAGTCACGCCCTCCTCAACCTGCCAATCTTCCACAATTTCACCCTCACTTTCCTCAACCTCAACCTGTCCCTGGGACCGTCCCCCTCCAACAGCTTTCCCAGCTCTACCAGGACCCCCTGTACCCCGGCTTCCCCCAGGGAGAGAAGGGAGAGCTTGCCCAGATTCCTCCATTTTCATCGAGCAAGTCTGGAGACGACCTCCCGAAAGGTGAGCTTGTGTTTATAATCTGTTAAGACCTATTAGTTAACCAAAAACCAACACTTCCTTATAACAGGCCTAAATCCATGAATGTTCCATCATCAACGGTCTGGGAGTTTTTTTTTTTTTTTTACTACTATGTCTGTATTAATGTATGAAATAATCAGGAAAACATGAATATACAAAACTATTTTGGGGAGGAGCTGTTGATGCTGGGTTAAGAAGAGAATAATCACTGAGCAGCACCCAGAGAAAAGGGACTACAAGATCTGACGTTTGTTTTGAGAAAGTTTACGATGAAAATAGAGGTCGGAACAAGCTGCTCGGGGTCTTTGACTGTTTACAAAGCACATGATAGGATGCCAAGAGAGAAACCATGTTGCTATATGAACAATTTAAGTGTGGCAGAAAAGTATATGAGGGGGTTTTAATAGATATAGAAGGGTAACGAAACAGCGGTGAGGTCAAGGTGATGGGATTAACTATGGCATGAGATCTGAGCTCTGTCTTGCCTTTGCAGGAAGGCTGATAAAATCAAGCAGAAGCTCTCATGGATCACGTTGTTTGCAGATGATATTGTGACTTGTAGTGAGAGTAGGTGAAAGGAAGCCTGGAGGGGTTGAGATATGTTCTGGGGAGAAGGTGAGAAAAAGGCAGCAGAAGTAAGACTGGATGATGAGGCTGACTATCAACCGGCCTAAACAGTGGGTAGTGAGGAGTTCAAGAGGACAGTGGAGGCATGGTGGAGTGGATGGAGAGGAATTTAGGCGAGAAAGACAGCTGCAAATCTAAATGTGATAATGTTTACATGCTGGTTGGGAGAACTGCTATGATGTACGCGTCAAAGACGGTGGCTGAGCTGAAGATGTTCATTGGTTGGGGTCAAAATGAAGAGGATTAAAAATTCGTTTATTAGGGACATCTCGAGTTGAGATGTTTAGAAACGTGAACAGGAGGGATGGTCAATGTAAAAAGAGGAAACGGAAGGTTCATAGATGCAAGGAAGGATGATGTTGGGGATGGAGATGGAGGCAGATGATCTGCTCTGGTGACTCCTAACTGGAAGATCAGAAGAATAATCTACGAACAGGTTGTTTCGTCTCTAAAAAAAAATCAACCATGAAAAACTATGTAATTATACTATGTTCATTACTGTTTATTTAGGTAAGAAGAACCTAAATATTCCTATTTTCACTTGTTTTCCTTCTATCTGAGAAGGAAATGTTCATTTGTATGTTTATTTATATCAATAAAGTAGTAGAAAAACTTTCAGCAAGGTATAAACAGGATTTTCTTGAACTTAATGTTGTCTGTTTGTTCCCTGCAGATGTTAACATCTTGAGATTTTTCTTCAACTTAGGCGTCAAGGTAAGACTAGAAGTCTCCATCTTAAAGCAGATCAGGATCTCTGTGTTGTTGGAGCTTAATTATTTCAGATACTTCTAATAGTTTGCTTCTCTTTTCCTGTTTAAATAAAGATTACTTTGTAAATATTCAACACATATATCCACAAATATATTAAAAGCGTGTATACTGTTTTGTTTTTGTTTCAGACCTGCTAGTACTTAAAAAGTCTCTCTCTTTCAGGCGTACACCATGCCCATGTTCCCCCCCTACATATACCTCTTCCCCCTGCAGCAGTACTACACTATGCAACTCAAACCCCCATCCCACTCCCCGTCCCCCCACTACCCCTGCCCCAGCCCGCCAACCAAGTTGCAGGAGCCTTACCAACCGACCCCATGCCCTCCACCTTCCGCCTCCCCTCAATATGACCACCAGACTCCCCCGACTGAGCCCCCTCGCCCCACAGAGCCCTCCTTCAACCAGAATCCATACCAGGGGCTAACCCAGCCTCCACCCCAAAGGATGCAGTGTGCCTCATTGCCATGGCAACAGGTACCTCCACCCAGAAACCCCACATGCCCGGTTGGATATCACTCGCCTCCTCCACCGTACTCTAACCCTCAACCTTCCTCTCAGGGGTACCACCCAGGTCAAGCCCCAGTACATTCGCTGTATCCATCAGGCGCCCCCCCATACCCCGCGTTCTCCCTGGGATATCAGCCTTCATCAGTCCCTGAAGATCTCCAGGTGAGCCAGGGTGCAGTGGAGCAGCTTCAGCCCACCAACCTGGACCCCATCCATAGCCACGGACACGTCAGGGTCCTGGGTCCTATGGAGACTCCACCTGCTGCTAACATGGCTAATGCTAACAACAACAGAAGTATTGTGGTTACTGCCAACTATGGTATGTAGTCAGTTTTTATTGTCAGTATTTAAAGATACCATACAGAGTTTTTAAAACCCCAGAAGTTAAGCAGTTACACAGTTTGGACACCAGGGTCTGCTAACAAGCAAATGTCTCAATGCAGGTTTTGACAGAAAGTTTTCCCCATCAGCTTTGAAGAAGGAGGGCGGAGAGGCTCTGACCCGAACAGTGCTGCTGGTGGACCCACCACTCAACAACAAACCTATAGTATGTACAGCACACTTCCTCCCATCTGTGTGACAAGACCTTAAATATACACAGAGGAAATGATACATGCTTTTAGTTATCTCTGCCTGGATCACATGGGAACTTTACCAGTAGCTTTCTCTTACATAGTAACAGTTTTCCCATTTGTTTTGATGAAATCTAGGAAAAAAAATCCCTAAAATAACAGATTAACTGGATTTAGCTCCAAAATAGGAATTCCCAAAGAGGTATTAACCAGAAACTGGATCTATAGTGAAAGATCAACTGAATGAGGATTTTCTCCTACAGACTCATCTCAGTAAATTAAAATACCAAGGAGGAGTTTATTTTACTAAATCAGTTAAAAAGTAAAATTAATTAGGTTTATTATACACAAAGTGATCATTTTCAAACAGTGTCCAGCTAATAAAAAACCCAGACTTGAGAAAATATGAAAACTGATTTTAAGACAGAATGGCAGGCCTTCTGAACAGCATGTTAATGTGCTCCATCTGCACTCAGTACTTGGTTGGGGCTCCTTTTGCATGAATTGCTGCATTGATGCGGCGTGGCATGGAGGAGATCAACCTGTGGTTCTGCTGAGGTGTCCTGGAAGCCCAGGTTGCTTTGATAGTAACCAGGTCATCTGCCTTCTTGGGTCTGGTTTCTCTCATCTTCCTCTTAATAATCCTTCATAGGTTAACTATTGCCCCTTTTCCACTGGCTCGATTTGGCCCGACTCGGCTCCACTCGGCTCGTTTCGCGACTATTTCCATTACTGTTATATGAGGAGCCGATACCTACTTTTTTAGTTCTGCCTTCTTAGCAGGGCTAAGCGAGGCCGAGTCGGTACTGTACGTGAAGTGAACAAACGGCTGTTCACTGATTGGCCGTGGGCGCGACCAGCCGTAAGAGTCGACCAGCGTAAAAAAAAAAAAAAACAACCAAATGTGGAGCTTGGATAGTAATCCGGAAAACTCACCCCTTGGAGCTACGCCGAGGTGCAAGCTTTTCTGGCGATCATAGGAGTCTGCAATATCCAGCGGCAGCTGAATAAATATATAGGCAACAACGATTAGAAATAAAATGGGACCTCATTCAAGTCTCTTAAAGGGAAAGTAAAGTCTTTAATAATTTTAAAACGGATGTCAAAATCCTACTCATCAGATCTGATTGTCAATGCAATCAGTAGATTTAATCCCCAGGTAATAGACGTGTTACTACTTGTTTTTATAACTCGTTTCGGTCTTCTTTATATTGGTGGTTGGGTGTTTCATTCGCGGTTATGCAGCACGACACACGATGCTTTAAAGCCGCGCCTCCAGGAGGTGTTCCCTCAGCGGAGCAAAAGCGGGTCTATGGAAATGCAACTCACAACGTGTGGCGCTGTTCTGGGCTGGCCAAATCGAGCCGGTGGAAAAGGGGCATATGGGGTTCAGGTCATGCCAGTTAGCTGGCCATTCAAGCACTGTAACACCATGGTCATTGGACCAGCTATTGGTACCTTTGGCAGTGCGAGTCCTGCTGGAAAATGAAATTGGCTTCTCCATAAAGCTTGTCAGCAGAAGGAAGCATGAAGTGTTCTAAAATGTCCTGCTAGATGTCTACATTGATTGTGGACTTCAGAAAACCCAGTGGACCATTACCAGCAGATGACATGGAACCAGAAATTATTCCTGTCTGTGGAAACATCCCACTGGACTTGGAGCAATGTGGTTTCTCTGCCTCTCCACGCTCCAAGCTCGAGTCCATTGCACCAGTAAACGCAATACACTTCTTGCAGATCTTCCCCAAACTCTTCAGTCCTTTCAAGGCTTTTCTACCACAGTCTTTCCTTCCATTAAACTTTCCACCTTCATCTCCTGGATAAAGAACTGCGTGTGCAGACAACTTGTTTAGCAGTGACAGTTTAATAGTTACTGTCTGCTGGACAGCTGTCATGTCAGCAGTCTTCCTGTGTAGATCATTACATGTCCAAAACATTTCTGAACTATTATTGGTCTCATGTAATATTCATATTTTCCAGATTTCTTCTAGCTGTTCGCCTTAATCATCAAAATTACCAGAAATAAATGCTTGAAAGATATATTACTCTGTGTGATTTAAACGTTCCAAGTATGCAGTAATTTGTTGAGATGCTCTAGTACTGTTCTTCTGCTGCAGATGGCTTCGTGACCTAGCACTTAGGTTGTCCTCCTCTTTTCCACGTTTATCATTGTTTAAGAACAAACTCTTTAGGATTTACTCTCATGGTCGGACTGGACGTCTGGACTGAAAATGATTTTAAAAAGGAGCCAAAATCCAAAGAGTCTGAAGAGCTGTTGATGCAGAACATTTTAGCTGGCTGCTTGCACCATTTTGACCACTAGATGTCAGTAGCTGTAACTCACTGCACCTTTTAATTCTTCACAAATCCTATGATGCCCCATTAAATTTGTCTCAGTTTTCAGATGTGACAAATACTTCTTGTTTTCAGTAGTAAAAGCAGTTTAACTCTGAATCTCTTCCATATTTCTGTCTCTCAGCTCGCTGTGCTTTCCGATCCCGACATTTCGGATGCCTCCCTAAGGTCCGGCAGTAGCCCCGGCTCGCCATCAAACTACCGAGGCCGCCACAAGCACTTTCCCAACACCAAACCCTACGTCATTCCAGGGGCTGTTGATCCCAGCCAGCTGGTTTTCACGGCAGGGGCCGTCGGCATGCCGGAGCCTCTGTCGGTGGCGTGCAGCACCGAGGACGACTTCGAGGGGGACGCGTTCCAGATGAACTACAGTGGGCAACGGAAGCCCTACAGAGGGCGAGGAGGAAGAGGGAGGAGCAGCTATGATCCAGGGAGAGGCGGGCAAAGGCGGCGACATGGTGACCAGGGGGCAGGGACTAATTTTTTTAACTCCTCCTTCAGGGGGCGGGGGCGGGAGAGAGGATACTAGCGTTAGCCAATAAGGGAGGAGGATATAGAAACGCCTGGTTGTCTGTAAAATCACAAACACTATGTCTTTGTTCTGCTTTGGCTCTGCATGTACAATCTGAAGTTTACATCTCTGAACGTTTGAATGTAAGAATTAAATATGGCGTTCACATGCTGGTTGGGGATTCATCTTCTAAACATGAACATGACTTTAACTTAACGTGTGAAATGTTGGGACACCCATCATAAGAATGAGCTCTGATGTGTTTTGGGTCTTTATGTTGTTCCTTGTTTAAAGCAAAGCCCTGCTGCATCTCTTCACTGAGAAAAAAACCTGTTTCCTTTCATAACTCCAGTTTCTGACCGTCGCCTGTCACTTGAATGCATCGTAACGCCTGAATAGTAAAGGTGGAACAGAGTTGTGACGGCACCACGAGTTCTGGATGTGTTTGCAGGGCCCGCTGTGTGTTTGTGTGTGTTGTGCTGCTGGTTTCACCTTCTTTCTTCACTTTAGATCATCTCACCCCTGAGGAATCAGTGCCTTAAGTTTGCTACTGTTATTTGGTGAGAAACACTGCTGTACAGAACAAAGAATGTCTGCCTTGGATTTTTCTTAGTGGTTAAATAAAGAAAAGTTTGGTTCAAATCTTTAGTTGCTGCTTTTTAGGTTCAAATTTAGTTTCAGTGTCTGAGCAACCGCTGTGAGCCAGCATGAAATGTATTCTCTACGTCAATAGAGATTAAAAATTAAAAAAGGCGTTAAATGAAAAAATAGAACACCCACTGTTTATAGAGAGGAAGAACCATTAAAATCACCTTATTTCAGATGAGAAATCTTCACAAATGACAGACTAAAATCCTACAAAAACTGTTTAATTGCTGATGAAGGAACTTGGATAACTATAAATAACACCTCCATAGGTAATATGGAGTCAGATCAAGCAGTTTGGCACTAATTGGACCAACAGAGTAAATCTCAAATGCTGTCGATCACACTCTATGCAGGTTTTCTAGAGCTCATAGTGACACAATCATAGTATTCTGATCAATAAACTAGACCAGGATGTAACCTGGGCTTGTACTGCACTGACAGGATACTTGTAAAATTTTTATCAAGTTGTGGTGTCCCCCAGGGGTCAGTACTGGGTCCAAAATTTAGTTATGAAAGATATTTGTAAGGTACCAGACTTAAATTTAACGTTGGGTTATTTGTAGAGGACAAGTTTTTTCTGGTGAAATTTAAGGGCCTTACTGGATGTGGTATAAACTAAAAGTAGTCAGACCTTCTGACAGTTAACATGATTTCCTCTTTTCCTACTACTGAAATTATTTTACTGCAGAGTTCAGAGAATGCTGCTCAGACTCGTCCTTCTGATGAGCTCCCAGAATGCCATGACAACTTGACACGACATGCTAGCAGATTAGATGTATTTGCAGGGTTCCTACACCGTTTGCATGTCTAAATTCTATAACTTGACAGTTCTGGAACTGTTTCGTGATCTTAAGTACAAAAGTTCATCATGACTGCAATGGAGGAAGGAAGAATTAGAGGATGGACTGAAGGAATGGTTGGAGCTAGCTTGGAAGGAAGAGATGAACCTTTAAAGACTGAAGGGTTAAAGAGGGACAAATGGATACAAAATACAATCCAACTGGTAAAATCTGGAAGTATTCAGTTTACTTTTCCCAGTTATACACATGTAGAAAATACTTAAATGAAACTGTAAACCTTTGAGACTGCGTACAAATTTTGTGTTAATAGATGAAGTTGCATCATCTCTAAAGCTACAATAATGATAAAGTTGGTCAAGCTAAGATGTGAAGTCTCTCGTCTCACATAAAAATTTCTAGTTTTCAATGAAAGTTTCAGTTTTAAAATAGAAATCATGTTAATCGAAAACAAGCAGAAAAGACCAGAAAGTCGTTTCCAGGTCAGGAAGCATCTGTTTATTACGTGTTGTAAATGCATGAGTGATAAAATACGCTGCTGAATGTTCCACAACGTTGCTGCCTCACAGACTCCGCCCACACGGTCAGGGCGACGCCCACACAGCGTAGAGCACTTCATTATCTTACACGTCACAACACCGCTGGATACTAAACGCAGCTCGGTAAAGAAAGGCTGATGCATTTTATTTTTGTTGTTTCACGTTTGGCGAACGCAGCCTGGCTGTGAACGTGGAGGCGACGGGTTGGCGGGCGTCGGCCTGCAGCCAGGAGGTCACATATGGTCCCGCAGGGCGCCAGCTTAGTCGTCCAGGAAGAAGTAGTTCCCGCTCTTCTTCTGCTCCGTGTCCTGGAAGAGACGAGGCAGACGTGTTTATTTTCAGCATCACATCTTTAGCACAGTGTCGTCTGCATAAAGAGAGAGGCGTTATGATCCGCTGTACCTTGATGGAGTTGAGCTTGTTGATTCTG
This sequence comes from Crenichthys baileyi, assembly GCA_036173005.1. NCBI lineage: Eukaryota > Metazoa > Chordata > Actinopteri > Cyprinodontiformes > Goodeidae > Crenichthys > Crenichthys baileyi. The sequence goes on along the minus strand of JAHHUM010001531.1, from coordinate 344,584 downwards.
GGCCTGAAGTTATTCGGGTCTCTCCTGAACGTGATCTCCAGCAGGGACAGGAAGCGGTTCATCCCGGCCAGCAGACTCTGAGGCCTAAACAAGAACAATCGATGTTTAAAACAACAACAAAAAAACTGTATGGTGGTCGAAACATTTTGGGGCGGGGCTTACGTGTTAGCCGAGGTCATCCTGGAGGGAATCCCGTCGAACACGATGACTCTGTCGGCCAGGTACGTCGCCATGATGAAGTCGTGCTCCACCACAAACGCCGTCTTCTTGGCATGAAGGATGTATCTGAATAATACCAGAAAAATATTAGACCACAGCGACCCCGCAGGAATAGACATGTAGGAGCACTACAGAAAATATTTCATTGTCCGCACTGATAGCAGTTTTTTGTCAGATAAATACTAAAAATAATTTTAATGATCGGTTTGAATATGGAGTTAGTTTTGGTCGCTGCTCATCCAACTGTGTGGTTTCGGTTTCTTCGTTTTTAGGACACTTTGGTTCTGATCAGTCAGCAATAAATCAGGAAGCAGTTTTGCACACAACTATGAGAGTATAACTAAACTGTGAGGAGTCCAAAATATGGTGTCAAAGAAAAATACAGCAAGTCATTTAAAATAAAATAAGGACATAAAAAATAAAGGCCTGTCTCTGAAAGAAGGCTGACATATTTAGCCTTAGAAATAAGATGACTCCAGAAAACCTAACATACAAATAAAGTTTAATTTAAATTAATGGGCTGAAACTACAAGTTCGACTCAAATTTCCAGAGTTCTCATTTCTTTCTTGCTCCCATTTCTGAAGCATAAACACAAACATTCACTTTGAGTTTACGGCCAATATTCAGGCTCATATTCATATGTCAGGCTTTAAATGTGGAGGCTGTAAAAACATCGGGATCGATGGCCGGACATCAGGACAGATGTATGAAACGATGGATGAAGTGCAAAATGTTTAATTCAACTCATTTTATTAAAAAAAAATCATACCAAAATGTCTCAAGATGCTACACATTTCGTGAGATTTCTTAAGATTTTTGTTTTGTGCTCTTCTTCATTCTTTAGAATTAATAATAGATAAAAGCTGCAACACAAAATATTCCAAACAATTTCTTAAGGCAGATGTACAGGATAATAAATACCAACATTAAGCTTGTTTTTAGGTTCGATGAGGAGGAAAAGGATGAGAAACAGAACTGAGGTTTTGTAGGAAAAGAGAAGACGAGTGTTTGTGCAGCACCTCTTGATGACCCTGGCAGCCATCAACCTCTGCTCAGAGTCCAGGTAGGCAGACGGCTCGTCGATCAGGTAAACGTCGGCAGGTTTCCCCAAACACAGCGTCAGCGCGACTCTCTGCAGCTCACCACCGGACAAGTTCTGCACCTGAAGGAGGAAGAGGAGGGAGGTTTATCATGGCGTCCCCATTAAGTCTCCTGTAGGAGACACTTTATCAAGTGTTCTTTTATACAAGGCATATATTGTTTATTTTTGGGTGTTAAGGATTAGAGCACTCTGCGCACATTTTGTTATTCAAACAGCATTTAACATTTTCAGAGTTCAGTTTTAGACAATAATCAGGAGTTTCTGTCTACACTAACAACAAGAATTCAAGAAGTTCAGGCTTTTACTGATTCCAAGTCCCAAACCTTTATAGTGAAGTTAAGAAAAATCTGTGCAAAATATTTGCTTTAATTAAGTCCCTGACAGCGTTTCAGGACAGCCTAACAAGCTGCCGCAATACTGGTTAACTCTCCTAAAACATGTATGAATAAATCTTGAATATTCTGACAAAGTTTCCCCTAAAGCACCAACAGCTTTACTGCTTCGTTTCTAAAGATATCTGACTGAAACATACAGCTACAATTTACGGCATACCGACATCTTGCTCCTGTTAGTTGTGGCGCTAAGCTAATGCTAGCATGTTTTTATACGACTTGTTGATCATTTCAGCTGCTACTGTATTTCATGGTGTCTTGAGTTATTTATGCATGTGTGAAGAAAAACAGAGAAGGTTGTCCTCATGCTTTAGAAAATGGCAATTTAATTTAAACGTCATAAAATTCAATGACTAGTGTTTCAGCTGCTTTCTGTGCAGTTCAGCCAGGAAACAGGATGCTGCCGCAGCCAATACAGTCTCTCTTTCACTGTCAATGTGATCGTAAAGGCTAAAAAACACTTAGGGGGGAACCAGACTAGAAAGAGTAACTAACACTACACAGAACCTAGAACAATTTTACAAGCCATGCAGATGAAAATAAATGTGATTTCCTTAAACAAAATGGCAGAATAGCTCGCTGGGGATGTGTCACAGACAGATGACCAATACAGGTATTAGGAGCTCCTCAACACCTGTCAATTCAGGTACTCTAGATCGAATCGGCAAATCTCTAGCATGCACGTTCAAATATTATAAAGATGCTTCATCTATTTAGGCTTTTATAATGTATATTGTATAATGTTTTTAATCTTATGTGCAGCGCCTTGAGTGCCTTGTTGCTGAAAAGCACTATATAAATAAACTTGACTTATAAAAAACAGCAATACCTTCATTTTGGTACAGTTTATAATCAGTTGCAAAACATAAAGAGGTATGTTTGAGTATTAGTTAAACTTTAGTCTTTTTTCCCTGAAATTCACAAGAGTAGACGACTTTTACCAAAACCATTTGAGAAATTACCCAAGAACATGTTATAGTTATATGTACAGGTCATAGTCAGATAGTTACATTTACAGTTATGTTATTAATTTCATCTTAACTATTCTTTATTCAGGTTGGGCTTAGTTAACAACAACTGATTTATAAAAGAAACAAAAACTAGGTTCACAAATTTTTATTTGCTCTGACTTTTCTGAAACCAGACAATTAAAATTCAAACCTGTGCATTATTTTTTTGTTTTTAAAAATCATTGCAGACGTATGTTGTGAAATGGTTCCATCCTGGAAACAGAACCATAGAAATGCATCATTAAAAGCCCAAAATGAATGTGGTGGTGTAATTACAGTCAGAGTGAAGAAACTGCAGGTGGCTTTTCACGATGCATTCAGGGCCTTCCTCAGGCTTCCAAGAAGGACGTCTGCAAGTCAAATGTTTGTTACCAGTCCCAACGTTTCATGCCTTACGGAGGAACTATATTTTATAAATCTATGTACCGTTTGAATGCGTCAACAAATTCAGTAAACAGAGTTAAACCAAGCTTCTATAAAACACTGGAACTAATGTCTGTAGGCTTTGTGACAGAAGATTCGTCCATTTAATCACAGTTATTTAAGACAGCTGTGATTATGATGCTTCTATCCCTCCTTGTTGATGTCAGCCACATTTTACTACTTTTTGTTGCTGTATTGCTTCTCATAAATGGCCTTTTTAATTAATAAGGCTCACTGATAATAAAATTATTCATAGTCATAAAAACGAGCAGAGAAAGATGGATAATAGTGAAGCTCAGTAGTTAAACTGTATTCTTACGTCCTGGTCGATGATGCTCTCGATCTGCATCGGCTTCATGACGTCGGTGATGAACTGTGGGTGTGTGTAGGCATCTCTGATCTTCTCGTGGAGCAGAGCTCTGACGCTACCCTGCAGGCACAAAGATCAACATTTAACAAAAAATGTAAAAAAAAAGAGAAAAAAAAACAAAACAATAACTTTAATTTTTTGTGGACCTTGCTGAATCCTTCACCTTAAATTTGGGGCTGATGGTTTGAGGTTTGTAGCTGACGTTCAGGATGGGAACTTCACCTGAAAGACAGAAGGCAGGTCAAACACCTGGTTCAGTAAGGTTTAGTTATCAGTTATTAGACAGAACCTCACCTCCTCCGTCAGGTTTGAGTCCTCCAGCCAACATCCTGATGAAGGTCGTCTTCCCTGTGCCTGTAAACAACAAACATGCAGTCGCTCGGCTTCAATTCTGATTAAAGATGTTTTCTAAATGTAGGACGAGTCTTTCAGATTGCTGGTCTGCCAGGACCTGGTTCAGGACTGAGACCCGAACCAGCAGCTTACCGTTCTCTCCCAGCATCACCATGATCTCAGAGTCCGTGAACTCTCCTCCTTTGATGTCCAAAGTGAACTCGCCCATGGTCTTTCCCATGTCTGGGTACTGAAAATCAGCACAAATAGACCTTTGTTAAGCATGTCTGACAACCTCGGTTTTCTGAGTAAGCCACAAAATGACATAAAAAGATCAAATCTGCTGAGAGAAAATATCAACAAGAAGGTGAAAAGATAAAAACAAACAGGAAACAATCGATTAAAACATAAAAAATACAATAATTAGGGCCCATTCAGACATTTGTCTTAAAAAATGGGGGGCTTGTCCGGGATCCACATCAAGACCTTTAACAGGAAAGTTACACATTAACGAATAGTAAAGATTCAATGGAAGTGGACAGACAGTATGAAAAGAAACAGAAATTTTTGTATACACCAAAGCAAATGCATACCTGGTAGTGCCTGAGCCTCTTCACCTCCTCCTCATTAGCCGTTTCAGCCACTTTGAAGACCAATGAGGTCTCCCGAAACCTGAGATTCTCCGTGGGAACGTAACCATCCAGGAAGATGTTGATACCTAGAAGATTAAAGAGGGGGGGGGTGGGGGGGGGGGGGGGGAAGAAGACGGGAATTAAACTTTGGTGGCACAGACCTCATGTCAGACCAGAGATCCCACTGAAGGGTTTAGGAATACATTTTGTGCTCGTTGTATCAGAAAATACTGGTTTTGTTGTTGTTTTTTTTTTTACATTTTCCAGATTTAAGTAACCAGTGAATTGCTTAATGTAGCAGGGACTAATTGGGAGAAAAAAAACTTTTTAAATAGACTGAAATTATTTTTGGGTGATATTGTTTCTAAACATAAATATATTTTTAAATTTACGCTACACTTTAAAAAACTACAGGCCAGAGGTCAAACAGAAAAACTGGTATTTTTGTTTTTATCAAGGTAAAGTATTTGTTCACTTAATTTGGCCTCAAATTCAAATGCAAAAAAAGAGAAAGAATAGATAAATGGCTTGCCATAAGTCTGTTAAATGGCCAATGGTCTTGCTATATATGCCTCATAGCTCTTCCCAGGAAAAAAAAACAAGCAAAGAAAAGGTAACCCTTCACGCTGCTGACTGAAAACATGCAGATGGGTTTTCAACCTCCTATCAACCATTCTTGCATTAATTTGGTGAGGAGTGCTTTGGATAGTAGCTTAATCTGCTCTTTTTCTATCATGGCTCTGGACAAAAATCTAAGTAACACATGCTCACACTGTTTTGATGACAGCATTGATCACCCATGTGCAATGTATTTTAAGGAGGTTTTAGTTTCACCTTCTCGGACGCTGAAGGGCATAGTGACGACTCCGTAAGCACTGGGGACTCCATACAGGCAGCAGATGAAATCCGACAGGTAGTCCAACACGCTCAGGTCGTGCTCCACCACGATGATGTACCTGAAACAAACAAACAGACATAATCCACAACATCCGATGCTGACAGAAGCCAACGAACACAGGGAGAGTCCTCACCTGTCGGGGGTAATGAGCGAACGGATAGTGATGGCAGCCTTCAGCCGCTGTTTAACATCCAGGTAACTGGATGGTTCGTCAAACATGAAACTAGAGCAGAGGAGCAGAAAACAGATCCGTCAGCCTTTCGGCTCAACTCTGAGGTCCCGTTAAAACCCAAGTTGGACTCACATGTCGGCCCTCTGGATGCAAACCACAGCGCAGGCAAACCTCTGCAGCTCTCCTCCAGACAAGTCCTCCACGTTCCTCTCCCGCAGGTGACTCAGATCTGCACGCAAACACATCAAGGTTTGGACTTTCGCTCATTTGATGAGGAAAAATAACCAGTAAAAGGCCTCATTTTCAAATAAAAGGTTTCTACCTAGCTGGTCGCAGATGATGTCCTGTGTGTCTGTGTCGTCTTTCCTGCTCAGGATGGACCCTACTGACCCCTGTAGGCAGAGACGAACAATTACAACAAGTCTAGAAACAAACCGACCCAGATGCCTGGATTAAAGCTCCTGCTGGGGACACCAACCTTGACAGTTTTTGGGATCTGATCGACGTACTGCGGCTTGACGATAGCCCTCAGGTCGTCTTCGAGGATTTTGGTGAAGTAGTTCTGCAGCTCAGAACCTCTGAAGTAGGTCAGGATCTCCTGCCAGTCTGGAGGGTTCTGAGAAGACACAAAAACAGACAAACAAAAAAAGAGATGAAACTAAAAGAAAGAACAACTTTATGGGAGGTTTAGAGACAAGTTCAGGCAAAAACAGGTAACGGCTCCAACTGAAGTCACAAATAAACAAACATCAGGTCATTTATGGCAACAGGACTGTAAACTTGATAAAAACTAATCTAACGGCTGCATCTATGAGTTCGATTCAACATGCAGGTGAGCCCAAAAATCAACATGTTTTGCTCCTAAAACTAAAATCACTGGAAAATAAACACAATTAAGCAGAAAAGGTGCTGAGGTGACACATCCTACACATCGGATTATAGATCTACACCATCACTTTTAATTCAAGTTGCATTTTTACTTCCGGACAGGAAAACATGAAGCTTATCATAAGCAACAGGCAGGAGGAAAGGCACCTCTACCCAGGACCTCTTCTCCTCAGCAGGAGCAAACTCAATCCAACGAGTCATGCAGGAACACAGCAACTGTGTGAAAACTCACATCAAACTTTCCCAGGTTGGGTTTCTGTTTTCCAGCCAAGATCTTCAGAGCCGTGGACTTTCCAATACCGTTGGTCCCCACCAGCCCCAGAACCTCTCCGGGTCTGGGAATCGGCAGCCTGCAACACAAAAACAAGCAGAAACACATCAGTATCGCAGATCATCCTCACACTCTTCCTGTAAGGAAAAGCTGAAGAATCGGAGTAGCCCCTGAAGCATGGCGGTGAGAAAGTTATGTTGTTACCATTCATGTCTGATCACCGATTCACTTCCTTCAAGATCTGATTTTCTCCAAAGTTACATTTGACCTCAAAACCAACCTCTACATTTACAGGAAGGAAGGAAACGAGGAGAGACGAAGGGGAAGATGGAAAGAAATAAGGTCACAAGCAAAGAAGGACAAACCGAATGGTTGAGGAAAGGATAAGAGGAAAGAAGGACAGATGGAAGGAAGAAAAATAAGGAAGGGACAAGAAGGACAAGGAAGGAAAGATACATAGTAAAGCCACAAGACAGGAAAGAAAAATCAAGACAAGGAAAGCAGGAAGAAGGGAAGGAAAAGGGGAAAGACATGAAATGAAAGCAGGCAGGTAACAAGAAATGAACAAAGGAAGAAGGAGAACAAAAAAGGAGGAAAGAAAAGGAACAAGGAAGGAAGGAAAGACAACATTTGGACACTGAAATAGGAAATAGTCTGACAATACAAATATTTTTCTATACCTCTCTAGGCTGCGTAGGAACCCTGTGAGAGGGAGGTCATGTGCCCAAGGTGGGGCGAGACTTTTCCACGTTTAAGCATAAACCTCCCAATGCTCAGTTTGAAACTGCAACCCTCTATTACAGAAAGTTTCATGCGTGTGATCTCAGCTCACTCAGGCGCCCTGAGGTTGAACCATCAGGTGGGGATCTAAAGCTGCATACCTGTGCAGTTTGAAGGAGTTGGCACAATATCTGTGAGTAGTTTCTTTCTCCAGGTTGCTGGGAAGGTTGACGATGGACAGCGCTCCAAACGGACATTTCTAGAACGAGAACAGGTGGTGAGGAAAGACAGATTCAACAGAAAGGTCATGATCATGCCTGCGGGCGCTGTTACCTTGATGCAGATGCCGCAGCCTATGCACAGGGACTCCGAGATCCACACGATCTTACTCTGAGGAGTCACCTCGATGCACAGCTTCCCTGCAAACACACACAGTGAGCTTTCTGCAGTCCAATCAGCGTCCCTGCTCTGCTGTCCAAACACTCACCCATGCGGACCACCGGGCAGCTCTTCTTGCACTCCTGACGGCATTTTTTAGGCTTGCACTTGTCATGGTTGACGATGGCGATCCTGGTGTTCTTATCCGCCATGTTGGAGGGCTGAAATCACGGACGCTTGCGCCTACGGAGCTAGAGGAGGCAGGCAGAAGAGAGAGGAGGATGTGTTATTCTGGGGGTTTAATCCGGCAGGAAAAGACGAGGAGAGAAACAGAGAATAAAACCTTGAATCTTTATTCTGACTGCAGAACAGAAGTTAAAGAAGAAACAACAGATTTTCTCAGGTCCAAAACCGAATACATTCCATGTGAGCTCTGCTGAAGCAACACATTCATTTCTGAACGAAAACAACCTAGAGCCTGTTCAATGAGAAGCTGCTGATTAACATCCAACGGCCCGGATCAACCGGACTGGACCCAATGCTGCAGCAGAGACAGAACCAGTGAATTTATTCAACTGATTCAGGGTCTGTGTGGTTTCTAAAGTCAGACTTTCTCTAAAATGATTCTATTTAGTTTAAATGATTTAGTAAACCGTTCATCTGATGAACCAATGAACCAACAGCTAACTGGAAGACACTGAATCAACGGGTACGAAACAGGACTGCTTATATTTAAGCAAAACGGGCAGAACAGGAAACTAAATCAAAGAACTAAAACAGGCCTACAGGAAGGAGCATGGCTGTTCAGTCCAGACTGGAAGAAAGTGTTCAAGCTCCAGCAGTTTCTGCCTCAGATTTCCTTATTTTAAATCAGGGTCCTTCCACATCAGATTCTTTCACCTCGACAAAACCTTTGTTGTTATTCTGATTCTAGATCCAATTCTAATCGGCCGCATTGACCAATATTGACGCATTTTTTCCTTTAAGCCGCGAGGTGGTAGGAAGGCCCCTTGCTGCAGGAGTCCTTGTGAGTCTGTGCGCCGCATACTACATTGAGTTCGGCTTCAGTGATTGGTCGGCTGCGTCTGCGCTACGGTTTCAAAACAAGCCTGGCAGATAAACAGCCCGATTCACTGTCAAATGGGCCTGGTTGTAAAAGTTTCTCAACAACCGGCGTGATCTACACCGGGGGAGTATTTACATAAGAAACAGGGGGTTCTGTCAGCGCCCATTGTGGACCACAGCAGCACAAGCACCAAGCATGATGAGCAGCTAAAGCCACGGCACCCACAGGCTAATGACGAGGTGAAAGTCACCATAAACATATGGTGACTTTGTGAGCTTTAGGAAGCTGAATGTGATACATGAATGTAGACACATTATCTGTCTGCTGAGTTCTTCGTTAAATTAGGGTCTGAAGAAATAATTAGACCCACTTTTGATCAACTGAAGCTGTAACTGCTGTTAATGTGCAGGTTTTGGGCACCATAAAAACATTATCTTTACTTGTTTTATTCACATTTAATAGTGTTGATAATGTCGATATATAAATGAATAAAATGTCAAACAGACAGTTAATAAACACCACATGAATGTATAAAAGGTACATGGATGTTAGTCTTTATTATGACGTTTTAAATAAAGGTAACAGAAACACATTTTCCCTTTGGAGTTGGACTTATGACCGAGCTGAGGCCTTTTTATGTTTTCTGGTTTAAGATTTATTTTATTTTAAATACATTAAAATGTCTTCCTTTTTTCTATTATTGTGATGCTAGAGGTAGCACTTTATACATACAGGGGTTGGACAATGAAACTGTAACACCTGGTTTTAGACCACAATAATTTATTAGTATGGTGTAGGGCCTCCTTTTGCGGCCAATACAGCGTCAATTCGTCTTGGGAATGACATATACAAGTCCTGCACAGTGGTCAGAGGGATTTTAAGCCATTCTTCTTGCAGGATAGTGGCCAGGTCACTACGTGATACTGGTGGAGGAAAACGTTTCCTGACTCGCTCCTCCGAAACACCCCAAAGTGGCTCAATAATATTTAGATCTGGTGACTGTGCAGGCCATGGGAGATGTTCAACTTCACTTTCATGTTCATCAAACCAATCTTTCACCAGTCTTGCTGTGTGTATTGGTGCATTGTCATCCTGATACACGGCACCACCTTCAGGATACAATGTTTGAACCATTGGATGCACATGGTCCTCAAGAATGGTTCGGTAGTCCTTGGCAGTGACGCGCCCATCTGGCACAAGTATTGGGCCAAGGGAATGCCATGATATGGCAGCCCAAACCATCACTGATCCACCCCCATGCTTCACTCTGGGCATGCAACAGTCTGGGTGGTACGCTTCTTTGGGGCTTCTCCACACCGTAACTCTCCCGGATGTAGGGGAAAACAGTAAAGGTGGACTCATCAGAGAACAATACATGTTTCACATTGTCCACAGCCCAAGATTTGCGCTCCTTGCACCATTGAAACCGACGTTTAGCATTGGCATGAGTGACTAAAGGTTTGGCTATAGCAGCCCGGCCGTGTATATTGACCCTGTGGAGCTCCGGACGGACAGTTCTGGTGGAAACAGGAGAGTTGAGGTGCACATTTGATTCTGCCGTGATTTGGGCAGCCGTGGTTTTATGTTTTTTGGATACAATCCGGGTTAGCACCCGAACATCCCTTTCAGACAGCTTCCTCTTGCGTCCACAGTTAATCCTGTTGGATGTGGTTCGTCCTTCTTGGTGGTATGCTGACATTACCCTGGATACCGTGGCTCTTGATACATCACAAAGACTTGCTGTCTTGGTCACAGATGCGCCAGCAAGACGTGCACCAACAATTTGTCCTCTTTTGAACTCTGGTACGTCACCCATAATGTTGTGTGCATTTCAATATTTTGAGCAAAACTGTGCTCTTACCCTGCTAATTGAACCTTCACACTCTGCTCTTACTGGTGCAATGTGCAATCAATGAAGACTGGCTACCAGGCTGGTCCAATTTAGCCATGAAACCTCCCACACTAAAATGACAGGTGTTTCAGTTTCATTGTCCAACCCCTGTATATATTATACTTTTAAAGTGTAAACCTTTGCATCCATTTTATGTTGTAGCGGGTCGTACATCCTCAAATTTATTGAAACAAAATGCGCTTTTTGAGGAGAAAATGAGAAGCTAAGACAGGTGGATTAAGGTAACAGTGCTGGGAAGCCTAATTTGGTGAGGGGCAGATGGTGGGACAAGAAACAACCGGTTTTCTCTATCAGATCCTGAGAAGAGATCATATTTATTTTTCAGGCTTCATCATCAGGCTTCTCAGCCTCCAAACATGGCGGTCCATTTCTGATATCTGAACGTACAACCTGTCAGGTTCTATCGGATCGAAACCTGATGCAATAAAAGCTACAGACCGAACATTAAAGACGTGTAACCGCATAAACCTAAATGTGTAAATACTGGTGGTAACTAGCGGATCTCTCTGTTCTGCAGTCTGCGTCACACCAGCAGGCGCGATTAGGCCTCCAACTACCCACAAGCACACATCATAGTTTACCAACACTAACTCTAAACCAGTAAGGACGTATTCAGGTTTGGGCGACCAAATGAAACGTGACGGGCGGTGGCGAGCTGCACTTAACGCGGATTTTCTTCTCAATTCATTCAAAACTGTCAAATTAATCATATGCCGAATTCATCGACTGATCCACATAACTGTCAAAACACAGAGATATGAGTTTTCAAATACCTTGTAAGGTGTTAACTGTGGATACAATGATAATTTAATTGAAAACCAAACGCCGTTCAGGCTATTATCCTCCCGTTGAAGGGAATGTTAGGATATGTTCAGATCCCCGAGTCCCAAATAAACTCTCGGATGACAACTATGTTTTCAGCTAACCGATAAGTCCTAACATGAGTATTCAGATGAATAACCGTTCAATTTAAAAGCCTAACATCGGAAGTTAGACAGTGTCACCAAATGCAGTCAGCAGGGGACGCTAACAGTTAGCAGCTAGCTATAGGCCCGCATCGTGACAGCTGCTCATTTCTATGGCAACAAACACAGAAAACGGAGCAAAACCCTGGGTGGCAGGTTAAAATCTTACCCCTCTTCGGCTCCCCTAACGCGCCTTCGGTGAAAATAAACTAGAACTGGCGTTTAGAAACAAATATTTGGGAGTAAAACCTGTCTTTTTCCAGCAACGTGTTTCACTTGAAGCCGGCTGGAAAGATGGCGGGAGGGACGCAAATATTCCTGCGACACAGCGCTGCTGTGACGTCGATACGAAGCGACGTACAGCAGAGACAAGAGAGCAGCGACAGAAAATAACAGTTCCTCTGTTTTTTTTAAGTTCTTAAGCCAAACTTCTTTCTCATGTGTTAAACCAGTGTCATTAGAAGGTTGGTCTACCACATATTGTGAGTTCAGCTTTATAGTTCTGTTTAAAAGTAAGTTTTAGTAGCTTTAAAGGAGTTTGTAGTATGAAAACTGTAGCTGCTAGCAGCAAGCTGCATCGTTTTTTAACTGTTCATTTGCTCTTTCTGTCAAAATAATAGGGTAGTAGTTATGCTTGTGACATGCCGAATTTTTCATTAGGTCCTGATAAACGTACTGTGATCCCGAAAAAGACCTTTTAACCTGTTTACATTAGTTTATGAGTAGATAAATCTAAAAAGGCACTAAGATCAATTTCCGCCTTAACGTTGTGGAACTGTATTCAACTAAATAACAGTTGTCAGTGGGTTTATCCGTCTCCATCGTTACAGGATGGCCACTCCGAGCAAGACCCCACCCGGAGCCGACCCGAAGCAGCTCGAGCGAACCGGGACTGTCCGAGAGATCGGCTCCCAGGCGGTGTGGTCCCTGTCCTCATGTAAACCAGGTAAAACCTGCTGCATTAAATCTGTACACAGGTCTGGGGGGTGTCGCTTGAAAACGCGTGTCCTGTGCGCAGGTTTTGGAGTGGATCAGCTGAGGGATGACAACCTGGAGACCTACTGGCAGTCAGATGGATCCCAACCTCACCTGGTCAACATTCAGTTCAGGTATTTGTGAAAAAAAAACTGATTTACCTTTATTTGCTTGTTCGCGTTTTCGAAAATCCCACATTATATTGAGACAGTAAAGCAGTTCCTTTTTAAATCCAAGAAGAATGTAAAAACTTAATGTAACAAATATATTTTTAAATTCATTTCACAACTATTTGCTACTTTGTGCCTGTAACATAACATCCCCGAAATGTACATTACAATTTGTGGGTTTATGTGACAATTTTCTTGGCAGAAATAAAAAATGTTGCTATTTATCAAATTTGAACAGAAGCTATGAGCGGTTTTTAAGTGCTAGTGATTTCAGAGGCCTTCTTTACAACATATCTTTTTCTCTGTTAGAAATTTCAGAGAAACGTGTGGTTTTTAGAGCAGTTTTGTGCTTTCATTGCCTCATGTTAAGATTCAGATTTCTGTGTAAGTAGTCGTGTTTTGGTGAAGATCATTTGCTCCTGAATGATCCTCTGATTGTCTGTAGGAGGAGGACGACAGTAAGGATGTTGTGTATTTACGCCGATTATAAATCGGACGAGAGTTACACACCGAGTAAGATCTCCGTTAGAGTGGGCAACAACTTCCACAATCTTCAAGAGATCCGGGTAACTCTCTAAACAGTTTCTTTGTGAAGCTTCCACAGCTGCCAGATGTTTCACATTAAACCTTGGTTGTTACCTTCGTCTCTGCAGCAGCTGGAGATGGTAGAGCCCAGCGGCTGGATTCATATCTCGCTTTTAAATCAGGTAAGAGGAAATCGGCGGGGAGCTGGTGACATGTCTTTCCCCTCTAGCTGTCCTAATTTTCTGTCCGCCTGCTGTCAGAAAAATAGAATAATGGCCTCTGGTGCCGCAAAAAAACATTGTCAGCACAAGTTGCTTTTGTTTTTGTTTTTTACCTCCCAGATGCCTCCTTTTGGCTTTTTCATTCAAAGAAATGATAATGAACACGTTAGAAAATTAATTGTTTTTGCTGCCTGTAATGACCCCAGTAAGAGTTACTCTTATTTACACACATTATCTTTGACTGAAAAAGGTTGAATTATATGTTTAAATGTCAGAATATCTAGAGCAAACTGCATAGTTTGATCAGTTTTAATATCATAAATCATCTATGATTATTTTATCTCAGTTCATCCTGAAACAGTTTCTCCTTCATTATTTTCTGCTGTCAAATTTTTTAACGGCCTTTAAATATGTTTCCAGATTTGTTTCTGTCAAGTAAATATTTGTGCATTTATTTATTCCTTTAAAGCTCTGTGCTGCATGAGAATGAAGGCATACAGATGCAGTTTCAGGTTTCACCACCTGGTGGCAGTGTTGTCTAAACCACCTTCAACAGGACCAATGTTCTGCAGCACAAAGCCATCAAAGACCCGGTCTTTGGTAGCTTCTTTGACAGCTTTGGATATCATTATAGCGATGATAATTATTATATATTAATAATTTAGATATTTTTTCATTATGGCACAAATTAAAGGCAAATATGATGCATCGCTGTATTAATTGCCATGTTGTGCATTATATTGGTTGATATATTTTTTTTCTTATTTTTTGTTTTTCTAGCGAACAAACGAGCCGATCAGCACCTTCATGATCCAGATCGCCGTGCTCGCCAACCACCAGAACGGCAGAGACACTCACATGCGCCAGATCAAGGTGTACACGCCCGTGGAGGAGAGCTCCATCGGCAAGTTCCCACGATGCACCACGGTGGACTTCATGATGTATCGCACCATCAGGTGATTCGAGGGGGCTGATCCAGACGGTTTGGGAATCACAGATGAGCGGAAAGATGACGGAGCTGCTTTTTTAAAAGACTGTGAGACGATTCTGATTAATCGATTGATCGATTGGTTTAATCGATCAGCTTCTCACTGGGTATCATTCAGTTGGGAGATTTCAAGTTGCCAATATTTAAAGTTACTTTAATAAGGGACTCAAACGGCGTTATGAATAAAACCCTTGTGCCAACAATTCCTCTGCATTTGTTTTATAACTGTGAAATAAATATTTTCAAAACAAAACGTGACTCTTTTTAATAAGTGAATTATTTTGAGGTTTATAGCCTCAGGTGTCAGATCAACAGAGAATAGGTTTGGTTCCTTTTCTGGGAAGTCACAGAACCAGTCCACAGGTCCAATTCTCTGATCCAGTTGACTTAGTAAGCCACTACATGATACATTACTTTGCAAAAGCATTCGTACCTTTGAAACTTTCTAAATTTGTCATGTTGAAACCGCAAAACTTTATCATATGTGATAAATAAGGGCACATAATTGTGAGGTGGAAGGAAGATTCCCCGTCTATTTTCTAAACCCACTTAATCCTTGGTGTTTCACAGGAAGGTCGGTTCTTTTCCTCTGCAGTCAGTGGGTGAGATCAGTAGATCCTGAGCAGATCACCAGTGAAAATCATGGTTGGTTGTCAACATTTTAAAAGACTTGGGGCTGAAAAAATGTGCATGCATTCTCCTTCCACTTCACAATTATGTGTTACTGTTTGTTTGTCTGTCACACAAAATCCCACTAAAATACATTGACGTTTGTGTTAGCAATATGACAAAATGTGGAAAAAGAGGCATAAATACCTTTGCTAGACAGTTCAGATTCAACATTATAACAATTCATATAGCCAGACGTATAATTCCTGACACATTGCGTTCCTTTATTGCCATAAAGGTCCTCTTTGTTTCTGGGTTTTTGTGCAATCTTAAATAGGGAATTTGTTTTAACATTATCAAGGACAGAGCAGTAATATAATTTGTCATACAAATGTTTAAATAAAGATTCAAATGCTGTGATTAATTAACTTCCTTGGAACATGTTTTCTTGGGATTTAGAGATGTGTTTTCCTTTCCTCGTCAATTTTGAATCCAATTTTTTTTTGTGGCGATACATGCAACGAAAGCCTGAACGTGGTCCTAGCATTCATCTGTAATATACACTTAGTAGTTTAAATTGTCGCTGTCTTCCTCAGTCGGAGCAGTTCAAGTATCTCTGTGTCTATGTCTGACCCTCACCTATGGTCATGTGATCTGGATCATGACCAGAAGAACAACCTGACACAAGCAGCTGAAATTTGCTTCTCCGTGGGGGTGGGCTCAGTGAAGGGATCAGGACCTCTACAATCTGGGGTGGACCACTGCTCCTCTGCATCGAAAGGAGTCAGTTAACATGTCTCACATTCAGGCTTAACCCAGTAGGAGGAAACCCCAGAACGGACCCAGAACGTGCAGGATTTACCATACTGTATATATCTTTCTAGCTTTGGAGCACCTTGGAATCCCCCAAAGCGAGTTGGAGAGTGTAGTGGGCAATGTCTGGGCTTTCCTCTTCAACCTTCGGTGACCCGGTCTCAGATAAGCAGAGAATAGATCGAAACGTTTAAGGGACCTTGAGTCTTCTGTTTGTGGTTCAGGTTCTAGAGGATTGCCTGTACATTCATCCATGAAAACTGAAGGAGTAAGTTGGGGGCCAATATGTGAAATCAGGAGAATGGTTGTCAGGGAGGACCAAACAAAGCAGGGAACCTTTATTTGGTCCCTGCAAGGCTTCAACATGTTACTTAAAGCAGTATGTGCAAGAAGAGTCAAACATGATACGTCCAGTGCTGTGAAAATGCCTTGATTCAGCCTTCATGCTTCACATTTTGCTTTCAAGCAGCCAGACTTTCTTGTAATTTCTTAGAGTGGTTTTCATCGTTGGTTCTCAAGTATTTCTGTAGGTCTTTCAAAGTTTTTCTTAGGATGTCATCAGCTTTAGAACTAATTTTCAATTCAGCTTCAACAACAATTGATCCAGACCACTTTAATTGATTACAAGAAAGTCTGAACCTGAAGGAAGTCATAAAATAACCACCATGTTGCTGAATACTTTTTCTGTAGGGTTCATGTCCAAGTGGGTGTGAAGTTCAAACACCTCTGATTACTGCAATTTGTCCACTAGAGGGAGCCGGAGAAGCCCAGAGACACCAGAAGTCACTCAGGAGGTTTGGTCTGACGGGTCCGGTTTCTGAGCTTACTGGGTCTGTCAAAACCAGTAACGTTGCTCCGTATTGAATTGCACTGATGTGTGAGTCTCCATAGACTTAACTCAGAGGCTCAAAACTACCTAGAAATAATGTGCATACAGGATATACAACATGTATAAAACAGTAGAATAAGAATAAAAAGGGTTCAGATATTCTTGTATTAGAAAAGTGGTTCATTCTACATTATACCGTAGAAATGAAAAAGCAGAGCCACCAGAAGCTTAACCGTTGTCCTCCATATCCCAAAATATCATGACTACATCCTGTCAGGATCGGACATTTTGGGTTTTGGGTTTGTTTACTTTCTCAGTTAGGTGTTTCTATTCCTTTGGGTTTAGTAGTTATGTTTGTTTATTCCTTCTGTCATCTTGATCGTTTTGTTCTCTCTCCTGTCCCCTAGTTTTAGTTGTTCTTTCTCTCCTCGCCTTGGTGGTTGCTTTCTCATTTATTTATTACTTAGAATGGTTTTCTCCTCTGGTTATTATTATTATTAGTATTATTATTAGAACAGTTCTCTTTGCTTCTTTGGGTTTTTCTAGTTTAGTTTCTCGGTTAGTGTTAGTGTGCTTGTTTACTGTTAGGTTATTTGTTCTTGCTGCATTCTTCTAGTTTATTGGTTCCCCTTTTCCCTTTGGCCTAAGACCCCTTTTTGTTATTATTTACCCAGTTGCTTGTTCCCCTTAAGATTAGTTGTTCTTTCCCATCCTTGCTCTTTAGTATAGCTCTTCATGTCCCTGCTTTGTCTAGTTGGTGCTTCTTTTGGATTTAGTTTTGTGTTTTATGTGAGGGTTTTTATTTATATAGGTTTTCTTAGGTCTGTTTTCCATTAGTTTAGCTTTCCCCCCCTGTTTAGTTCTTCCTAGAATTATTATTTATGTTAGTTTATGTTTAGGTTTCTTTAGTTCTCCCTTCCAGTCTCTGCATTTTCTAGCTCCCGTTTCCATAGTAACATATTCCCTCAGTTCCCTGCAGCCTGGTCCAACCTGTTACATGTTTCCTCTGATTACCTGCCTCCCTGTTTCATTGAACCATACTCCACTTCCCTCAGCTTATAAGCTTTCTAGTTTTCATTGTTCCTCGCTGGTTCCTCATGTTATTTTCCTCGCTACCCTTGTTGACTTCCCGAGTTCCTCCTTGTGGTTTAGTTTCTGTTTGCCTCCCGGATATATGCTTTGGACCACCTGCCTGAACTTTGTACACTGCTTACCTGCCTGTAAGTCCTTCTACCTTCACATTAAATACTTCATCTACTCACCATGTGACCTGCTTGTTGTGTTCTGCATTCTGGTCCTGCCACCAAACCCACAATCATGACACATCCCAGTTCTAAATGAGTCCCTGTTTTTGTTTGTGTCCTGTGCATCAACAAGGAAAAGGGCAGCTGGGAAGTAAACGCCTGGTGTTTGTGGTTTTGTACCAATAGATCTCTTTTTGTTTCATATTATTATGCAGTCATCAGATGCATATTAAGTCATTGCTAGCAGCATTATTAGTTCAAAGCTAATAAAACAGATATGCTAGCCCCATTGCAGTATAAATGTAAAGGTGAGGCAGAGTCAAGCTGAAATCAATAATTTAATCTAATTAAGAAAGATTGATACAGAAAAAGGATAGATGTGCTTGAATGTGTGGTCTTCTTGTGTTTTCACAGTGGTAACCAGCATCCCTTTAAATTCGAAACAGCCTCACCTCCAGGAAAACTGCAACAAACAATACTATAACTGAGAGAACCGTTTTCTGAATCACCAAGAACTTCAAGGAGAACGGTTCAGATGCAGTAAAGAAAGCTATCTCTTCATGAGTAATGTGCAACCAATTCATGATGCCACCATTGCAGAGCTTGCCTGAAATCAGTAGAAAATCAATATGAAAACATTTGGGTACAAAAATGAAGTCAAGAGCCCTTGTGTGAAAAGATGGGCTGGCACAAAATAGTTTTCTTGGATTAACTCTTATTTTGATTGTTTACTAGAGATATCTGGGAAACCATTTGTCCAGAGGAAAAAACTATGAGAGCCAGCATAAGTCAAGTATTTCCCTGGCATGAAAGCATCCTGATAAAATTTTGAAACAATGGCATAAATACAAGACTGGGATTACAATGTCCTCCAGGACCAACTTCTTCCAGCAATCCAGGAACAATTTGGTGATGATCTGTGTTTTTTCCAGCACGATGGAGTACCACTTCACAATGTCTCATTGAGAACCAGTGGTCAGTTCTTTAAAATCAGGCGAATAACACAGAACAACAAATGTATCAACTTCAAGCACTGAGAGAACCAGGATGGGTTTAATTACTTCAATTTCCTTGCTTTAGATTTAGATTCACAGCAGATCAGATCACGGATGGAAGATGTTTTATATGACAGAGGCTCCTCACACAATCAGCTGCGTTTGTGTTTTTATCCTGTTAATGTAGTTGCTGTAAAACGTACACCAAGTTTCATCTGACTAAAAGCACGGCTCTGCCTGGTTTTACGAGCACAACATATCAGGATTTTGTTCAGCACAAAGCTCTGGAGGGACTCACACAGTTGGGTGTGCTTCCTTACACAGAGCAGGTGTTTATTTTATCATTTGTTACATAGACCAGCCTACACAGTGTTTTATTTGAGACCGATGGGGGTTTGAAGAGATGTAGGAGATAAAACGGGCCGACATCAACACAGCGCAGTGCTATGAGCTCAACATACATAATAAATCAGCCCTCAGTATGCACTAGAAATATAAAATATGGGTTACACACAGCATAGTGGGGTAGGGTGGCGTGTGTTTCTATATGGGATGAAAATAAAATAAGGAAAACCTCTGAGCCTAAGCAGTACACAGGAAAACAACACATCGAAGGCAATGCTTTTTATGAAGTTTTTTTGTGTTTCTTTTATCTGTATCTTCAATAGGTGGCTCTGTTTTAAATTATACATCTGATACACACTAATATATTTACAACGCAAAGCAATACCACGACAAGAACACCAGCATAACATGTTTTAAAAAAGGAATAAAGGACAAATTGAGGTTCATATTGGATGGCCTTTCTATAAAAGTAAAAAAAATTATAGGCTTTAGACTGTTTTTCTGTAAAAGTAAATTAAATATAAAGGGCAAAGTTGTTTTAGGAGTTACACGCATGGATGTAGCGGCTAAAATGCATAAAACAACATTTCTGATCAGTGATTTTGTAAAAGTAGGGCTAACTACTATTAAAAGTCATGCTAACAGCTACTCTGAACCATGCTAACAGAACAAAGTATAGTTAGCAGGTAGTCTGAGTCAAGCTTACAATGACTCAGAGTCAAAGCTTAAACTAACAGCAATTAAATTGTAAACTAACAGCTTGTCTGTTCATGGTCAGGTTGAACACTAACAGTGGTAAATTAATTACTCAGAGTCAAGCTAACAGCTACTCTTGGGACTAACAGCTAATGAGAGTTAAGCTAACAGCTTGTCAAGTACCAGGTATTGACCGTCTAATTACCAGTGAGTCTGATGCAGAATAAAAGCTAGTAAGGGTCAAGCTAGCAGCTCGTTAGAGTCAAAACGTTCAGCTAGTAATAGTAATAGGAAATATTCCTGGGTAATTAACTGTTAACATTACACCAGTCTCCTCAGATAGGCTTACAGAAAATTCCTGAACACGCCATGATTAAGCAAAATAATTACACCTACTTTTATAACTTCCTGTTTTAGCTAGTTGTGCTGTAGTGTTAAATTTAGCCAATATGTAAACAATGACATTCAACTGATTTTTCCCCCAGCCATTTTAATTCTTTTAATTTTTTACTCAATAATAATAATAATTTTTTACAGTTTATTTTCAGTTATTTTCCAACACATGAGCTAATCTTTGCATGGCAGTTGTAGCAGTTTTTCTATTTTAGTGTGCTGCAGAGATATGTAGATGCATAATAATATATAGTACAAAGGTTTGGCCAAGGTAAAACAGCTTTATTAATGTAACTTATGTACAAAGTAGAATGACATAAAATCAATTCAAGTTACACGAATCATTAAATCAAACATTGCATTTGGTTTAGTAAAATTTACAAAAGTAAATGGTTCATGTGGATATATATTATTTTACAGTATCTATAGCCTAGCATCCTCTTCCATAAATAAACCTAAACAAAAACAAAATAAATCAAACTTCAAAATACCTCCCATGAAGAATGATTGACAGTTGAACTTTCAGTAATGAGGACATAGTAAAACAATGATCTCACAGCAAAAAATTTGGAACTAATTACACAATTAAACCAACTAGTCCTGTGACAGTTTGATGAACTCAGCTGTGTCTCCTCCTGAATAGTAAAGATAGTAGTAAAAAAACTGAATCCCAGCATGTAGAGGCTGAGTGAATGTGGTCTGGACTCTGCGGAGGAGAGTCATGGTTTCAGAGACGCTGTAGAAAGACAGAATACCTGCTCTGTGATCCAGGAACACTCCTACTCTGGAGGAAACTGGACCTGATAAAGTGGTTTGAACTTTGTTATGCCTGTATTTGTAACTTTTGCTATCACAATGTAAAGCCCAGGATTTGTCGTTGACTCCAAATGCACATTTGTCCGAGTTACCTGCTCTGCTGATATTGTGATATGAAACTGCCACTTCGACACCTCTCCCTTCCCACTCCACCTCCCAGTAACAACGTCCAGTCAGACTCTCTCTACTCAGGACCTGAATCCAAGCACTAAACCTGTCTGGATGATCAGGATAAGACTGTTGTTGTTTCATCAATGTTGCTCTTCTATTCTCGTCAGACAGACATAGATGTTTATATGCTGTATGTGGATCCAGAGTGATGTGTCGAAAATATTTCAAGAAGTCAGCTCTGGTTTTTGGTTCTGGTCTTAACAGCAAGACATCAACTTCAGTGACCATCAGTGAGATGTTTGTCCATGTGTCTCTCAGGATGTCCTGTAGTTTATCTATGAGCTCTGACACAGCTGCTGTCACATCCTCAAAGTATCTCAGAGGACGAATATTGATGCTGGATGAGTGTGTAGACTCCCTGAGTGCTGACAGTGAGGGGTAGTTGTGGAGAAACTGGTTGTGATCCTCTGTGTTTGAGAGCTGCACCAGCTCAGCATCTTTCCTCTTCAGCTCAGTGATCTCCTGCTCCAGCTTCTCCTGAAGCTCTTTGACTCGACTCACTTCAGTTTCCTGCTGGGATCTGATCTGCTGCTTCACATCAGAGCTTCTTTTCTGGATGAGAGGATCAGCTCAGTGAAGTTCTTCTCACTGTCTCAATTGCTTTATCAGCAGAGACATTGATGGCCTCCACCTCCTGTTGAAGCAGCTTCAGATCTTTCTCTTGGTCCTGGATTCTCTGCAGGATTTGTTCTCGACTCACCTGGAGCTCCTTCTGCTTCTCAGTCCTTTCTGCTGCAGCTGGGATTGTTTCATGACCTTTATGTTCATCCATAGAGCAGAGATAACAGATACACTGCTGATCAGTACGACAGAAGATCTTCATCACCTCATCATGACGAGAGCAGATGTTCTCCTGGAGGTTCTTGGATGGGTCCACCAGCTTGTGTTTCTTCAAATCAGAGGACAGTCATGGTTGAGGTTTGAGGTGATTTCACAATAAGAAAGCTAAACAGACCAACAGGATCTGACAGCTTTCCTTCCTCGCCAGTGCAGACATCACAGGCCACATCTTTAGGTTTAGCATAGCGGTGATCAGCTGGAGGAGCTTGGAGTCCAGTCTTCTTCAGATCCTCCACCAACTCTGGTAACATGATATTCTTCAACAGGGCAGGCCTTTGCCTGAACGTTTTCCTGCACCGAGGGCAGCTGTGGATTCTCCTCTGATCTTCTCCATCCCAGTGTTCTTTAATACAGTTCATACAGTAGCTGTGTCCACAGGGAATAGTCACCGGATCCTTCAGTAGATCCAAACAGATAGAACAAAATAAGTTATTTCCGTCCAGATGAAGTTCTGTCTCCGCCATTTTAGCTCTCAGTGACAACGACCGTGTGAGTTTCACTTCCTCAAACATGAAACTACCGCCCTTTCAGGGGGTGTCAACTAAAGGGCAATATACAAAATGCATGTTGGCTATGCCTTTAAATATCCAAGATCTGACAGGTGGGGTGGGGTAATGCCATTGACAGGTGGAGCTTTCTCTGCTTCATAAAAAGAAGACGAAGCTTTTATACCTGGACAATTGAGAGGATTGAAGCTTTCTTAGAGTCCTTATAATAGCACATACAGCTCAAAACAACAGCGGTCCGACATCAGTAACCACATCAGTCACTGTGTTTGATAGAAACTATATTTCTACATGGCAAATAATTTTCTAGCAGGTGTTGTAGAGTTACAGAAACCAACAGACAAGAAGTGTATGCTGCTAAACGATTCAGCTCTGTAACTTAATCATTACTTAAGAGAGATGTGTTTAAAATAACAGAGTGGAAAAAACACAGGGTGTCAAACAGGTGGCCCTTATATCAGGATGAAGCTAGCAAATATTGTATATGATGGATTATAGTGTATTCCTCCATGAAAGCCTGAGTAAAATGGGTGATTATAGACAATGTTCAAAGTAGCAGCATACTTATTTTGGAATGTGAAACCATCTCAAAAGCTAAATGCAAACCAAAATCAGAAAAATGAGGAAGAAAATGGGAAACTACCATTCATATGGAATAAAGAATAGCCAAAATGGAAATGATTCAGCCAATCAGCTCCGGGGTGATCAAAGCAGGTCTAGTATTACCTGGCAGTACTGTAGCTGTCTTGGGTCGTGATGGAGGCAGACTTGCTTCTGTTCATGTCTTTTCATTGTCAAATTAAGCAACAACAATGACATTTAATTAGTCATAGTCAGTTTAATAGCTTGTAATGTTCAAGCTAACAGTTTGTCGATGTCAAAGTACCAGGTATTGACCGTCTAATTACCAGTGATCCAAGGCAGAATAATAGCTAGTAAGGTTCAAGCTAACCGCACGTTGGAGTCAGAAAAATCTGCTAGTATTAAAAATGTAAGAAAATATTATTCTTGGTATTTATTAATTGTTAACATTACACCAGCCTCCTAAGAGCAACTAATACAAAACATTCCTGAACATGCCAGGATTAAGCAAAATAATTACATCTACCTTTCTAACTTCCTGTTTTAGCTAGCTGTGCTGTAGTGCTAACTTTAGCCAATATGTAAACAAGGACATTCAACTGATTTTTCCCCCAGCCATTTTAATTCTTTTAATTTTTGCTCAATAATAATGCCACTGCTATAACACAATTGTCATCATCTCCTCGTTCGATGTTTGCTGCTTTGTACAGTTTTTTTGAGTTATTTTCCAACAAATGTGGCAATCTTTGCATGGCAGTTGTAGCAGTTTTTCTATTTTAGTGTGTTGCGGAGATATAGATGCATAATAATATATAGTACAAAGGTTTGGCCAAGGTAAAACAGCTTTATTAATGTAACGTATGTACAAAGTAAAATGACATAAAATCAATTTAAGTTACTTGAATCAATAAATCAAACATCGCATTTGGTCTGGTAACATTTACAAAAGTAAATGGTTCATGTGGATATATATTATTTTACAGTATCTATAGCCTAGCATCCCCATCCACAAATAAACCTAAACAAAAACAAAATAAATCAAATTTCAAAATACCTCCCATGAAGAATGATTGACAGTTGAACTTTCAGTAATGAGGACATAGTAAAACAATGATCTCACAGCAAAAAATATGGAACTAATTACACAATTAAACCAACTAGTCCAACTACAATTTGATGAACTCAGCTGTGTCTCCGCCTGAATAGGAGAAATAGTAGTAAAAGAACTGAATCCCAACATGTAGAGGCTGAGTGAATGTGGTCTGGATTCTGTGGAGGAGAGTCATGGTTTCAGAGACGCTGTAGAAAGACAGAATACCTGCTCTGTGATCCAGGAACACTCCTATTCTGGAGGAAACTGGACTTAATAAATTGGTTTGAACTTTGTTATGCCTGTATTTGTAACTGTTGCTATCACAACGTAAAGCCCAGGATTTGTCGTTGAATCCAAATGCACATTCATACGAGTTACCTGCTCTGCTGATATTCTGATATGAAACTGCCACTTCGACACCTCTCCCTTCCCACTCCACCTCCCAGTAACAACGTCCAGTCAGACTCTCTCTATTCAGGACCTGAATCCAAGCACTAAACCTGTCTGGATGATCAGGATAAGACTGTTGTTGTTTCATCAATGTTGCTCTTCTGTTCTCGTCAGACAGAAATAGATGTTTATATGCTGTATGTGGATCCAGAATGATGTGTCGAAAATATTTCAACATATTTTATCAGCAGAGACATTGATGGTCTCCACCTCCTTTTGAAGCAGCTTCAGATCTTTCTCTTGGTCCTGGATTCTCTGCTGGATTTGTTGTCGACTCACCTGGAGCTCCTTCTGCTTCTCAGTCCTTTCTGCTGCAGCTGGGACTGTTTCATGGCCTTTATGTTGATCCATAGAGCAGAGATAACAGATACACTGCTGATCAGTACGACAGAAGATCTTCATCACCTCATCATGACGAGAGCAGATGTTATTCTGGAGCTTCTTGGAGGGGTTCACCAGCTTGTGCTTCTTTAAAGGAGGAGCACTGTAATGAGGTTGTAGGTGATTATCACAATAAGAGGCCAAACAGACCAGACATAACTTGACAGCTTTCATCTTCCTCTCAGTGCAGACATCACAGGCCACATCTTCAGG
Source organism: Crenichthys baileyi (assembly GCA_036173005.1). Lineage (NCBI taxonomy): Eukaryota > Metazoa > Chordata > Actinopteri > Cyprinodontiformes > Goodeidae > Crenichthys > Crenichthys baileyi. The sequence continues at coordinate 318,977 of JAHHUM010001531.1, read as the reverse complement.
TCCAGCATAGCAGTGATCAGCTGGAGCAGCGTTTTTAATCTTTTCCATTAAAGCTTCTATTTTTCTATTTTTTTCCAGGACAGGCCTCGGTGTGAAAGTTTTCCTGCACTGAGGGCAGCTGTAGATTCTCCTCTGATCTTCTCCATTCCAGTGGTTTTTAATACAGTTCCTACAGTAGCTGTGTCCACAGGGAATAGTCACCGGATCCTTCAGTAGATCCAAGCAGATGGAACAAGAGAAGTTGTTTCGATCTCTGTGTTATTTCAGCTCTCAGTAACAACGACTGTGTGAGTTTCTTTTCCTCATACCTGCATATAATCAACTGATGGGAAATGTACTTGTTGACTACACCTTTAAATTTCCAAGATCTGACAGGTAGGGTGGGGTAATTCCATTGAGAGGTGAAGGCTTCCCTGTTTCATAAAAAGAAGATGGAGCCTTGATAACTGGAAAAGGAAATTTTTCAAGTTTTCTCAGAGGGCTTAAAATAGTACATACAGCTCAAAACAACAACAGTCCAACATCAGTAACCACATTGGTCACTGTGTTTGATAGAAACTATATTTCTACATGGCAAAAAAAATGTACTAGCAGATTTTGTGGAGTAACAGAAAACGAACAAGACAAGAAATACATGATGCTGATTCTGTGTAACTTGAATCATTAAGTGAAAGGACGTATTTAAAATAAGAACAGTTTTGACTTTATTCAGGATGGTTGTTGTGTGAAAACAGGTGGCCCTTATTTCAGGATCAAGCTACCAAATATTATCTCAAAAACTTTTAAATGGAAACCAAAATTAGAACGATGAGGTAGTAAATGGAAAACTACCATTCTTATGCAATAAAGAATGGCCAAAACGGAAATGATTCAGCCAATAATCAGCTCTGGGGGGATCAAAGCGGGTCTGGAGCTACCTGTAAGTACTGTAGCTATCCTATTTCCTGAAGGAGTCAGATCCAAACACATACAGGAGAATCTTATTGATGATGCCGTCATTGAATACAGGTGGAGATACAATAGGAACTATAAAACAATGGTTGGGATAACATGCAGTACAATGGTAGGATGTGATGAGGAACGAAAGAAACAAACTGGCAGCAAGTACTGCGAGAATCATGTTTTCTGATTTCTCCGGTGCTATTGGCACTGTCAGGTTGGCACTGCTGGCATGGATGGACTTTGCGCTAGTATCCTGAATTGTGGACTATCTGTCCAACACACCTCAGTATGCTATATCACTGTACGTCAGACAGAGTGGAACTGTCCTCTCCCCCTTCCTTTCACTCTGTACACCACAGACTTTAATTACTGCTCTGAGACCTGCCACCTTCAGAAATTATCTGACGACTCTACAGTAGTGGGATGTATTACGGGTGGACATTCTGACAATGGTGACAGAGGTGGATAATCAAATCAAAATAAAAACTATCCTGGATTTTCCCTCACATCTGCTCCACACAGTGCTGCACAGTCTCAGAAGCTTATTCAGCAACAACCTGAGACCACCATAGAGCGACACAAGAGATCATTCTTACCTCTTGGGCGATTGTGGCTCAGGTGGTAGGAGTTCGTCCTCAGGTATGTCCCTAAGGACATACCTGCTGGCTTATCGCTGGAGGATGTCATTCCAGTTGAAGGAAAGCTAAAAGGCCCCCTCGTCCTGGTACATAGCTATGTGGGCTCACTTTCTAATCTCCACTGCCTCCATGATCCAATGTTGGCATTTGTTGTTTTGCATGTGGAAGACCTTGGCCCCCGTCCCAATCCATAGTGTGGTTTTCCTGTTTGCAGTGATCCCTCGCTGCTCTTAATTAGAACCTTTATTGGAACATGTCCTATACAGTAGTAGTTCTTGCTTGAATTGGACCCTGAGTGAGCCCTTCCTTGTACTATCCACCAGTTTTCCCCTTTCCTGGTTGGTTCAACAATACAAATATCCACAAAAATGGCCCCTGGATGTGGAGACATCATTTCTTTAATTTTCTTAGTTGGGCATAGCTAAAGGTAGCATCTAGCCACTCTAGCTAATGGAAAAGAAGAAGTCACAGAATAACTTGTGCCTCACCCTACATAGGCATTATGTGGTTAGCAGTTAACATAACCTGATCTCCCTCTTTTCTGCAGCAACCAGGAATAGAAATGGCAAACTTCTTCAAGGCACATAAAATAAGTTCAATTTTGGAAATACTGATCACTGTTCCGGATCAGTCCAATAGTTCTCCTATCTGCGATGTCCAGAGTAAACTCTGGAGGAGCTACCAATGGTAACCATGTTTTGGTAGGTTTCCAGCTGTGTGGTACTCTTTCCCTTGTCAGATGATCGATTAAACTGAGCTCTAAGCTCTGCTATAAACTTCTCCAAAGCTTTCTCCCTGACCCTGCTGTGTTCCTTTGTCTTCTTCATTTAGGGGAAACGGTGTCAAATCTAATTTTTGCTCAGGTGGTTGGGGTCCGTCCTGTAAAAGGTGGGTTGCAGGTCCATCTGTCTCAGTCGTTCTGTTCTTGGGCAAGACACTTCACCTGCCTTTGCCTGCTGATGCTGGTCAGAGGGCTCCACGGCAGCGATTGAATGGCACCCCCACTACGGTCAGTCAGCCTCAGGGCAGCTGTGGCTACAATGTAGTCTACCACTGTCAGTGTGTGAATGTGTGGATGAATGGGTGAATGACTGACTGTAGTGTAAAACACTTTGAAAAAAAGCACAAACAAGTGCATTTTTGTGTAGCTCTGTAGCTACTCATCCTCTTTACATTGTGTTAGCATTAAGGGTATTAATAATAGCAACTGCACTTAATCTTGCACATAAATCTTACAAGAAAATCTATACATTTATTGTATGTTTTTCCTCATTAAATATGCTTAATGTATGCAGTCCCTCGCTGTCCTTAGAAACGTGCATCAGTCTATTTCAAGCTTAAACCTTCTTGTTTCTCAGTATAAATCTGGAGAGTCATTTATGCATGCATGTATGTGGATGTTTTTGTGTGTCACCATGTTGTCCTAACCTGCAGACAGCAGCTGAAAAACATCTCTGATGCATGACCCAGGAGGTTCTGCATCTTTCCGACAACACAATGCAGAATCCCCTCAGGTGGCGACTGTAACTCACATAGAAACAAGTAGACTCCAGAGAAAAGAAGTCTGTGTTTGGTGATGAACAAAAACAGCAGAAGAAAACATCCATTATGAACTTGGTACATACATTTATTTTTTATTATATTTGGCCTAATTTTCTTTTTACTACTTTATTACTTTGTTCCCTTAATTTTTTTAAATTTGTGACTGAATTGAATTTACTTTTTACTGTCAGTTTAATGTAACATAATGTAATTTACCCTGCGATGGATTGCAACCTGTCCAGGGTCAACCTCGCCTCTCGCCCGTGGACTGCTGGCACCAGCCCCTGATGACCCACTATGGGATAAGCGATATAGAAGATGAAAATGACTTTTTAATGTATTTCTTTTTATTCTTCTCGTCCTTTTATCATTTATTAATTTCCTTATCTGTTACCTTCCATTTCTTGTCCCTACCTATGTTATTGGCATTACCTTCTTTTATTATTTTTCTTGTCTTTTTCATTCTTCCTTTTTCTTGTGATGTCTCATATTTAGTATATTTTCTGAGCCACAGCTCATAAATCCCAAAAAGCCATCGTAGTGTTTGCAGAAAGCAAAGAGAAAACAACGCACACATTGAATACTAACAAGCAGAAGAAGCAGGATGTTGGGAGTTTGTTCTATTAATGAAGCTCAGAGAAAGAAGCACACACCTCCTACGTGTTTGCTTCTTGTTCTGGACGCCGACACCGGTTCTTGTTGCGTAACATTATGCACTCCACTCTCCCACCAGCTCCCACGTACTGAAACACAAAGCTCTGCTGTGGGTTTGAGAAAGGGAAATGTGTGGGAAGACAGAGGCTTAGAGCTGGACTTCATTCTGATGAAAGTAAATAAATAAATAAAAAATGTTTTCCTATTTTTCATTCAAAATCTAGTCTAAATCTTAGATGTTCCATAATAAGACGTTTTCATTAAATTATTACCTGCTGCTTTAGGATGTTTACATAATTCAATAAGGTATGGTTTATTTTAATTGCTGATGGAACTGTTTAACATCTGAATTAGTCTTTATTTATGGATACCTCCAAAGATTGAGAAACTACCTGCATTTCTGAATAAACCTATAAAACACTAAGAAAATGTTTTAACATCAGATAATAGCTCTCTGAGACTCACTATGGCCAGAGTTGGACCGTCCACAAGGTATATTTGCTCCTCAAACTGTACTACCAGGCCAGGCCAGCATTAAAATGGATTCTTCTGCACATATTTATATAAATAACTGTAAAAAATAAAGCCAGAGAAAATCATGAGATTCTCAAAGACTAGTGTCGTTTGTGACTGTCTCCAGAATGCAGGTGGTCATTTTGATGCAGGTAAAAAGGAACCTGCAGTTTTTACAAAGAGCAGAGTTGGACCGAGAACTTCAAGTGGGGGCCCACCTCAAAATAGCGCCACTGAACTCCCTTTTTATAGTGTCCATGCTTGAGCAGCTTTTAATTTTGCATGTAAAATACCTTGTTTTGTGGTTTACTTGGAGTCAAACCCAGGACCTTCTTGATGCAAGGCAACAGTGCTACCAACGGCGCCACCATGCAGCCCTACTCGCATATTTAATAAATTAGATGTGATGAGGTTTATTTATCGCATTAAACGCATCTTTTAAAAATAACAACCTCTTAGCAGGTATTCAAAATACTTTTCATTAAGCCCACATTTCTGTATTTTGAATATGTTTTATTGGTCTGATGTAATTCTCTAATCTTAAATGTCGTGTTTTCATCAGCTGTAAGCGGAAAATCATCATAACAGAAATAAAGGTATGAAAACATCAGTCTGTGTGTAATTAATCTATATGATGTGTTTCACTTACTGAACAGAGTTACTGAAATAAATTAACTTTTTAATAATGTTCAAAATTATTCAATGATTCTGTATAACAAATAAGGTCTGGGCTGCAGAGGAAACATTCATTGTTTGATCAATTTCACTTCATGTACCAGAAACATAAAACAATATAAATTTACCAAACGTTAATGTTAAAGACCAACAAAAAAACAAAAACAAAAAAAAACTATAGTGTGTGGTGTGTCTGTTTAATAACTGGGAACAGACAGGTTTTGTTTTGCTTTTTCATGCTTACATTTTGCTCTTCGTCACTTATTTGTAAAGAGCTGACTGTAACCAGTTTTAGATTCAGGAAGGAAGGGCAGTTTAATGTTGCCTTGCTGATCTTTTGACACCCCTTAGACCCTTAAAATGTTTTGCCAACTCACACAAGCTACAGAAAAATATTTTTAAATTATGACTTTATCGAAATATCCTTTAAACTTTGAGGATCTTTCTTATGTAGAGTAAAGCTGATGCATTTGTCAGCCTGTCCATTGTGAAAGTTCTCATTGGGGGCCCACTGGGCCAGCAGGGGCCCTTCTTCCACCAGCCCTCTTGTTATGGTTGTGAGGTGAGGCTTCAGTACCTGGAGCTGAATAAGAAAATGTTTTCTCTGTCTCTCTGTCACTTCTTTTCATGCAGTGTTTGAGATATTTAGAACATGGGGTGTAGAAAACAATAACTGGATACAAGAAAGTGCAAATTAATCACACCTTGTTTTTCTTTCCCATAGAAAGTACTCCTGGCTCAGTGCGTCAGTATTTAGCTGTGTTGCTCTCCTAGATAAAACCACTAACAGCTACTGCTACCTTTAACTCTGTGTGCTGTATTTTTCTTTCCTATAGAAAGTACGCCTCGCTTACTGAATCTATGTTTTTTTTTTCTGTGTCTGCTTCCTGCCCTCTCAGCTTCTAACTACTTGTTGCAGATGTCCACTGTGTCCGGTTCTGTTGGAGGGTTCTTCCTGTCTAAAAGAACGGGTTCCTCTCAACTATTGCTGCATGCTTCGTCAGGATGAGGTTTTGCTGCGAACGCCTCGATGCAACAACTGGGCTTCATTAGGTGGTTAACCTTTAACTAAATGCCATCTTTTTATTAATTAAATCTCACTGTATTCTACTACAATTGAATTGGATTGGACAGCATGCAATACAATCTAATTGTGAATTTATGATTGAATTGGAATAACTTTGTTATGAATTGAATCTAAATTGAAAACTGAAACTGAATCACGTCTGCTGGACTTGATAATAGTGTAAATAGATCCATCTACTTAATGAGAGAGCATAAGATGGGTCATTTAGCTCATAACCAGTGGGCAGTAAATATTGAATAAATAAAAAGTTAAAAGCTATTTTTCTGGTTGGTCTAAAGTAAAAGCTTTATAAAAGCTGAGCTTAATTGTAACCAAAGTAAAGACCAGGAGTCTGCTTTTTATAAAACCCATGTTTATTGATTCATTTTCATTCATCCAGTTCATTTTCATTCAACCAGGACAATATTTTCTCAGTTTTTTTTAATTATAAAAAGTTCATTATGTACATCCTCTCTTTATTTACACTATTTCACAGAATACTATCAACAGAGAGCCTCACACCTGCAAAAGGTCAATCCTTCTGCCTGAAATACCACTTGTTGCTGGGGGAAGATCTGCTCCAAACTCTGCCTACTGGCTGGAAGAGTTGCCTGGCAACAGCGGCTTATTGAAATAATGTCTGCAGCCAGGGACTGATTTAAATTATTTATACTTTTTTATGTGTTTCAATAGCCAAGGCAAAACATGATCATTAATAGGAAGGAGAGTGTTTCACATAAAACTCACAACAGAAATTAATTCTAAGACTTCAATTAGGGATGTTAAAAAGATTCAGGCTTTCTAAACCCATTTTCTCCTCAGTGTCCTCACTGAGACAAGGTCTGGAAAATGAAGCCATGTGGATTTAATCAAAAACCTGCATGTACATAATAAATCCAATGTTAGAATACCTGCTGATACCTGCTTTTAAAATCTTTTTATGGTCAAAATGTGGCTAAATGTGTCACACAAGGCAGGTCTCTGGGGTTCAGGAGATTAAATTTAAAGCTGTTTTACTTGGATTAAGCTTGTAATTAAGGGATGAACATAAAGACAGACCTGATTAGGGTTCAGCGGTGCAAATGCATAAATAATTACACAAAAAAGCGTCATTACTGACAACAAATTAAAGTTCCCTGAACTAATTTATGGTTTCCTTCAAACAAGTGGGATAGAAACAATACTGTTAAATATTAAATAATTATTTTATCAGCCTTGGAAATTAAGCAATATTTGTTAACTGGCGCTTCTAAAAAAGAAAACAAAATCTGAATTATGTGTAGCTGCTTCAAACTAAAGCAGCAGATATAAAAGCAGAACGTCAGGAAAGATCATCTGCTTCTGTCTGCTGTTTATTGGCTATTAAGGTAAGAAAAAGGCACAAGGTGATAAATGCATTGATTTTATCATCTGTTCTTGGTTTCTTCTGTCTTTAGATTCATTACATTTAAATCCAACGTTTATAAGGCTGAGTGAAGCAGATCAGCTGCAATTTGAAAGTTCCTGCTGAAGGGAATTTTGAGGTACAATAACGGCTTTTTTCTTCGCATTAATAATGTTTTTATCGTTCCCTATTCTAAATGAGATGATAAAAGAAGCACTTAGCCTCCATTCTGTAACATTTACAGAAGTCTCGTTAAGAACGTAACGTGGACATTTCTGCGTCATTTTCCTCACCCCCGAAGAGAAAGAGACTGGACCTCAGAGAACGAGATTAAACCTTAGCGCTAATCAGGATCGCATTCAAAAAAGCACTTTTAAAAAGGTAAGTAAAAAGGGTTAATATAAGAAAAAAAAACAAAAAATAATAATGCTTGGTTTCTATGGTGATGGGCAGACTATGAATCATATCATGTTCTTCAGCTGTGATTGGAAGAAGGTTTTAGAGGTCTATCTTGGAAATTTTATGTCAGCAAATTTTTTTTTTACATCCAAGCCATTCTCCAGCTTTCAAGATAAACATTTAGAGATGAAAATAGCAGGGGGTGAATTGGAGTTTAAAACTCAGCACTCTGACGTAGGAAAGCTGTAAATCCTACAGCAGCGGGAGACACACAGGGCGAAATAGGACAAAAATACCTGCATCTTAACGTAAGGACTGAATACGTGGAGATGACACTATAGGCATGAGATCAGCGTAAATCCAAAAGTTTCTGAATATTTTACAGGGTCAAAGGTTAGAGTGAAACATCATCAAACTACAAGATAAACATTCTATCATAAAGACATAAAAAAGCATTTAGCTTAAAGTGTGACTGTTTAAAAACAATAAAAGGTATAAAAATGCCAATTCATACAAGCAGAGTCCAGCTTTCTGTCATGTTTCCATGTTGAATGATGTTTGTACTGTACTGCTTATTAAGGGTGGATTTACTTACTGTTTACATGCTTCTTTAATGGCTTTAATGTTTTAGTATTTGTTGAATGTCTTTTATTTATCTTAGATTTCCAAAGCACCTTGGGGAAACTTGTTTTTAAATGTAAATAAAATGGACTTGGAATCTTTCAAAATCTCTTTCTGTCTTTTAGAAATCTTTTGCAGTTTTTTGCTAACCTTAGAGACAAAGTATAACTTATCTCTGCCAGAACTTTTTACTGACCGAGCTTATCACTTTTGGAGGAATTAAAAACAGACAAAAATGGAAAATAAAAAGTATAAAAAAGGTGGAATAAACCGGCAGAATAGTAATAGTACCCAACCTCCTGACGAGTAACTGTTAATCATGAGTAGGAGGGAAAATCCTTCCTTAACAGAGGCCTTTCTTTGGACCCAGTTGGACCTTGTTCTGTTTTCTTCCTTCCCTTCCATATTTAGCAGCAACACATGAGCTGAGGGATTAGCTTAATGTGCCAAACTGCAGCAGCTCAGTTTCATTTGCCTATATTATTTCTGATAAATGTTTTAACCTCTCCAGCTGTTGCAGATGTGAGGCTCTGGTTGTGTTTTTTAGGGTTAGTTCTCCCTCTTCGCATGATGGGGAAACAACATTCCCAGCTTGTCTGGCTCCAGCGGCTTGTTTTCCAGACATGTAACAATCCTGCAGAGGGCTGGAACACGACAAGCCCAGTACAGGCAGCGTTGGAGAGCAACCTGGTGATTTAACACCGGTTTGGAAACAACGCTGGCTGAATATGGGCGGGAAAATCACTCGCCTCCATCGTCTGTCTGGCTGTTGTGGTTTGGTAGATTTGGTTAAACTGCATCTTCACCTCTTCGTTGGTACAGCAGCAAAAAATAGGAGCGAAAGCCCTCGTTCCTCATCCAACGGCTACATTCAAAACTTCTAGCCGTCTTACTGAGATAAATCAGTCTGTTTGTCAAACATTCATATATAATATATTTACATTATTCTGAGTGGCACACGTTGTTTCAGTCACTTTTTGATTTATCATCAAGCAGCAAGTATTTCCTCCATATGTCTCTGTCAGCCAATCAGGTCGTGTTGTAACATTCACAGATGACTGATTGGTTCAGCCAGGACTTTGGTCAACAACAACAACAACAAAAAAAAGTCTGTAGCTTTGCCGTTAAAAATAAAACTGTTCCAGTCTGGATTTTCATTTTCTCTGTCATTTCATATCCATGTCCTTCTTCATGTCATCCAGGTCAAAGTCCAACACGAGCAGCTTGGTCTCCTCGGTGCCGTTCCGGCTTCCTGCAGCACACACCAGCCGGGTGTCGGACGCTCTGATTCGCCAGACCACGCCACCTGTGGAGCATTGCAGAAGGAATAACATATAAGTGTTGTTTTCAAGTCTCAATGTGGTCTTGATGAACAGTTCTCTGAGTATTCTTGGTTTTCTGCTGGAATCTGGGCCTTATTCCTTTAGTACTGATCATAAAACACTTAACAGTATTCCTCAGGGATCATTATTTGGCCCACAGACTTACTCAAGTCAAAACTGTAACATCAGCTTCTCTGCTTATGATGTTATCTTGTACACAATCGCAAGTTAAACAACCCGATCTAATCTCCTCCAAACCTTCCTGTGCTTAAAGAAATGCTTAAAACTAATCTTCCTATCTAATCAAAATATATTATTATCCAAGCACCGTTATGATGAAAATGACTCAGTCAGGTTTATTAAAAATCTCGCAAGATGAGAACAAGCATTCTAGTCACAGCACCAGAGAATTGTTCTCTCGCTCCTTCAGAGAGTTGTTCCACGTTTCTCTTACACAGGACCGGAGAAATCCAAAATATTTTCACACGAGCTGTAGGAACCTGACTTTCTCAGTCTGTCTGGGTCCAAACAGACCTTTATGTTTCCTGCTTTGCAGCTGCAGGGCTCATTCTAACAGGTAGACAACCTTCAGAGGCAGAGCAGAACCTCACCCAGGACCCCATAAGCATATTAGGACAATTAAGACATTACATAACCATAAGCTAACAGTAATAAGACTATGAAAAGCAAAGTTCAACGCATGGGATTAAATGAGATTTAATAACGTGTTTTATTCTAAGCTTTATAAACTGGTGCCATTACTTAATTAATAATAATAATAATAATCTTTATTGGTCATTGCACATGTACATTACAACGAAATTTGTCCTCTGCATTTAACCCATCCCTTATAGGGGAGCAGTGGGCTGCCATTGTGCAGCGCCCGGGGAGCAGTGGGCTGCCATTGTGCAGCGCCCGGGGAGCATTCTGGGGCTAAGGGTCTTGCTCAGGGACCCAGAGTGGCAATCTGTGGGATACGAACTCGGCCCCTTGTGTCCCCTCCAGAACACAAACCTCCTGCTCTAACCACTAGGCCACCACTCCCCAATATATAATATTTCACTTCCACAAACTGCTTAAATATTGACAGCACTGTCAACCCTCGCCTCGATTTGAGCCCTCGCCTCGAGGGGAGACTGCGACCTTAACGCAGCGCCTTAGACCGCTCGGCCATCCTGACGTGGCCGAGAAGCACCACTTCTTTTCTTGCTAGAAACTTGCCCCAGTTTGTAAAGGTTTAAAGAAATTTACAGGTGGAGACGTTTTTTATTGACATAATGACGTGGCTCTGAACTGGCTCTGTAAAGTCTGGTTTCCTCCAAGCTGGTCCCAGGGCTGAACTGGTGCTGGTGTTTGCTTAGAACCAGTTCTTTGTCTTTTCAACATCAGAGGAAAGAACTGCTTTTAACAGGAGCTGGACACGTGTCCAAGGGGACCAACAACCTATCGCCATGTTTAAAATGAGTTCTTTTGGTTTTTTTAACTACTTAGTTTATGTCAAAAATACATTAAAAACCCTCAGGTTCAACTTAAAAAACGCTGGATGTAACCTGCTGTAACTTTCATGTTAAACTCTGTTTTTCAGTGCTGCTGGTGCCCATCCAACATCAGCTGATTGGGATGATCACAGGCACCGCTTGGTTAAAACAGGACTAGTAAATCCAGCTGGTGTTTGCAGGAGTCCCGTGATAAATGATGTAATTTGTGTGGTTAAGCTGTTTCTCTGCACATCCAGGAGGAGTGACTGCTGCAAGTCACTGACTCGATGCAATCTGCTGGTTTTCCTTAGATAGAAAAACTTTTTCACCAATTTGAATAAATAACTGAATCTGACTGCACTGTTCGATGGTTAGGATTAATTGGAGTTTATGTACCACACTTGAAATCTGATTGAACTGACTTTGTGAAGTGCCTTGAGACGACATGTGTTGTGAATTGGCACTGTATAAATAAAACTGAATTGAATTGAATGAATTAAAATCCTTCACAAATACAAAACCAGTTCTTTTTAGGAACCAGTTAAGAACTCGCTGTAACACCAGCTCTTGTTAAGCACTGGTGGAAATGTGGAAAACCAAAACTGCTTCTTACCAGCTTCTATATGTGAATAGTGTTGGTTGTGACACTCTGCTGTGAGATCCTGACCTGATCCCCGGCTCTGCAGCGCCACCACGTCCCGCAGCCAGGCTCCGGTCCGCAGGTCCCACAGCTTGACGGTCCCGTCATCGGAGCTGGACAGAACCAGGCCTCTGCAGAATTGCAGGCACGTCACTGCAGACTGGTGCTTATTGGGACCTCAAGGAAGGACATCAACACAGAAAGTCAGCATATAATTCTAATAACAGAGACATGTCAGCTTCATGTCCCACAGGCAGCTATTAGTCATATTCATGAGTGATTCGGGCTTCAGGCTTTAGTCAAGGTAGAGCTCACAGCTGTTTAATTGGACAGATTTTACTTCCTGTTTTTTACACTCATTCCTACTTTAATATCTCACCCTGCAACGTGTGAAGACACTGTCCTGTCCGGATGTCCCACACTCGTACAGTGGAGTCTGCGTTCCCGGACACCAGGATGTTGTCCCGCAGCTCCATCCCGCTGGTCAGCGACTGGTGGCCAGTCAGCGTGTGGACACATCCACCTGAAGACACAGTTCAAGTTAAAGTTAGCACGAGACCGGTTCATCCTGAAGGGAACTTAAACCCATTGTGGATAAATGTTATAGTATTAATTCTGGTTTGCTGATGATATATGTGATGCTGCTTTGTTTCCACCAGAGGGCACCAAACTGTCAAAACTCACATATAACCTCTTAAATTTATGGTCATTCTTTCTTTGTAAAAGAGCTCAGGCTCAGTCTGATTGGTCAAAGAGCATCTCCGAATGCCACAGATTCTCAGTTGGATTTGGTCTGGACTTTGACTGGGCCATTCTAAAAACATGAACATCCCTTGATCTAAACCATCTCATTGTAGCTCTGGCTGCATGTTTAGGGTCATTGTTCTACTGGAAGGTGAACCTCCACCCCCGTCTCAAGTCTTCTGCAGCCTCTAACAGGATTGTTCTGCATTTAGCTTCATCGATCTTTACTTCAGCTCTGATCAGCTTCCCTGCCCCTGTTCAGAAACGTCCCCACAGCATGATGCTGCCACCACTGTTTCTGGGTAAAATGCTGTTTAAGTTTTTTCACCTCACAGATCACTTTGCATGTACAGTGCTAAGGAAAAGTCTTCAACCCCTTACAGAGTCCTTCTTTTTCAGTTTTTTTACTTTCTCATATAATTTCATATCAGAAAAACACAATTTTTTGTGATTATTTCCTTTACTAAAAGCCATCAAAACCAACCTGGCTTTTTATTAGAGAATAGATTTTTCGAGGGTGTGACCAAGATATGTACTGTCAACAAATTCTTCCACCTGAGCTAAAGATCGCTGCAGCTCCTACAGAGTTATCACGGGCCTCTTTGCTGCTTCTCTGACTAATGCTCTCCTTGCCTGTCCTGTCAGTTTGGATGAATGCCCATGTCTTGATAGGTTTACACTTTTACCATGTTCAGATGAACAGCTGGGTCTTAACTAACCTCACTTAACTCTTTAGCATTAGCTAAACAGCAGACGTCTGCACTGTTGCAGTGCATTTTATTTATGGGTATCAGAGTTCCCTTTGCAGAAAAGGCTCGATTTATCTGTAAAAAATTACTTTGGTGTGAAGTTTGTGGTTGTGATGTATTAAAAAGGTGAAAAGGTCAAAGGGGTGGAATACTCTTGCAAGACACTGTATGTATGTGCCATATATTTACCTGTCTCCACATCCCAGACTCTGATTGAAGTGTCCAACGAGCCGCTCACCACAAAGACGCCATCAAACTGCAAAGAGGAAGAAATCGCTGTAGATCTTACCAAAACAAGGGGGTGAAAAGGTGTAACAGGTCCTGATGTGTGTGTGTGTTTACCTGCAGAGAGTACACTCTGTTGGTGTGTCCCTGGAGGGTGTGCAGGCACACCTCCGTCTCTGGGTCCCACACCTTCACCATGTAGTCGTAGCCGCCCGACACCACGCGGCGCCCGTCATACTGGACGCAGCGGACCGCCGCCACGTGGCCCGTCAGCACGTGCTCACAGCTGCCCGTCGAAACATCCCACACGCGCAGCGTTGTGTCCCGGGAGCCCGACACCACCCTGTCAGAGAGGGCATGACATCACTGCAGCTTTAACCAATCAGATTACATTAGCTGGCAGAGCAGACCACTTTAAGAGTTGATCTTCTGCTATGAGTATGATAAAAACACATTAACTTTAAAGTAACTTTTGATCAAATGAAACTCCCGTTTCTATAGGAATATGTGCTAACCGACCAGGAGTCTAATCCCAGTAGAACCACAGGAAACTTTACCATTAAAATTGCTTTAAAAAGCTCAGATTCACCTTTAAGTGTATGTAAGGGAGAACCTGAATAAATAAATCAGTATAGTGGGAAACAAACTGAGTATGATGCTATAAGCTGCTGTGTTTATCTGTGAAATTATCGCCTTCTCCTCCAAAATTTCCATTATTATACCGAATTATTATACTGACTTACTGATGACTGTGTTTGTTTGTTTATATATGCACTCCTCGCTCTGCTCTGCTGGCTTTATGTGTATTCATGACCCTGTTAAATGATGCTACAACAAAAAACATAAATACCCTGCATCTGCAGGTTACTATGGAGACAAGAAGCAGCTACACAGCCATGCATGTGTTTGCCTTTCGGGGTCCTGTGGTTGTCATGGAGACGAGATGTTCCTGTGTGTGTCTGAGTTACCTGTTGCCGTGCAGGTGCATGCATCGCACGGTGGACGTGTGCCCGTATAGAGCGTGTACGCACTCCCCGCTCTCGGCGTCCCAGACCCGCAGCGTTCGGTCGGTGGAGCCGCTGATCACCGTGGCGCCGGCCATCTGGCTGCACCACACACCTCCAGTGTGACCCGTCAAGGTGCGCAGACACTGAGACGCAGAAACGAGAGGACAAGAGAACGTCTCATGTTTAATCTTTAACAATCTAAACGATCAACTCTTAAAGCACCGCCACATTTATGCTGACTCCTTGTGAAAATGTGTAAAAAGTCTTTATATTAAAGTTAGCCTATATTGTACCAGCATAATCTCACACTGGCAGGAAAATATCAAACCTGTCTGTAAACATTTATTCAGAGAGGACAAAGTTTTTCAACAAAATCACCAGTTACCGGCACCCCTAATGGGTCCTATAAAACATAATTAAAAGTATTTTATACATATATTTAAATGTTCCTTTTTTTAAAAGCTGGTGAGGAACTTTTAATTAGTCACCCATGCCTTCTTGCATCCCTGGGGTATACATTTAATGTGACACAGGTGTCCATTTCTCTTCAAAACACTCTTCAAAACAGGAAAAACAAGAGAACACGGCATTCAAGTGGGTAAGAAATGCCTACAAGAAAATAACTTCTCACCTAAACCTGAACATAATTACAGTCACAGCAACAATTAAATGACAAGCGAAGGTGGATGAAAATCCAAGTTTATCTTATCACCACCCAGAGCGAGGAGGAGGATGAGGTTGAAAAAAAAGATCTCCAAAGCTCAATGTTGGAGAACTGCATCAAAGTATTTCATTTTAGGGTCATTTTAGGGTCATCAAGTCTCCTAACAAAGGTTCCCAGGGGTGAAACTTACCTATCTGCTGCTTTAAGCTTTTTTTGGAATTAAAGATTAATTAAATAATTAAAAGAAAGTTTAGAAAGATGGTTTACAAAAAAAATTATAAAAAAAATAACAAATAATGTTAAAATTTTTGCACAAAAGGTACTCTGATTGTTAAAAGCTTTTTGTTCTATATTAAATGAAGTTGTTTAGAAATGTTTCTGCTTGATACCAACTTTAATCAGAATTTCTTTTATGAACATAACATTTGTAATATTCTGATCTGAAATTAATTTTAAACTAAAGTTATCAACTTTGAAAAATGTTTTTTACTTTCATTTCAAGAAACATGTGAAATGAGCCACAACAATTAAGCCAATCTTACTCAAATTAAAATTTCAACAGTAGCTCAGACATAAATTGCACTTTAAAAGGATGACTGCGTGGTCATTAATGCCATTACAAGGGGTAACTACCATTTAAAATGTTTATACTGATGTTGTCTCTGATATTGTTTTCACTGAGCGCTTTGAAAATTGCTCAGACCTACACACCACGGAGAACTTTCACAGCATAGCGTTGTTAAAAGGAGTCCTGACCCTGCCATCGGTGTATTTTATACTATAATACACTGCTGGAGGTGAAACTATTGACCTTAACTGAAATATAATGACAAAAAACAGAAAAGAATGAGAAAGGTTAAAAACTGGAATAGATTTTTTTCTCAACTATTCACAAAATAAATCATAAACATAATCTTCCTGTGTGAGTATTTGTCTCGCCACATTCTCTACAAACCTGTGTCAATATTTGTTTTACTTTAACAGCGGCTGCCGAAGGACACGCAGACAGAGACAATTCAGTTTCACCTTGGAGGTGTTGTAGTGGGGGTTGCTGTGGCAACGGGGAGCTTCAGCAACCGCAGCCTCCGCCCGTCGGGTTACAACCAGACCGTCACGTCCTGAGACTGCTGTTTGTTTAAACTAAGATGATGCTTAAAGGCGAGATGATGAACAAGCGCCTCTTCATCGCTTTAGGCAACATGAAGGCGTGTTTGTTTCCTACATGGGCAACAAACCGTCTCTCCAAACTCTGCAAACTTCCACCAGCTTTTCCACCGGCTTGGAGCGCATTACAATAACATGACATTTTCCTGGATCCGCACTCAAATGCTGATCTTTAAAATCTAATTATTTTTGTGCTTTTAAAGAGGCGGGAATGTACTCACAACACGAGTAATTAGTGTTCACACTGAGGCAGGCCTGGACAGAAACAGGGAGCAGGTGTGTCGCGTTGAGGAATGTTCAACCGAAACCAGAAAGCATACCTGTTTGTTTTCTTTAACTAAATGACACAATCAGTGACCTCCTTGACACTATGATGACATACTGTATATGGGAACACGTTGCATCTAAGAGCTGTTCTGTAAAGCATAGGAGCTTTAACTGAGGTTTCAGTAGCAGACATCTAGAAATATTCAAACGTTGCTGCCTTGAAAGCATCTCAACAGATGCAGCTGCTATCATTTCAATAAGTGAACTTTGTACCGAAACTGCCCGAATAAACTTTGAACTCTCACCTGTCCTGATAGGAGGGAAGTCTCGATGATACCATTCTGACTTTAAGGCTATTTTGAAATCTGTTAGCACATTTTTGGAATTGTTAGGATCCATAAACCACCCTCTAATGACCAGGCTTATCTTCACAAGAACTCTCTCTGATATGAATTTTACCAACCCCAACCACGTATGGGCCGGTATGAGACTGACTGCATGACACCATTGAGTAAAAATTCTGCTATTTACAAAATAATGTTAAGCTTCAAGGTATAACATTATTTAATTGGTTTTATTTTAAAAAAGAATTATAGCATTATAGCAACTACACAACAGGTTTATTGCCTAGAGTATGTGGACCCTTATCTTAACATTTCTACAGGGCTGCTAACAATTTAGCAATTGCCATAACAGATGGATTAAAAGCGTAAAAGAATAAAACAGAGCAACGTTGCTGTACTCCATTCAGCCTTCCAGTTATCCACACCATTTTGCTCCAGGATCTGGTCCTTAACCAATTTAACTAAAGCGTCTTGTAGCAGCATCAATAAACAGCAAACGAGCCTCTGTAAAAATAACAATTTCCTTTCAAATGTCTTCTAATAGCTTCTGTTTGACCTCAGAATATTATACCACTTTGCCGTGTTGCCTATTATGAAGTAATACTGGAAGTCTAACAAGCTAAAATTGACTTGTTAGTTAGTAGGGCTACCTGCTGATGTAGCCGGCATCCATTTGTTTTCTTCAACAGAGATGCTGCGCATAGCTTGTCAACTATAGTTTATAAAAGTAAGTGCTACTGTCACTTCGTTAGTTTCTACACTCTGTCTGTGTTTTTGAAACCAGAAATATTTCCAAACAAATGTATCTCTCTTGTAAGCAAGAGAAAGTGTATAGGACTCTTCTTTTAGCATACTGCTGACTGTGGACAGTAACAACTGGGAGAGGGGCTGCACTGAGGCTGCACTGCAGAACAAACCTTGTCCATCCTGGCACTTTCTCTTGGTTAAACCATACGAGGAGTGTAACAGAAATATTTAGCAGTATTAAATCTATAACTATTTAAAACCTTGGTATACCTTCATACTGGTAGCCATTGTAGGTCCAATTCCGACTACCGAGACTGATGCTACATACCTATTATTTCAAACCTTCCCTGGTAGAACAATAGAAGTTAGTTACCTTAACGTAGAGTACCTCAGCTAAGTTATTTCTGTTTCTTTTAATGGACCCTGCATTGCTGGTTTAGAGCGGGGTAAAGACAGGCTCAGAATACATTTATTTTATGTCTGTGTGTGTTTGAGGGTGTGCAGGTGTTTGCTGCAGGATAAGACGGTAGAAAGAACAGCATGTGACCATTAACAAACAGAGCCGATCACTGTTGACTCTGTTTTCATCTTTAACACGCATACTATATACGCTATGCATTGAACTAAAGCTGCTGCAGGCTGTGTGTGGTTTATTGTGTTTGTGTGCACAAAGACAGTGTTTGAACAGTATTTCAGAAACACACCCAGACTAAAACAACTGGTCTGTCTGCCGCCACTTTCTTCTGTTCTGTTCAGTAAAATCTGCCTCATCAGGCCCTACATAAAAGCTTCAGCAACATTTTATAATGTATTTTTAAAACTAATATCAGCACATGCTGAAATGTTCAGAGACACAGATATGGTGATGTGGTTTCAGCTGAAGCAGCAGAAAGCGGTCATTTATTTAATCAATACGCCTGTCTGAGATGCTGCGTCGTACCTTTCCAGTGATGGCAGACCACACTTTGAGCGTGTTGTCATCTGAGCCACTGACAATCAGGTCGCCGCTGAACTGGAGGCAGGTGATCACATGATCATCGTGACCTTTTAGCACCTATAAAACATGAAGAGAATCACCTCCACTCAGTTGGTGTTTATAAACCTTAGGACAATCTGTATGGTCTAAGCTGTGTTGAATGATACCATTGGTTCCCTTGTGTCCCCCTTCCTCCAGTTGGTCTCTATGCGATGCTGTCTTATGTAGGCAGATTTCCACGGGCTGAAAGAAGCGCCAGGCCGCACACACTCTCTACGTCGATTCGACACACTGTCTGATATACCTGAAGAGAGGAAAAAAGATGTGAGTCAGATGTAAAGGCTGTCCTCTTACTGTGTCCTGATGTCATACAAAATTTAAACCCAGCTATAGCAGATGTAGCCATGGTAGTTTTAAATAAAATGATCACGAAGTTGTTCATGTTTAGTTGTTGAAACAGTTAGTACCATGTTGAGCGGAAGCAAGTTATGTCGTTTTTCTGTCTTTTTTCATCCTTAGCTAAGAACCAATTAGCTAAATTCCAGTTATTTATGTTTCATTTAGACAGTAAACAAGTGTATTTAAGCTCCAACTTCCCATTAAAGCGGTCTTCCAATTCAAAGGCTGCAGTTGTAGGATCACAACTGGGCTTTTTGGTCATCCTGTGCATGTTTGAAACCGTTTTAAAAATCTGTAATGAGCCAACTTCACTTCAGCAGGAAAGGTGCAAGCACAAGGTCAAGAAGGTCAGAGTTTGAGTTTAAAATGCCCCCAGACTGGGCGTGGCGCTGGTGGCAGGGGGTTAAGCACGCGACCCATGTATGGAGGCCTTAGTGCTCGACGCAGACTGTTGTGGGATCGAATTCTGGCCCGTTGACGGTTTCTGCACTACCTTACCGCGCTCTTTCCACACCGTTTCATGTCTCATTACGGTCTAAAAAATACTAAAAAAACAAAAGCAATAGAGCCTAAAAATAATAATAAAATCCCCATGAGTTGTTAACCAAAATTTTTAAATGTTTGACAGTCAACATTTATTACAAAAGACCTTGATAAGGCTAATAAAGCTAATAGCTAAAAACACTACCAAGTTAGCCAACATTAGGTTCTCTGCTTTATTAAATAACTGACACTTTGACATTTAAATAGAGGTGACAGCTGGGAAACTATATAGCTTAGATAAATTAGGCCGTTTTCCCTTAGTTGGTGTAGAGCTATTAAGCTAATAGCTAACAGCTTCACAGCAAACAACTAATACTATGCCCCGTTATTTGAGTTTACATTAGTTAGGCTTCTTTATAATATGAATCCCAAAAAATATATTGAGAGAAATAACCGCAGAGAAACTTCCCTACGTTTGAAAACAATTGACTCTTATTCTGTATTTGATCTAACAGTTTTAACTGTGGTGGTGTAGGCTGAAGTTAGCTGCTGGAATAATGTTAGCTGTTAAAGCTTCGATGCTGGGATGATAGTTTTGCTTTCTCTAAAAGATAAAAGCCTTTAGTGTTACTAGTTTTAGTTACTAGTTAGTATTAGTTAGGTAGCTTTAGTTTGGTTAGTTAGCTCTGTAAGTCTACATGAAAAGTTGTTCCATAAATGGAAGATGCCAATGAAGGCTAGCTGCATTTGTATTCTAACTGATTTCTTGCAAACAGCAACAGTGTTCCCAGTGGTATGGTATGAGGGGTAATAATTAGCCTTATTTATGAAGATAGTGAGCTGCAGTTAGTGCTCCCTTCATTAGTATGGCTGTGGTGTGGTGCTAATGTTAGGTAGCCTCATTGGTATGGCTGCTGAGCGCTGGCAGTGAATCTCAACTGACTGGCTGAACGCCCAGCCGCACACACACACAAACACACACACACACACACACTTATCCACTGCATTGCGCTGAATGAAAGAGGAGTGATGGATTGCTGTATTAGCATGTAACCCTCACGTTGGAAGACGTTTTACATCCAGGAAGTTTGTTTTTTAGTTTGAATTCATGCTTTTTTGTTTAATCCTTTAAAAAAACATACCTGCAGGGTTTCTGCTCAGAGCACATTTATAAAATATACCATTGTTATACTGTTTTAAAGAACAGAAACGTATCTATATATAAACTACTTTACTTACTGTCTGTATTCTATAAATGTATTTAATTTATTTCAAGTAAATTTCCATCTGCATCATACTCAACTCTGCCAAGACTCCATTAAGAAAATGCTCAGTCCATTAGCTATAAGTAAATCTGACAGAGGGTAATCTAACGGTTTTTAGATAATCTGTCCAAGGTAATCATTTTCATCATCTTGCATTATTTTAAATGGATTATTCTTATGGTTTAGGGATTTGTGCAGACAAAAACAAGACTTCAAATTGAAATGTTTGTGATTATAATACAAGAAAACAAGCTAAACACTTTAAGACTAAGAAGGAACACTAGTTCATCGAGTTAGAGAGCCTGTTTATATCTGAATGATTTACATAGAGTTAAACTGACAAACCATTAAAAAAAAATTCCCCTGAAATGATTAATAAAGCAGTGAATGTTCCAACAAAAACGATTAACGAAGGCAGCTTTCAATGGTTGGAATAAATGCTTGAAGTCATTAAAATGACTGATAGAGTTAGAGGCAGAAAAAAAATAAGCTGATAAAATCAGAGTAATAAGGTTAGAGTCTCTGCTGAAGTGTTTACCTTCCTCACGGCATTTCTCCCTCCACAGCAGGTTATCCTCGGCCAGGATCCTCCAATACCTGCAGGTCTGTGCGGCCTGCAGCAGGTCTCTCGGAGCGAGGAAGGTGAGCACGTACAGAGCGAGCTGCAGACACGACCATAAACGCAGCATTAAAACACCATGTCACAAAGCCTCAGCAATCATGGTCATGTTTAAAGCTGTACCTCTTTGGGGAGCAGAGATATGAAGTCTCTCTGGAACTGAGGCTCGATGACCTGCATCATGTGCTTCACCTGGCTGGTCTCGCACCGGTCAATCAGCTCATCCAGCGCCAGGAGCCTCTCTGGGCCGCTCCACGTCTGCAGGCAGACAGAGGAACGAGGAGAGAAAGGCAAGATAATTATAAACATTTCTAAGGCTTCCTTTCTTTTAGTGCCTTTTTCAATTTAAAAGTAACTGATTTTGTATTTGTTTATATCCATAACTAGATTAGTTTGTACTTTTTTAGTGGTCTTTCATTTCTTTGCTATTGGCTCAATATGCTTTCTTAAATCTGAAACTGATCTTCTTGGAGCTACAAAAGCAGGGTCCATGTTTTTTTTTATTTTGCTGTGTGTGCAGATGAGTCCTTTTATGTGAGTCTTCAGCCTCGTGTGTTCCTTTTATTTGCATCAGGACAGCTTGGAGGCAGCGCTCAGCTGCTTCTCTGCTTATGTGCAGCCAGCGGAAGATGTCACATCAACAGAAATCCATTTAGGAAAATGTAGAACCTGAAGAAATGTGGATGCATTTTGCAGTGCTGCAGGACCGGAGAGGTGGAGTCTTGACTCACAACCGAATGAGTCATCCACCCTCCAGCACAGACCCAACGATAAAAACTGTAAGACCCTTAGAAATCCTGCAGAACTGTTGATTAAGACGGCTATAAAAGATTACAAGAAAGTGTGGCTGGTTGGAAACATGACATAAACAACTAAAGGGTGGGTTTCCACTTTTACATAGTTTTTAGTATTTAATCAGAGGCTTTGATCCACAGATAATACTGAGAGTAAAGTGTCTTTTGAATCTGTTAGTCTTTTATAAAATACTAAGGCTTCTATTCATTGATCTGACTTTAAATCTGATAAAAATCATAATTTAAAAAGGTTCACCTGAAAGGTAAGAAGCCAGTCCTGCAGCCCAGAAGGAGGGGGGCCGGAGTTCACGCGTCGCCTCTGAGCTGAATGCCCATTGGCTAGCCGCAGGTCCCCAAATGTTGTAGGCGTGGCCTGAGCCAGACTGGAAGGGCTGCAGGGCAAGATGAAGATGTTATGATGTGTATTGTTCGGCTATGAATTGCTATGGAGTCTCATAACCCCTTGAACTGTTTCCCCTTTCTGTCACATTAAAACTACAAAAATAAATACTTGTACTTAATTAGGGTTTCATGTGAAACATGAAGTAGTACATGATTGTGAAGTGGAAGTTATATAATAAATAATAACAGGATAAAGGGTTTTTTTTTTACAACAAAAAATCTGAAAAGTGTGGCATGCATTTGTATTCAGCTGCCCCTCAGTCAGTATTTTGTAGAACCACCTTTCACTGCAATTACAGCTACAAATATTTTACGCTACACCTCTACGAGATTGCACATCTAGTAACTGGATGTTTTGCACATTTTTCTAGCTTTAGTTCAGTTTAGATGGAGAGTGTCTATTTACATCAGTTTTTCAGTCATGCCACAGATTTTTAACGGGATTTAGGTCTTTAACTGGGCCATTCCAACATGAACAAGCTTGTTCTGCAGAAAGGCGAACCTCCTCCCAAGTCTTCAATCTTTTGCAGTTAATGTCAACCATTCCAAGAGCAACAAAACTTTCCTTCCTCTAATGACAAGGACTAAACCATTAATCACTCTGGGTGAGTTTACCAAATTCCATCATCCCTAAATACAATACTCTTCACTAAATACAAATATATACAGTTTACCAGTTACAATTAATAATTAAATATTTTATATTTTAACATTAGCACAATCATGAAAACACCAAGAAAAACCCCATGTATAGAAATTCCCCACACCTTCTTATCCCATGGCCTCTCCCAGACCCTTTAAATGGGGTCCGGACCCCCAGAGAAGCGTCAGTCCAAACACCCTGGAGGGGACAAAGGTGGACTCTATTTATTAATTAGGAAGCTTCTGAAGGGAATTGGTTGGCCCCTATTTATCTAGTGGTATTAGAGTAAAAGGGTGCATAATATACAGTTTACATCTGTACATTATTTCACTTTTACTTCTAAAATATGTATTGCTATGTGCTGGTTTATTACATAAAATCCAAGAAAAACAAATTTAAGTTTCTAACGTAGCAAAATGTGGAAAAGATCAAAGGTTAGGAATGCTGGTAGCTTTAGGATAAGCTGATGAGAGGAAACATGAGTGATCCCAGATCAAAATAAATAGGTCAAGGTGATCTTCACTGTTGTATTAAGCCAGCTGCGTTACCTGAGGTACCCGTTCCCTTTGCAGTGTTTCTTTCCTGAGGGGAACGGCCGGCCATCTGGACCGTGATCCAGCTTCCTCTTCATCTGAAGTTAGGAAGACAGACAGAAACAGAAACTCTGTTAGAAGATGACAGAGACACCTAGAATCTCAGCAGGCTTCAAAACAAAAGTCACAGAATCAAGGAGAGATGTTTATCAGAAGAGTCACATGAGAAGAAGAATCAGAGCAATATTTGAAGTTACAATATTTCTGTTTCACTGGGAACTAACTAACCCTTATGTCCCCTATGTGATCCAACTAACTCCACCATACAAACTAAACTCATTTCGTTGGACTTTTGGAATCATTCAACAAGAACTTTAAATTCAGGGTTAAATGGTGTCCAAATAAGTTTTTTAACCCCTTTGCCTTAAAACTGTATTCAGATTTCCTATATTTTACTTTATGGGTCCCATTTAAATCTTTCAGATCATCAAAGAAGTTTTGATCTCAGAAAAAAATATCCTGAATCAATAAAAAAAAGCAGCTTTTAAATAAGGATTTCATTTCTTGAGGCAAAAATACCGCCTGAACCAAACTGGCTCACCCCTAACTGTAATGAACACCTTTTTGATAAAGCTGAATTTAGTGTCACGAGCCTGATTACAGTCGGACCTCTAGAATTGAGAAATTCCTTAAGCAGAACCTGTCTGGCAAAATGAAGTAGGCTAGAACAACTCAAAAAGCAATGCATCATGCTCCAATCTAAAAAAAATTCAAGAATAGGTGAGAAACAAAGTCGCTGACATTCATCAGTCTGGAAACGGGTTACAAAGTCATTTCTAAGGCTTTGGGGCTTCAGAGAACCACAGTAAGAACCATAAACCACAGATGGAGAAAACATGGAATAGTGGTGAAAATTCCCATGTCTCATAATTTGCCAAAAAGGAAAATCTTTAGTGGACTAATGAGAAAAGGTTTAATATTATGGAAGGTGTGCATCCTGGTACAACTAACAGAATTTCAGAAGAACATGGTGCCAGACATGGTGGTGGTAGTGTGCGGGTCCTGTCTGCTGCTTCAGGACCTGGATCACTTGCGGTAATTGATGGAACCATGAATTCTGTTCTCTACCAGAAAACCCTGAAGAACAACATCCAGCCATCAACCGTGTGACCTTGTAATGAAGAACACTTGGGTTATGCAGCATGGAAAAGGATCCAAAGCTCACCACAAGGTCCGCCTTTGAATGGCTCAAAAACAAAACTTGACTGAAGGTTTTGGAGTGTCCTAGTCAAAGTCCAGACTCAAATCTGGTTGAGATGCTGTGGCATCTTAAACAAGCAGTTCTGGCTCATAAACTTTCTAATAAGGCTGGATTAAAATAAATCTGCAAAGCATAGTGGGCCAGAATTTCTGCACAGTGATGTGAAAAAATGGTTGCCAGTTATCACAATTGCTTGATGGCAGTTGCTGCTGCCATAACTGGTTATTATTAGGGGGGGGTTACTTTTTCACATTAGGCTAGCTCAGTTGGCTAGCTTTTGTCACTTAAAAAATGAAATCATAATTTGAAATGTGGTTTTATGTTTACTCAGATCATCTCAAGGAGATGCAGATAAACTGTTTCTGCTGGAAACACCCACGCTGAGGGCTGAACACACAAACACAGCGACCCGGAGGTCTGACTCAGCCTCCCGTCTCCCTCCTCCGAGTGTCTCTCTCAGCAAGTGAATGAATGCAGGAATGCAGAAAATCGGAGGAATGTCGCCGGTGCAGCGTTGCTTTAAAATAGAGCCCTGCGAGCCAACAGGCGGCAAAGCACACACAAACCTGAAGGTCTCAGGCTAGTTTTCAGTAAAGTTAGACTTTCCCATCCAGAATCTGTTCTTTATTTCTCCTTTATGACTCCCTGGCTTTCAGCAACAGATGTCACATCTGTGGCACTTCTGCTAAAAACAAAAAAAACCAAAACTTGACTTTGTGGTAAAAACCAAAAGAATGTTTTTCCTGTTAAAACCAGAATAACTCAGTCCTGATGTTTTAACTCTGGTGCTGCTGGAGCTGGAGCACCTCTGCAGCAGAGTTCACCATTATCAGTCGAGGTTATGCAGTGACCTCGCTACGAACCGAGCCGACAGGCAGCGGATGGCCCATTCATAAGGCTGGATCCTCATAAGCACAAATAGATCCTAATGTTCCTGCTGATTTTGGACCCACTTTATTCCTACAGTATGAGAATATAATGATACCAAAACCAAAGTCCAGGTGGATCATTTGTGTAGATTAGTGCTCCCTTATCTGTTTTATTTAGAGATGCACCGATCAGACTTTTCCTGGCCGATTTTCCTTCAAGTCTGGCCTGCCGAATCCGATTAACTGGGAAAAACAATGTGCCATCAGGTTTGCTGACAGAAGTAATAGATTTAAATACAACAAAGAAAACAACTAATTTTACTAACTTTTTCATATTTTATAGCAAACTAAGCCTAATTTTTCAGTTTCTAAACCTATATTATTCTGATTTGAAGCCATAATGATGGAAAACAAAAAAAAATTTTTTTTTTTTTTTTTTTTTTTTTTTTTTTTTTTTTTTTTTTTTTTTTTTTTTTTTTTTTTTTTTTTTTTTTTTTTTTTTTTTTTTTTTTTAAAGGCCAAATCTAACCAGTTGAGGCACCTTCCATGTCCAGTATCCCTCTGTTCATCCTCTAAATTTAGAATCCTAAAAGCTCAGCTCTCTTATGGAGCAGATATTACAGACTAATTCCTTGAGAAGCAGATTTGGTTTGTAATATCTCTTTTTCCTGCCGGAATAATTTATTTCCCAGAGGATTATTCTGGAATGTTGAGGTTTTAATATTAAGAAAGGATTTCAAGCTGAAATTAAATAAAACTCTAACTGATTTTATGGACAATAGGTCTATCAAAACAAAGTGTCAGCTGTGTTTTTACAGTGTAAGGACAAAGTCATGTCAGTTTCAGGTTGCTACTCCAGAGTTCTTGCTGTCAAGATCAACGAGCATTAGATTAAATAAAGAGATTTGATGCTTTATCCTGCATACAGGAGCTAAGCCATGCAGATTACAGCAGCTGTCCTCTATGAAATCCTTCTCCTGAGAGCAAAACTCATATTTTCAAGGCTTGAATATTCTGCAGCTTTTAAAATATTGAAAACTATGCAGAGCTTTATTTAGTTTAAGCTTGAATTGATAAAATGCAGATTAATGCATATTTCAGGTTTGCCAGGTTTAAATCCATTTTTAATCATTTCTATGTGTATTCTAATTTATTTGTGCTTGCTGCAGACCAGGTTTGTCCTGATAACAGGCGTCTACAAGACTGCAGTGAGCTGATCTCCTCTTTTATTTATTAATTTCTGCAGAAACATCATGTTTCCAAGCTTTTAATCTGCTGGTTTGCCTCAGCAGAGGCAAACAAGCAGCAGATAATCAAGTGGAGGCTGATTCCAGTTCATCTCTGTGAGGTTTGGCCCAAACAAAGCAGATTATAGCTGCTGTAATTTGCAGTGTTCCCACATTACTGAGCAAACAATTGTGTCTTTCATCTCTGAGATGTGTGTAGGACCAGGAACTGAGTCAGTTATAGATTTTCACTTGTAATAAGCTATCTTTTTCATTACTTCAATCGGTTTTATTCCTGCAGTTTGAAGGCATAATGATAAGTTTACCTGGAAATATCACAATTATAGCAGCTGTATTTTGTAATATTTCACCTGCACTTTACAGCTCTAATCATGAGGATCAAAGCTCTTAGCATAAGCTATAAGCTTTAAATAACATTTTATGATATCATTTTCTACCTGTGAAACCATATTTGAGCAGAACGAGGGCGCCAACATGGCCGTGCTGAGCAATGATTCTCCTTCATTTGCATTTGAACAGAGAAGCAGAAAGATTGTGTTTTAGAGGATTTCATCTTATTGTCTGCAGCTGAAAAGATAAACACAGTCCAATTGGTTACATAGTTCCATTTTTTCTCAGGTTTGACCAAAACAATGCAAACTGCTGCAGCTGCAGTTTAAAATATTCATTTGGTCTGCAGGGAAAGTTTTGGAGGATTAAATCTTGAGTCTTGAAGCTGTAAATTTAGGGTTAATTTCATGTTTTATATTCTTTTGTTTGTGTCAGGCAGCACAGCTCTCTTGTTTGTGTTTTCACATTATAGAAAAGCAGAAGATTTGCAATTTTTAAAATTTAAATCTCTAGCTTTTAAGCTATAAAGACTGTTTGTGTGTTTCAAACTTATTTTTCTGAATTTTATTCATTTTTTCGCCAACAAATGTGTCAAAAAACTGATGGCTGACTAGCATCAGTTTCCTTCTCTTTTAGCCTTGAAGATTTGGGCTTTTAGGGTTTAATCTTAACAATGCAAATGATACAGATATTAGAAAGACTAACAAATGTAATTCAAACCTATTTTACTTTTAAGACAGGAAAGCAAAACTAGTTGCTTTTGTAAGGTTTCAGTCCTGTAGTTTTCAGCTGAAGAGAACCTTAATTGGATACAGTTAAATTTTCCCAGAATATTTACCAAAGCGATGCAAATAACAGCAGATATCCCTCTTCCTTGGGTCTACATGTTTGACCCAAACACATCAGTTCCTTTATTTGCATTTTAGAGGGAAGCAGAACATTTGTATTTTTAGGATCTTGGGGTTTCAAATTATAAAAGACAGCTAGTGTGTTGCAAAGAGATTCTTTTTACTTAATGACAGAATTTCCTGAAAACATTTGACCAGAATAATTAATTTAACCAAACTATTCAGAGCAGTTTCCACCTCATTAGCCTTTTTTGATGGGGAAATGAAGCTGAAAATGTAGCATTATTAGGGGCTCAATCTTAAAATCTTAAAGCTACAATCATAAACACATTTTCCCACAGTTCTTCTGATCTGTACGACCAACTTTGACCAGAACACAAAACAAAACGCAGAGCTAATCCTGTGTTAAAATTTACTTTAAATAGTTTAGAATAGAATAAAATTGAATAATTGTTTACATTTTACTGGCACAACATTGGTCGGAATCTCTAACAGTCCAAATGAAAAATTATAAATAGTTTAAAAAACGTCTTTAAATAGAGAATAAAGTTGAAAAAATAATTTAAAATATGAGAAAATAACTGGAGGGTAAAATAAACTAACATAAAACATCAGATATCGGGTAAAGTTAAATTTTCATTGAGTAAAATATTGATCCTTTTTTATGGCACAAA
The DNA here is from genome assembly GCA_036173005.1 of Crenichthys baileyi. Lineage (NCBI taxonomy): Eukaryota > Metazoa > Chordata > Actinopteri > Cyprinodontiformes > Goodeidae > Crenichthys > Crenichthys baileyi. The sequence continues at coordinate 289,849 of JAHHUM010001531.1, read as the reverse complement.
ATGTCAGTTTTTAAACTTTTATAATTAAGGATTTTTCTGTTTAACCAGATCAGATGGGTTTACATGTCTGTACAGAGCAGCTCTCCTCACTCATTTGAATTTAGAAGATTTAACCTTATGGGTTTAAAATAATGTTTAAAGTGATAAAGTCTATTTTACATGATTTTCAGACCAATAAAAGTAAATTTAGCCGGACTAATGATGTATATGTGGTTGTTCGGGAGACGTTCCCTGCTTTATTAGCAGTTTGACAGCACAGGAAGCAGAAAGTTGCACAGGAAATGTTTAAATCTTGTTATCTGCAGGTTAAAAAGATAAATGAACATGACATTTTCCTAGAGCTCTTACCCAACCTCCCTCTCCTTTAACGGAATAATTAGATTTTAATCTTGTAATTTAAAGCTGTGATGATGATAGGTCCCTGCATGCTGATGTCATTAGTTTTATTGATCAGCACATCTGATCATTTGGACCCCCTGGTTCCGGTTTCCTGCAGGGTCCAGACAGAGAAACATGGCGCTGATGACTAATAATCAATCATGACTCCGAGCAGGGAACGGGGTGGATGAAGAAGAACCTCTCTGTTTTTCTGCTGGTTCCGCAGTGGTCCACACACGCACGCACGCACATGCACGCGCCTCGCTGTCAGAGGCAGAAACGCCTCGTCATCCCGCCGGTGCACGAGCCCGACAACCTTCGGGTTCTGCACGAGGACCTCTGAAGAGCACGCGCCGATCAATAACCGATACTCACCTTGTAGAAGATGAGCTTCAGGGTGCCGTAGAAACCCATGATCGCAGAGCCGCTCCGATACACCGGGAAACACGCAGATATACACCGACAACAAGTCCCCACGTAGAAACACGCAGATCCACCGTCAGACACGTCAGTGATCCATCAGAGTTATTGGTGGATCGATGAGAGTCCACGCAGAGCTCAGCTGCTGCGTCAAGATCCACGGACAGACCTGGTCTCTCTCTCTGTTCTGGCTCTATGAGGCTCGACCTCCGGCAGGAACACGCAGGGACATGCCTCTCTCCGCCGCGTGCTACAGAGGGGTGGAGCCGCGTGCACGGTGTGTGTGTGTGTGGGGGGGGGTGTGTGTGTGTGTGTAATGCAGGTTGAATCTTGTGCAATGATCAATACATTATTAAAGGGACTTCAGTCACACATATTTTGGGTTATATCACGTTTTCTTCACATTTTTTACTTTACTGTAATAAAATGTTTTACTTTTAGGTCATAATTTGGATTTAAAGCAATTTACTAGAGAATTTTGTTTAAGTGTCACAGTTAAAGGTGCATCTCAATGCATTAGAATATAGAAGTTACTGTAAAAAAATGATACATTATAAAGGTGACCATATAGACCATCCTGGTGTTATGTTTTCCCCGGGGAAGAACACACCCTTATTCCCCGGGGAAAACATAACACCAGGATGGTCTATATGGAGAAGGCAAGCTGGCGGAGGGAGGGTGATGATTTAGGTATTTGCCTGCGGGGAAATATGGGTCCTTCCTAGAAAAATCTCACTGTGAGATAGAGAAAAACAAAACATTGAAAGAGTCTAAACCTTTTTTTTTTGGTTGGTTGTTGTAGCTTTTTATTAAAGAAAGAAATTAACATCTTTTATGTGTCAGTGGATAAAATAGCTAACACGTTTAACCATAAACATTTATTCAATGAATTTTTAAATATTTTTAAACATTTAAAAAAATTAGAAAGCAAAATAAATAGCAATGCAAAAAAGATATTGTCAAATTTGAACCGTAAAGGTGGTGAAGCTTCCAACAGGTTTAACTTCAGATCCATAAATTAACCCACACAAACAGTCTGAGGGAGACCCAGCAGGGGAGGACTGGATGTCGCAGCATACTCACAGATGACTGACCTGAAGGATCACACACCGAAACTCCCACAGACACATTAGGGAAGCGTGAGGAGGTGGGGGAGGTGGATGGGGGAGTCATTTAGGAGGTCAAACCTTCAGGTCAGCCTGCAGAGACTAAACATCTAAAAGCCTTTCAGCCTCACCTGTTCAGCCTGTCTTCTCCCCCTCTCTTTCTGTTCCTACCCTCAGGTCTGAGCTCGCTGGAGCAGACTAAAACATGGTTTCAGTGCAGACTGAGGTTTCCCCATCTTATCCTTGCTACAGCACAAAAAGGAAGCTGCAAAACAAATCCAACATCTGGACGAACAGAAACACCTGTACAGTCATGCATAATCCAAACAGTCAAGCTGTGTCAGCATGGAAGCTGTTTGAATACGACAAATAATCCCGCTTGACACTGTAGATGTTTGAATAAGCTGCGGGATACACAGAGCTTTAAGTTTTAACGTCTAACAACCAAACCCAAACAGAGAAAACTTCACAAAAGACGCTGCCATCTCCGGGAGTTTGTATAGACTCTAATCAAATGCTAAAATCCTCTTGAATGCAACACCGGTCGTCACAACCTTACCAAAGATTAAAAGCTTAGAGTTTTCTACGTTAGCCTCAACAAGTGTCTGCTTGTTTGCAGAAAATCGTGGTAACTGCTGTTTTACGGTGGATGCATTTGAATTGAAAGGTACTACTGGCTCCCAGGATAATAGCTTGCTGGTTTACACTTTAAATGACTTTCAAGTGTGGTGGATTACAGTCAGAATGGGACACTTTTTAGTCCTGATTAGATGTCTGACAGACTCTCAAACTCTAAACCCCTCACTGCCCAACAGTGGAGGTCCTAGATCAAGTGTACCAGGGTGGGGCCAGTGTTTTTTTCATGGGGGCACAGAACAAAAGACAGAAACAAACAAAAAAAAAAAAAAACAGGGCAATATTTCATCATTTTATATATTAAGTGAGCCAAAGAGCCTTTTGCGGCTCTGAAGCTGCAGGTTGCAGACCCCTTATCTAGCAGATGAAAACGGTCATCCTATCTCAATACGACTGAAGCTAAAAGTGCAACACCCTAATTTGTAATCCATTGTTAAAGTAAAACTAAATGTAAAAAATTTAATTGGACCAAGAGACTAATCAGTTACGGTTTCTGTGCCAGCGCATATCATCATAAGAAATTAATTTAGTATTATGTCTTCAGTGCAGGGGCCATAACAGGGGCCAGGACCAGTTCCAAAGGGGCACTGGCCCCTGTTGGCCTCCCTCTAGAATTTTTTGCTGTTAAACAGATTCTAAGTGAAGTAAAGATTGTTAATTTAAAAATAGCACAAACAATAGGTATAAGTATTTAATAAGCAAATTTGTGGAGGGGCATTATTTGGCATAACTCCAGCCACTAGATGCCAGCAAAGCACTTCCAATTTGAGCTTTGGTTTGTGCTGAATATGCATCAACAAGCGTTACGGGTGCTTTATGCTCAACATTAGATACTCAGATGGATGGAGCCCTTTTTGCTTATGAATGTGTACCCAAAAACAACAAATGGAAAGCTGGTAATGGTGGGGGCAGTGTGGCGCAATATAGCCCACATACGCTCAGCATAGAGAACGAAGAAGAATAGGATGACATTGCCATGTTTGCTATCGTCAGAAACGTACTAGCTAACTCAGAATTTCCCTCTAGTGGCTACATTTCCCAACAACCATGCTACTCTAATAAAGGCATTGAAAGTATGAGGGCAGTGCCATTTGACTGGCCATTTGTGATTTTTAAAAACATTTATTTTACAATTTATCATTTTTTATTAACTTAAGGTTTCGTCACACTGCATAAATGTAATCAAATTAAAAGTTGTTTTTTACACATTGTTCCTGGTGCACCAAAAACCATGTCCAGCTGTATTTTTGTTTACTTAAAACAAATCAGTTGCATGCAAACAAACATACAACAAAACACAACAGTGTGCATTCTTCATACAGCCAAAGCAGCTGTTTCCTGATGAAGATGTTGATCTTAAAGACACCTCAGACGAGTCTTCATGAAAATGAAAACCAAGTGAAGTCCTGGAGCTGATGACATAGATCACAAACGGATCTTTATCTGATTCCACCATCGTGGCGTCAGTCTGAAAAAACACAAAGACACAAAGAACACTGAGCTCTGTGCCGAATTAAAACACAAAACATCTATGGATGACAATAAGTATGAGTCTGCATCTCCTCTCATCTGTTTTCCCTGCAGCTTGTTTAAAGCTTTGAAGGTTGTCACCCCCGCTCCCCCTTCTGCTCTGGGATTCATCCCTCCAGGGTCTGTCCTCCTGATGGCCTTGTAAAACCCGAAGCTCTGCATTTAAACAGACTCTTTCCCACATTTAAGGGCTGGCAGTGTGTGTAGATGTTAAGGAGGAATATTCCACTACAGTGGGTGTGTTGTTAGGAAGCTGCAGATGTTGAGGCTTCCAGTTAAAATGGAGTAAAATGCAGTCAGCTGATGGGTAACTGGTGTCTGTCAAACATGCACTAAGGGCCTGTGACATATTAAATTCATACTGATAGCATGTAAAATGGGATTCTAAGCTAACAAAAGCTTAAAAAGCACAAGATTCCTCATTTTTTAGTTGTTGGTTCGAATATTCATGCGGCAGAAAAAGTTGTTTAAACCTGAGATGCAGATTATGCCGTTTTTAATTTATTTAAATAAATACAATGAAATGGTTGTCCTCATTTTTAATTAATGTTGTCATTTTGTTTTGAAGGCTGCACGGTGGCGCAGTTAGTATCACTGTAGCCTTGCAGCAAGAAGGTCCTGGGTTCGACTTCCAGCCGGGGGTCTTTCTGCATGGAGTTTGCATGTTCTCCCCCTACATGCATGGGTTCTCAAAGGGTACTCCGCCTTCCTCCCACAGTCCAAAAACATGACTGTTAGATTAATTGGTCTCTCTACATTGCCTATTAGGTGTGCATGGTTGTGTGTCTCTGTGTTGCCCTGTGATGGATTGGCGACTTGTCCAGGGTGTACCCTGCCTCTTGCCCGTAGACTTTTGGAGATAGGCACCGGCCCCCCCGTGACCCATTATGGAATAACAGAAGATGAATGAATTTTGTTGTGAATCTGACAAAACACACAAAACAAATGACCAGAAGTTAATTTCATTTTCAGCAAATGTACAGAAAATATATAACTTTCCCAATTCTTGATAAAGATTTAGACAAAAATACAAAGTTTTCTTACTAATGGGGTTGAGGACAGATTATAATATTTTCCTCCAGCCAGATTGACTTTTTACTTGAGCAATACAGCTTAGTTTGAACCAGAATATTGCTGATGATCCTGAAGTCATGTTGGATGCTAACGTGGGTGTATGAATAGATGAATAGTTTTAATTTGTGGATGTGTGGTTTTAGGTAGTTAGCAGCTGTACAGTGTTATTATGTTATTTATGGTATGTGCAAGTATGTAACGTCAAAAAGATGCTATAATGTGGTAAACTAGGAGACAACATGAAACAAAAAAGGAAAACCAACCAAAGATTGTGATCACTAAATTGTAGGATGGTGCAGGATAGACAAGGAAATTTAAAAAGCACCGTTTATACACAGGGACAAAAAGAAAATTAAAAAGCATAAAGCATTACATAAAAGAAACATGTGAAATGCAGATATTAAAGGCATCAAAGAAAGAAATGTTTCAAACAGTTCATTAGTCAGATTCACTGATCGAAAATTGCAGCAAACAAAGATGTTTTCAGTCCTGATTTAAAGAAACCAACAGTTTCTGCACATCTCAGGTATTCAGGCAGTTTGTTTTAGTGCTGAAAAGCATAGAAACTAGATGATGCCTCACCTTGATTAGCTCTGGTTCTGGCAACATTGAGTTAGCAGACCTGACGGGTCTACAGCAGACCTGACGGGTCTACAGGGTTCATACTTAAAAAGCAACTCAGAAATGTATTTTGGTCCAAGACCAGGGATAAGCAAGGACCTGTCCAATGATTTAAGAACTGGCCTGATATGATCCATTTTCCTGGTGCTGGTCAGGACTCTGCAGCAGCATTTTGGATGGGCAGCCGTTGCTAGATTAATTTTAGAATGCTCAGAAATTTAGCTTCCTATTGTTAGCTTTACATGAACTTTGTTAGGATAGTATTTGTGATGTTATATTTGTTTGGTTTGTTCATTGAATTGCATAAACAGAGAGGAGGAGATCCCCTTGTATCTCGTAACTGAATCTGGTGCTGTGTTTGCTCCAGCACCCCTCGCTCTGCATGCTGTAATTAAACATGTACCTTAGATCATGTTTGAAGAGCAGTCATGGTGGTGCCAACTGGTTTGACTGGACTGAAAATTTAGTTGTATAAAGATCGAACTACGAAAAATGCAGCTACTCAGCCTCATGTACTGCTGCCCGATGTGTCTATGGAGCTTCTCCTTTAGCTGACTGTTCGCTGCTCGGTCTAGATATGTGAGCTTCTTTCAAACTGAATTTCCATACTCATCACTAGTCTGCAAGAGACCCAAATTACATCCAAATCAGACCAGTCCTTCTGCCTGCTCCACTCTCATCATCTAAGAGTGTAAATATGAGATTAACCTCATCATTTTTGAACCCTGAAGGTGACGTTTCCTATCTTCCTTTTCCACCTGCACATTAAGTTGTTTTCACATGAGCACGGAAGCTCAGCAATTTTTAAACATTATCTACTCCACTGTGGGATTTTTAGACAAGCTATGAATGGACCAGGTGTGAATCCAGCAGCAGAAGGCAAGCGTGGAGCTGATAGGAGCACCTGCTTCATGCTTCCTTTCCTCATTCTTTGATGCTGAAAATCCATTCATGAATTGAAAGCATCTATCATCTGCCCAACACTGTATTTTCGATGGTTCGGACCATGTCCTGTCAAGACGCTGCTCCCACAGTGCGAGGTTACGTCTTGAGAAAAGAATCTCCAGCTGTTAATGGACATGTGTGAGAAAGTCTGAATGAAATTCTTCTGAAATTCTCTGCAATTCATGTGTGAAAACAGGGACATAAAACAGGAAAAAACAAGAAAGCAATCATAAAAACAAGACGTGTCAGTTTTTGTGTTTTATTCAAACAAGTGTTGGAAACTGAGAAAAACACTTCAAAGTCAAAAACTCTCACATTTACACTTCAAAGACATAGCAGATATATGTGTGTGTGTGTGTGTGTGTGTGTGTGTGTGTGTGTGTGTGCACGCTGGCTGGATTATACTACAAGTGTGTGAAGAATCAATAAAGAGCGGCTGAGGCTGAGAGGATCACAGGAATGTGTGAAAGATTGATTTTCAGGAGATGATGTTTCATCTCACTCTGGAGATGTTCTGACTGGACTACAGTAGGAGCTGAGGAAAGTCTCACAGTCAGTTACTGAGAGCTCATCCTGAGCTTCTTTAATCAAGTACAGCCAACAGTCAGACCTTCAGGGGTCAGCAGTTTCCAAGAGTTTTTCAGTGAACCGAAGCACCAGATTAAAGGGAAACTGGTCTTCTCACATGAACTCAGTCCTGGGACACACTGGATTTCAACATGAAACAGACCTTAAAGTAACATTTATAGCAAAAAGAAAGTAAACTCTCTTTCAGCACCTAAGGGTTTTAACACTTTTACCGCTCTGGTGCAGGTGTGTGCTAACACAATGTCAATGTGGAAAGACATCAGCAATCACCTTAGAAGCATTTGTTGCCACTACAGGTACAAATGATTTTTGTAGTTATCACAGTTATCAGACAAGAAATGAGACGAGAGGAGAGAGAGAGAGAGAGAAGGGGCAAAGACATGCTGTAAGGTCCCAAGGTCAGGATGGCTGCATTGAAAACTAATAGCCTCTGTTTATGGGCTGCCTGCTAAAAAGTGCCCCCTCCCCCATAAGGCCATTTATAAATAATTGGAAGTCCATCATTCTACAGGATGAAATAGTTTTCAGAAGCGACAAACATGTAAAGCTGCTGCCAATATTCCAGAGGTTTACGTCCCAACAAAGTCACCCCAAGCTCAGACCATGCAATGCTCAGAAATGCCCATAAAACCCCAAGAGCTCCATCTCAGACTCGACAAACCTCAGTCCACATGCTAGTTGTTAAAGTTCTTGTCGGACAATTACGGTCCGTTTGTCTTGCATGTCGGAGCAAGTTCCTGGGAATGATGTCACACATGAGTTGTGCATGTTGTGGTTGCAGGTTTGAAAACCAGCGGGATTATTAGCATTAAAAGCTGATATAATATCTGATATAATATCCTGAGGGAAAATGTTCAGAGGTTGTACAGCAGCCTGTTCCTGGTTCAATAGCATACAAACTGCTAGTAGTGCAAACGCTTTGACCGCCTAGTCAAAGTCCAAACTTCAAACTGAATTTTTGTATTTTTTTAAGAAGAGCTGTGTAGAAACGAATGTCTGCAACCATCAATAAGATGAAGCATCCCTGGCAAAAAAACAGTGAAATTCCTCCACAACGATGTGACAAACTGGTTACTTCAGAAAAAAAGACTGCAAGCTCTCATGGGGTGTACTTATTTTAAAAAAAAAAGTTTTACATTTTAGTTTCATCTTTATTTAGTGAATACTGACAGAGTTGTGTGTTTTTGTATGCTCAGAACCTATCAAGATCAGAACAGTTTTATTTTGTCCTGATATGGAAATCCTAAGAGCTAGAAGTGGGTGTGTTTTCTTTTTACCATGAAAAGTCAAATTTGAGTTTTAACTGCGGTGCTGTTAAGATAACAATGAAGTGACGTTCCTCTCCTGCAAGGAAAGGAACTAAAACTGCTCTGGTGAAGAAGGTGAAACACTTTGTTTTGAAACGTAACATAATTTCCATAATAATGTAGGTAAAGTTCAGACTAAACAGCAATTTTCTTCTCAAAAAAATGGACATTTTTTTTTAAACAAGTGGCCTGTTGGTGTAATGTGAGAGGGGCGAGAAGAACCGGGGGTGAAATCATAACACCACTGAGAAAACAGCTGTAGCAGTGATCTGCATTTCAGTATACCAGGAGGTTCACAAACTGCAAAATAATACAATCAGATGTTCATAAATAATTATGCTGATTTGTAATGAATGAGTTTTACAAAGCGTTTTCTACCATATGCATCACTTAAAGGAGCTAAATGGCTTCAGCAAAGACCTCCAGCTGCTTACGAATCTAATCTGTTAGTGTGAAACTAATTTTTCTCTTCAGTTTGGTATTTTCTGAAGCAGCTACAGCTGAAAGCCTCTTCATTAAAATCCATCTGGAAAGCAGCTCTGCGATGGTCAGCACAACAGAAGCTGTTATTGGGGAGCTAACAAGCTGCCTCCCGTGTTTCAAGTGGGACAGATTGCAAAGGTGCAATGCAGCAAACATGTGCTTAATAAAGACCATAAACAATACTGCTGCAGCCTGCACTGTGGTGTGTGTGTGAGTGTGTGCTTTCATCAATAATGAATGCTGGTGGTGTTGCAGGGATGTAGGAGACTTAGTGCTCATGTATATTTTAACAAGCAGTCATGTGCGTGTCTCTAAGCCCTGAGCGCTCATAGGAGACACAGAGATTTAACAGACTTACCGATCAAAGCTCAAGAATGGAGTGAGTTAGGACAAACACGAGGAAAAACTCGGTTATTAAAATTTTTTTGAAAAGGTTTCACACACTTAGGTAGAATTTACACAGTTAAGGTTATTGAGGAGCGTTCTTTGAATGCAATACCAAAAGTGGCCCCTAGGTGCAACATCTTCAATCTTTGAGGTCCTCTTTCTAAAACACATTTCTACAATTTTAGCAGCTTTTAATCAGCTCTTTTAAACCCACAACACCATGTATTTCTTTCTCCTACTACTCTCCATTTTTTTTTTACATTATCTGCAGTTACGACTGTCTTTAACTTTATGTTTCCTTTGTTTATTTTCTCTTTACAGAAGTTGAACTTGACCCAGTGATTTCATGTTTAACCTTGTCTCTTTTCTGGACGAAGGAACTCTTGCTCCTTTCAGCTATGTTGGCTACGGTTTTTCATCCCATAGATTTTCTTTCTTGGCTTACCTGTTTAGCTGTGTCTCTGTCCTAGATGAGGGGACTACTTCTGCATTTAACTGTGAGTACTTTTTGTTTTCCATTAAAAGTAGTCCTGCTTTAGGGTTTCTGTTTTTTTGTATGTCTGCTCTGTCTTCTTAAACTTCTTCACCCCTACGGTTGGGACCCCTGCACAGTAAGTGCTAGCAGACTAGCACTCAGGTACGGATGTGTTCTGTGTTGCGTTTTTATTTAAAGGGGTTTTTTTAAACACAGAAGAAAGGCCATAATGCACCACCCACGCTTATGCATTTCAACCCTTTTATTAGTGGTATTTTAAAGGTATGTGTTTGATTCTGGTAACCAGCTATTAACTTCTTTTGTTAGCTCCAACCATTAACAGCTAAGAACACGTGCTCATCCACTTTATGAGTCAACTGAAGATCTTTTACCCAGAAAGGTTGTTAGTTTCCAAACTAGGAAATAATATTTCCTTAAATATTATTTTACTAAACGTGATAACTAATTAAACTCCATTATGCCCCATTTATCCAAAAGATTTGGTTCTTATTCAAAATAATATTTCCTTAAATATTATTTTAATATTTCCTTAATAATATTTCAGCTAAGGCAGCTAATTAAACATCGCTTAGAATTGTTCATCCAGAAGGTTGGTTTTATTCAGCAAATAATTCTTTAAAATACTATTTTATTATAATAATGTTTTATCTGATCTTGCATTGTGAATGGTTGTTTGAAGGTATACCAATTATTGCCTAAGTTGGTTCCAAGACTAACTTAACTTCATTTCCAGATTCTTCAAGATAATCCTTGGTTCTCAAACATAAACATTGCATGGTAATGTTGCATCACTCTTCTGGTCATGGTTTTCAATCATCTTTAATCAACTTGTTTATATTGTACATAACCCATTAGTCTTTCTTATTCTTTAATTCTGCTTGGTAGTTTAGTTGGATTGTTTTAGCATAGTAAAGAGTTTGTTGATTGAAATATGTTTGACTTTCAGTTGACTTATTTTTGTTAATAAATTCTTGTATTTTAAGAAATTGTGTGAATTAATTCTGTGTGTGTGCAGAGTTTTGCTGTTCAATAATGTCAGAGCTTGGCTCATCCCATTCAAATTTGTCCTGATACCACCACCTTATTGGGCTGTTATTCACAGGACAACCCGTAACAGACCGAGTAAAGCATTAATATTAAATATTAAATAATATATTCATATTCCTAATCACAACACTACCAACCTTCTCTGCCCCTCAGGTTTGCCGAACAGCAGCTTCTCCAGGTACCAAAATCTAGGAGGAAGCTCAGAGGGAACCAAGCCATCTCTGTTGTTGCTCCCCAACTTACGCCTGCTCACAACTGTAGAGAGGCTTATGTCTTTGTGTTTTTTTAATATTTGGATTTTAACCTCATTGAGACTTAGTCTGACCTCACTTGTTTTAAGTGGTTTTGTTGTGTTAAATTTTTGTTGGTCTTGTGTCATCTTTTCTTTTAATGTATTTAATATGTAGTTAATATGTAGCACTTTGTATCAGTTGTGGCTGTTTTTTAAAAGTGCTTTATGTTGGAATGGTGTGGTACTTCACTTTGGGATTTTTTTGCATTTAAATACAAACCAAACTAATAAACCAAAATGAAACCAGGCATCAAATCATTATCTGCATTTTCAGGGGGAAATTCTGGAAAACTGAAAATGTGTTTTTCTTTAATTACTTTAGATCTCTGCCTATGTGAATGAAAAGGATGAGATGTGAGATGGGAACCCAGGGGAAGATAAACAGAGCAGAGGATCACGAGAACACCTGACTGGAGGTTTTACTGGTATTCATCTGGTATCGCCTTACGAGCTGTAAAACACTGAGGAGTTGGGTCACCATAGCACCGGTTGCTCATTGTGTCCTGCCTTCACATCTGTACACGTCTGTTTATATATTACTATATTTATACTTTAAATTGCTTTGACATTCACTGATTGCAATGAGTCAAACCTGAGATGACGACTAATTTATCCTCAAAGCATAGTTAACACCCAGACCAGTTGTGGATCTGTAAAAGCTGGGGCATGTGAGGCAAAAGTATAAAGAATAAGGCTTTGTGCAAACCCACAATGTGAACAAATTTCATTAAATGCTTATAATGCTGTTTGATTTATCTATGAAGTTTTCTAGGGGTTTTAAATGATTGTCAGATGTTCTGCTTCTAGCACCATCTCTGCACTCAGGATGCCACCAGTTCCTTCTGGCTGCTTACACTGGCACTTCCCTTTCAGTGGCTCCATTCACATTAGGAGACTGAACAGTAACTGGAAGGTTGGAGGTTTGAGTCAGAGTTCTGCCGAAGGCTTCAGGAACACTGCTGCAGCTCAATGACCGCAGATGACTGTATGTTTGTGTGCTGACTCCACTGGATCGGTTGCACTGAACCTGAATGGCTGGAATGCTGCCCGGCGCTGGAATGTGACCCTGCGTTCACACACACAACACACACACACACACACACACACACACACACACAACACACACACACTCTTGTTTTGCTAGATGTAGTGAGGACCATGTGTTGACTCCCATTGACTACCATTGATTTTCAGTCATTTTCAACCCTTTCTATGCCCTAACCCTGACAATAACCCTAAACCTAACCATTACCAGTGCATGCCTAACCCTAACGTTAACCTAAACTCAATTCACACCTTAGTCCTAAACCTAACCTCTAGCAAAATAGGTCGTGAGGACCAGCAAAATGTCCTCACTTTGGTACCAATGGTCCTCAATTTGATGGTGAAATCAGGAAAATGGTTCTCACTGTGATGCCAAGACAGGAACACACACACACACACACACACACACACACACACACACACACAAACACACAAACACACAAACACACAGGGTATGAGGGCGTGTTAAGGTGTGTATGAGCTAAAGAAAGGCACTTAATCACAAAGAATGTGTGAGACATAAGAAAACAGGAAGAGGGCTTATAGGGGCGAACTGTCAGGTATTTTCACACAATAATCATGAGTTCATGAGACAAAAAGGTGGAAGAGAGCTGTCAGGACAACTCTTTCAAAAAATAAGGTTTAATGAATTCAGCTATTGGCATTTTGGAGTCAGATGAGATCATTCTTAGAAGATTTGTTAAACCCTAATCAGACCAAATACAGCCAGCCCATATTTCCACCTTTCACGCACAAGTTTTGCAGTTGGACCTTAGTGTAATATAAGCATTAACTCGTCGGTTTGTCAGTCCTTATCGCACAAGACGTCATTTCAGCACCTTTCTTGCTAGAAGCTCTCTGCTGATTTTCTTCCAGAGAATGATAAATGGGTCTTCAAGCTTGCTCAGCAGGGCTGCTGCAAGATTATTGTAATGAATAGTTTTAAGTTTGTTTTGTTAGTTTTAAGATGGCAGTAGAATCATGCTATCGGTAGTAAATAGTTTTTCTAATCTGTTTATGTTGCTCAATGATATCGCAGATAAGTGCTTTTGCACATTTTCTCACACAGTCAAAACTTGGATGTACTTTGTTGGGATTTTATGTGATAGACCAACACAAAGTAGTCCATAATTGAAGTATGGATTTCAGTTTCTTTTAACCAATAAAAATCTGAAAAAAGAGGTGCACTTTTGTGTAATGCCCCCTTTACTCTGGTATGCTGAAATGAAATCCAGGACAAATCATTGCTTTTAGAAGTGACCTGGTTGTCAAAAAGGGACCACCTGTGTGTGATTTAATGACAAAAGGTAAAAAAATAAAAATACAAATACATGGTTAAGAAGCATCTTCTGCTGCTGACATGATGGAAACCAAAACTTTCTAAACCAAAGAAACCTCCCAAAATATAAAAACATTGTTTTACCAACATTTGTATAAAGAATCTGTAAGTATTACAAAAATTTAAAACTACAAATCATGGATTTTAAATGTTATCTTAAAGAGGGAGTTGTCGTCCAAACTTTTAAAATGATTTTTCTGTGCACCACTAAAGGGAGCTTGGAATCCACATTTCGTAGACCATATTTGAACCCAAAACCATTATTTTTGAAGCAGTCTCTTTAAATTACCTCTTTCCTTACCACAAAATAGAGGCTTTCATGCTTAAAAAGATTTGAAAGGAGAAACAGAACAATGAGAATCCTGAGGGATTTCTGCCTATATATAAAGAATACGCAACAGTGCGTGTAGTCGTCATAAATCATCAAAGTATCTTCAGCAGGATTATCTGCTCATGACATACTGAACTAGTGAAAACATACGTTTTTTGCACTATTACGCTAGATACCAAGACAGAAAATATGTAGAATATCTTTAAAAGTACTCAGCATCAAAGCAATGCTAGAATGGCTGATAACAAAGACACCAATATCCCCAGAACTCAAGATGATGCTTTCTCTTTGTTCTTTGAAGTGTTCTTAGAGTTTCTAAGAGTTTTTTCAGCTTTCCAGTTGGAAATACATGCAGAGCCCTGCAAGTGTCAGCGGGTAAAAAACACCAAAGCTGGTGGAAATCCGTGCTCACGCTTTACTAAAATGTGCGCTCAGTTCTGCAATCCGTGCTCGCAGATTACTCGGTGACATCTGCCGTCATTTCAAACGTTTATCTCGCTGTAACAAAAATAAAATCATATAACCCTCGCAGGTGGGGGCCGTGCATCCAAACTTTCGACAGATGTCACTGAGTTATCTATGCGCACGGATTGCAGAAACTGAGAGCACAATTTAGTAATCCGTGTGCACAGTTTAGTGTCACTTGCTGGGCTCCATAAATACAAGAACTCCCACTGAAGTATGAAATCTGAAATTCCCTCTGGGTGAGTTAGAGCATGCAGAGCAACCTCCAGTTCAGTTCCAGTACGCCTGCCGCACATATAGTAAAGATGGCCGGTATTTATTAGCTCTTCAACCAGTGACAAACAGTGCTGGACAACCTCTATTTATATGTATATAACATGTTTTGTGTTTAAAAACATAAATTGGAGAGACATATATTTGTATCTTCTTGGATTGCTAATAGTTGTTGGCACCAAAACAGATACCAAATCCCAACTATTTACCAACTTGCAACTAGAAAACATCGAACACTAGAAGACATGAGTGTGACGTCATTCCCAGATCAGAGCTCCAACGTCAGAGATAAATCCAACAAGGTTATTATTATGAGTCCCAGATTTGAGGACGAGTACTTTGTGCTTGACGGTATTTATGTTTAAGGCTTTTATTTTGAAAAAAGGAAGTAATTCTTGAAGTAGTACACTGAAGCACTGATGGATTAAAAACCACAGACTGCTTATCAGGCTGTCTGGCTAATTGTTGTGTTTGTTGTGGTAATTAAGGAAGTTATCATCTGCTTGGGAGCTTTCAGCAGCGCTAAATTAAAGGGCCATTTCACAGGTTTTAATGAAACAAGGACTGCATATCATTATCTGTAGTTTGAAATTTTTAAACATTTGCCCAGGCAAACCTTAACTAGATGCTTCTACATTTACAAACTCTGTTGCCTTAGAACCACACAAGAGTGGATTTTTTCTGTCTCTGTTTCTGTGAGAATAATTTTCTGTTTAAACTCAGAAAAAAGAAACTTAAAGTTTTGTATTTGTTCCTGTTTCCAGTTGTTCTGAACTGTGACTTCTGTTAACAGTCAGAAAACTGCTGTTGAAACAAGGAACACCTGTTTTCCTTGGTTTGTTTGTGGTGGACAACCACAGTGAATCTGTGAATTATTGTAAAAATCACTCCAGTATCTAAACAAAATCCTTTTGATCTGTAAAGTGAAGAGAAATTGTAAATGTTTGTCCGAACGGCTTCCTTTGGTGATGGTTGATATTGTGAATAAAACATGAAACAGGGACTCCTCCCGCTTTTTGACTCGGACATCAAGGCCTCATCGGACCGAAACCAACCATGACTCGATTAGGTTCATCCTTCCTCCCTGACGTCCACAAAGACTTCAGACCAGACTCACACTGTAAGAGGGGAATGTGTTCACATACCAGACATGCCGCTGAGGCTCTAACGTGGCTTTTATTCACAGCGGTCAGCTGACCATAGCATGATCAGTGTGTGTTTGTCAGGGAGAAGCACATGGGAGGGAATTAACAACAGAGGCTGTGGATGCAGACATTAAAACCGCTTTGACACAACAATTAACTCTAGAAGTAGAGTATTAGACAGCTTAAATGTAATATTTAATTTGTCTGGAGAATTGTGTGTGTGTGTGTGTGGGGGGGGGGCTAGATGAGCTAAAGATCCTTCTTAACCATCCTCCATAGATACACCTGATTGAAAATCTATGCCTACAACTCGGTCTGGAAGAATCTAGAAATTTAAATTTACAAACAAATGAGAACAAACGCAGTCCATTATTCTCCTCTGATCCTCAAAAATAAGCTTTCATGTGCTTCAGATTTCATATATAGATAAAATTCACACACATAAGTAGCCTACATAACATAGCCGCATCCTTACGATTCCCATGGGAGCAGACTTCATATCTCATGATCCTACAGTTGTGACTAGAATCTGAAGAATGTTGCCTGATGCACATTCCAGCACACACTTACTCGCTATGTGTTTCTATAACGGTGACATTGTGACCGTCTGAGGAAATCACCACAATCAAAAACAGATTCAGAATCAGACGCAGAATCAGCTTTATTGACCAAGATTGTGTGCACAAACAAGGGATTCGACTTGGGTTTCATATGCTCACAGCAAACATACATGAGGTAAATAAAGTAAAAAATTAAGGAACAATTTTTACATGTATGTGTATTTACATACATTTCTTCAAATAAAGAAAAAGGTAAAATATGCTTGCATTGTTTCCCAGCAGAGTAGCTGACTGCTCTGGCTTTATCGTGTTCATCAAAGAGATAACACTGCATCCAACTCAACGGTCGAGACTCTGCAGAGTATTGGGATTACAGTAATGAGACCAGACAAGATTTTAGAGGACATTTTTGGAGAAAATCTGAATCCCTATCTTTTCACAATTACAGGTGCATCTAAAAAAATCTGAATATTGTGTAAAAGTGCACTATTTGTGCCAGTCATCTCAGAAAGTGAAACTCATATATTATATAGAATCATTACATGTAGAGTGATGTATTCCAAGCCTTTATTCCTTGTAATGTCAATGATTATGACTTACAGATAATAAAAACCCAAAATTCAGTGTCTCCAAAAATTTGAAAAACATGAAAAAGTTCACTATTCGACACTCCTGGTGCCACACCCTAATCAGCTAATGAACTCAAAACTCCTGGAATGGTTTCCTGGGCCTTTAAACGGTCTCCCTCTCTGGGTCATAGGTCACACAATTATGGGGAAGACTCCTGACTTGACAGATGACCAGAAGACAGTCATCGACACCTTCACAAGGGTTCCACTGGGTTTTCTGAAGTCCACAGTCAATGCAGCCATCTACCAGAAAGTTCTAGAGCACTTCATGCTTCCCTCTGCCACAATCATCAAAATTACAAGAAATTAAAACTTGAAATATTTTACTCCGTGTAATAAATCTTTTTAAAATAACCGTTTAACTTTCGGAAATGACTGGCTAAAATATTGCACTTTTACGCAATATTCACACATTTTTGAAGTGCACCTATACTTTAAAGGGTCCATAAATCACATATTGTGTTTTAAGGAATCTGTTAGTGCAGAATAATCCTGTCCATCTTTGACTTGACCATATGGTTGTCTAATTCTCAGCTAGATTTAATGCTAAAAAGCAGTAAAAATGCTCCATTTCTTTATTTCCCCCCAAAAAAGAAGATTTCATGAATTTCTGTTCAGGTCGAAATGCTCCAACTCAGGTTTATTGCAAACAGGTGTTTTGAAATGGTACAAAATATGATGTAATTCACCCCAAGTTCCTTAAAACCTGTGAAACAGCCCTTTGGTTTAGCATCTAGAGGAAGCTAGGAGCAAACTTTAGCATTCTTAGCAGCATATCAACCATTAACCAGTCTGTATTTTCCCAGTCCTAAAAAAAGGTGTGTAACCTTTCACTCTGCCTTTCTTTTGTCCACAGATTTTTTTCTACAGTTCTGCCAGATAAACATCTTAAAGCATTTTAATCTGTCAACACAAGAGGGAACCTCAAGAACAACTAAGATTTTCTCTTCAAGCTCTCACCTTTGTATTTATGCTTCAAAATAGCTTACATTTATTTCACCAAAGTCAAATGCTGACTGCAGTTGGATGGCACTTAAATGTCCACCACTCATCCTAACTCTCCTTCAACACTCCTACATGGCAGACAGTATAAATAAGATTCATTGAGTTTGCAGTAACTTCACTCTAGAGACACTACTAAAATGTTTAAACAGAAAAAGTGAGAGCTGTTGGGTCTGATCTGATGAATCAGTATCATGATTACATTTTATTATATCATTCATCTGGCCGTTGGCATTGGTTGACTGTCTACCATGATGGAGGTCTTTGAAGCCATATTAGGTTGTTGCTCTGATATAAGTTTGCAAAAATATGTCACTTTTAAACTTACCAAATGGTGGATTTGGACAGTTGTTTAAAGGCTAAGAATCCAATATGCACGTCTGTGGTGAACAGCACCAGTTTAATGTTGATACATGTGATTCTTACAAATAAATGTTTCAACTTTTAATATTGGTTTTCCTCAAAGTGTTTCTCTAAGTTGTAAAGAAGTGCTGACCAGAGCTGGGAATCACCATGAGCTCTCGTTAATCATTATAAAGGCTCCTGCTCTTGTTCTTCTCACACAGAAGAGAGAGAAGACAATGGCAGCAGCTGTGGAGTTCAGTTTGTTTATAAAGACAACAACACAGGAGACACTATGGCACCTGAATGTGACACACACACCAACTACATCAGCAAACGTGCAGAGAGACTAAACCGCACCCCTGAGGTGTTGGAAATGTTTCTGTGGACTGTCACCATCTGCTGGTTGATGTCTGAGGTCATTCATTGAACTCAAAAAGTTTATTAATGCAACTAAAAAACACATGAATGCATGCGCCTTTGCAGAACTCCATGCTTCCCAGTCTGGATCAGGAGTGGTCCAGGGGCTCCATCTGGTGGTACATAAAGGAAGAGTTATTCTAACCCAGTTTAAATTCAGAAGCCCACTGCACAAGATAAAGTGTCAAATGTGTAATTAATGGTATGTTAAACATTTTCAGACATCCATCTATACAAATGTCCTAGTTCTGCTAACT
Source organism: Crenichthys baileyi (assembly GCA_036173005.1). NCBI lineage: Eukaryota > Metazoa > Chordata > Actinopteri > Cyprinodontiformes > Goodeidae > Crenichthys > Crenichthys baileyi. The sequence goes on along the minus strand of JAHHUM010001531.1, from coordinate 270,732 downwards.
TTTACTAACACGAGGACAACATGCAAACTCTATGCAGGAAGCCCCCCCACCCCCCCAGGTGGGATTTGAACCCAGGACCCAGGAGCCCATCTTCAGACATGATGTTGGCACAGACTTGTTATTTCTGATTTTCTTCATTGCATCTAAAGCCAGAGACTATGTAAATATAAATGTGTTGGTATTGTAATATTATCACCTGAAGAGAGTGGAACATGATTGTTGGAAGATGTAGGGTCATAATTATGGTGCAGGAGCTGCACAGCAGAGGACAAAAACATCTATTCCATGTGACGAAGCATCAAAGAAGATTGTGGGAGCTGATTTACCTGGGCTTGGACTCTGTGTATGCAGAGAGAATGCAAAGGAGGGCATGGCCCATCTGCAAGGAAATCAGCCACCTGGGACATTACCTCTTCGTTCTAATACCATCTGGAAAGAGGTACCGAACTGTTAAGACAAGGACTAACAGGCTGAGGAACAGCTTTTTTTCCCAGGGCCATAGTCTCCATCCTCCAGCTGCCTTCACTCTCTGATCCCCTATGTTATTAAGGCTGCACAGAAAGGTTTGGGAACTGAGCTCCCAACTTGGACTTACGCATTTTGCACATATCTGATGTTATCAGTGTTGTGTCAATTTGTGTTGTTTTAGGAATTTTGGTGCTGTTTTTTATTTATCTTTATGCTGTTTGAAAATTTTTGCTCATATAATTATTATGTGCCACCTAAATTTTATTATAGCAACAGAATGACAAATAATTATCCTTATGTCCTTAATTATATTACCATAAGCCAGCATCAAACAATATCTGATCCTTATAATCCTCATGGTCAAGAAAATAAAGTTATAAAGTATATGCAATATACTTTAGATAGCCCTCATATTTGCATTAGTTACATCAGTTAGATTGATAAGATATGCTTCAAGATGACGACGGTGAGGTCAGGAGCTGTCGTACCTACATTTTGTTTGCATGTAGCAGTTCAGCCGTCATTTCTGACCTCATAATTTCACCTGCTCTGTGTCACATTATGTATATCAGAGGTCCCGAGGCCCGCACAAAGCCCAGAGGGAAACGAGCCGGTGCAAGAAAAAGGCTGAGATGTAGAGCACACCAACTGCTACTGCTGTGCATTTTGCTGGCAAATATCCAGTCACTGGAAAACAAACTGGAAAAACTCCAGGCCCAGATGCAGTTCCAGAGGGACATACGAGATTGTAACATCTACCTCACTGAGACATGGTTAACACCTGTGGTACCGGACCAAGCCGTACAGCCATCAGAGTTCTACACAGTTTATTGTTTGGACAGAACGAGTGATTCTGGAAAATCAAGAGGAGGTTGTGTGTGCTTAATGACTACTATTAAGCTGTGTGACAGTAGGAATGTTGTCCTTCTGAAAGAAATTGCTCACCTAACCTGGAGCTCCTAACCCTGAAATGCTGCTCTTCACTGCCTGCCCCGCAAGGGTCCTTTGGTTATTATTAGCGCCATCTACATTCCAACCAAGGCGAACACTGATTCGGCAATATTTGATCTATATGAGGCTATTTCCTTCTATCAGGCTAACCAGCGTGATGCGGCTCTCATCGTAACCAGAACAAGCACACGTGTTTCTTGCCACGTGGGTAGTGCGAAGCTCCAGGGGAAAAACGTATCAATGGGGAAACGTGGACTGTTATAACACCCTTACGGATAAAAACAGCAATGGAAACGCTCGTAAAGCAGGATGAGTGGAGTAGAGCCAGCTGAAACAGAGCCAATAGAAAAGGGGCAATATTGTTAAACCTGGGCCTGGACTCCTCCCAGTGCAGGTGGGTCCAGTTTCTGGACTGGCAGCCCACAGGTGGTCCAAGAGTGTCTCCACACCCTCAACACTGATCGCCCCAAGTCTGTGTGTTCAGTCCTTTGTTTTACTCACTGTACACCTATGACTGTGAGGCCAAGTTGGAATCCAGTGTCATCATAGTTTGCTGACGACACCGCTGTTGTGGGACTTATCTCCCACGATGAGCCAACAGGAGGGAGGTCTCCCACCTGGGCTGTTGCTAGGAGAAGCGCCTTCCGTTGAATGTCAACAACACAAAGAAAGTGATTGTGGACTTCATCAGGAAGAAGGACCACCATCCACTTCTGATTGGTGGCGCTCAGTCGGAAAGAATGGACACTTTCGTTACCTGGGAATGACCCCCATCCTTCTTCAAATTAAACAAAATTGGTGTCAAACGTTTGTGCCATGTTTCTGCTATTTTGTGCAACAAAAAATGTCGTTTTTGCTGCTATTATTTTATAGATAATAGCTTCTGGAAGTTTTCAAAGGTCAACCATCAGCCCCCACATTAACCAAATCAAACAGAAACACAAAGTCTTCTAATCTTCAACCCCACGAGAGCCGCATTGCCTAAAACCAGTACTGGAGCTCAGAACTTGCTGATTTTTACATAATAATAATAATAATAATAATAATACATTTTATTTAAAAGCGCCTTTCATAACAATTAAGGACACTGTAAAAGACAGGTTAAAAACAGCAAAAAAAGCACAAAAAAAACAACAAAACCAACCAGCAACTTAACATAAATACGACATTACAGGGAATATGCAGATTTAAAAAGGAGAGTTTTGAGACGGATTTTAAACTGAGGAAGGGAGTCAATCTTATGGATATCGGGAGGCGGCTGATTCCAGAGCTGGGGGGCAGAGTAAGAGAAGGTTCTGCCCTCCATGTTGCTGAGGCAGACAGAGGGAACAGAGAGGTGAATGGAGGAGGAAGGCCTGAGGGAGTGGGAGGGCGTATGAATACGGAGAAGCTGAGAAAGGTAAGGTGGGGCAAGGTTGTGGTTGGCCTTGAATGTAATGAAGAGTAGCTTAAATTCAGTTCTGGAGTTTATGGCGAGCCAGTGTAGCTGTTGAAATATGGTAGTGATCGGGTGGAAGTAGGGGTTTTGGGTGGTGATACAGGCAGCAGAGTTTTGAACTATTTGAAGGCTATGGAGGAATTTTTGTGGAAGACCGTAGAAGAGGGAATTACAATAGTCAAGATGTGAGGTGACCAGGGTATGAATGAGGACAGATGTGGAGTGGGTGCCGGGGTGGGGGTGGGGTGGGGGTGGGGGTGGGGGTGGTTGGGGGCAGAGGTGGTTTCATGGAGGGAAGGTGGAAAAAAGCAGACCAGATAATATTATTAATGCTGTTGAGGATGACACCCAGACTCTTTACCTGAAGGGGGGGTTGAGGAATTGTCAATGGTCAGAGTAAAGTTATTGCCTTTAGAGAGGGTGGATTTGGTACCACTTAAGAGAATTTCAGTTTAAGAAAGTTTGTTGTGAACCAGGAGTTGATAATAGACAGGCAAGAGAAGAGAAGTGGGGGGGGAGTAGAGTGTGGCAGGTGGTTTAAATGAGAGGTAGAGCTGAGTGTCCACGTAGCAGTGAAACTGGATGTTGAAGAGGCAGAAGATGGAACCGAGGGAGGGGAGTTAATTAATAAAAAGAGGAGGTCCTAGGACAGAGCCCTGCGGTGCAATAAAAGTGACAGGAGAGGGGTGGATATTGAATGTTTTCAGTTAAATGAACTGACTGTGGCCAGAGAGGTATGAATGGAACAAGGAGTGGGGAGTATCTGTGATGCCAATAAGAGAGTCTGTGGAGGAGGAGGAGGATGGAGTGTGAGATGGTGTCAAAACTTTTATTCATTTATTTATTTGGCTGGAGAATTATCAAAAACGTGCAGTGAGTGAGTCCTTCTGCCGTTTTGTCCAAGCCAACTTTAACTTGCAGTATTTGACACTTAATTAGTTTTAATCTGTGTTTAAATCTGTGCAAAGCAACAAACTGATGGCAAATCTTTTCTGTGCTGAATAGATGGTAATAAGTGGGTTAAAAGTAATTGCAAATACAAACAAGTCTGCATGTATAAACTGCTGTGCAAACTTTCAGTATTGTTTTCAGGTGATATAAACATTAAAATTAGACAATTAAGGCAGCAATTTTGGTACTTCAAAAAATACATAAAATTCATAAAATACAAGTTTATGTGAACAAAGACAACAGGAGAAAATTAAACAGAAGCTAGGCAATGGGATCCTCCTTCTGGTGGGATTTGCCTGGAACACCTCCCTGGGGAGGCATCTGAAACAGATGCCTGACCCACCTCAACTAGAGCAACGCTTTTCTGGTCGAGAACCATGGCCATGGACTTGGGGGAGCTGATCCTCATCGCGAACCGCCGTGCAGGCTGTAGGTCTTGGCTAGAGGGGTCCTCCAGGACCACGTCATCTGCAAAAAGGAGAGACGAAATCCACTGGTCCCCAAACCAGGCCCCCACTGGCCCTTGGTTGCTGCTAGAAATCCTGTCCATGAAAGTTAAGAATAGGACCAGTGACAAAGGGCAGCCCTGGCTGAGTCCAACATGCACTGGGAACAGGTTCGATTTATTACCGGCAATGTGAACCAAACTCTTGCTCTGCTTGTTTTGAGACCGGATGGCCACTAAAAAAGGGCCTCTGACTCTGTACTCCTGGAGAGTCCCCACAGGACACATGTGTACCAATTGGTCAAACTCCCATGAAACCCTCGAGCACTCTGTAGAGGGTGTAGAGCTGGTCCAGTGTTCCGGAGCTGGGATGAAAACCACACTGCTCCTCCTGAGGCTGAGGTTTGAGTATCGGCCCGACTCTCCTCTCCAACACCCTGGCATAGGCCTTACCAGGGAGGCTGAGGAGTGTGATCTCCTGCAGTTGGAACACCCTACAGTCCCCCTTCTTGTGAAGGGGGACCACCACCCCTGTCTCCCAGTCCAAAGGCACTGTCCCTGACCGTCACACAATGTTGAAGAGTCGGGTCAGCCACGACAGCCCCACAACATACAGAGACTCAAGGTACTGAGGGCGAATCTCTTTCATTTCACCCCTCAGTAACAACGAAGCCTTGACACCACGGTGCTTTTTGACCACCTCTGTGACTTCAGCCTGGGTGATTAACAAGTCCAAGTCCAACTCCGAGTACCCAGTCTCTGCTTCCACCAGGGAAGGTGTGACGGCAGGATCAAGGAAATCCTTGAAGTACTCCTTCCACCGACGGATAATGTCCCCTGTTGAAGGCAGTAGCTCCCCACCATCACTGTCAACAGTGTTGGCGAAGCACTGCTTCTGTCTCCTGAGGCGTCCAACGGTTTGCCAGAATCTCTTTGAGGCCAACTGTTAATCCGAGTTTTGTCTCTGCTACCACCCAGGCTGCCGCACACTTGGCCTCATGGTACCCGTCAGCTGCCTCAGAAGTCCGACAAGTCAACCAGAACCGATATGACTCCTTCAGATTGACAGCATCCCTTACTGCCGGTCTCTATCGCAGACCTTACAGACACAGCTACAGGTGGCAGCATCAACAATGGGAGAACATAGTCTACTTGGACCTTATGTCTCCAACCTCCCCCGGTACTGGTGAAAGCTCTCCTGGAGGTAGGAGTTGAATACATGCCTGGCCGAGCGCTCCGTCAGACGTTCCTAGCAGACCCTCACTATACCCTTGGGCCTGCCAAGTCTGTCCGGCTTCCTCCTCTTCCAGTGTAACCAACTCACCACCAGGTGATGATCCGTGGACAGCTCAGCCCCCATCTTTACTCGAGTGTCCAAGACAAGCAGCTGAAGGTCGAAAGACATGACTACAAAGCTGATCATCGACCTCCTGCCAGTGGTGTCCTGGTGCCAAGCACTGAACATGGTGTTCATTATGGAAAATTCATGACTGGCACAAAAGTCCAACAACCACACACCACTAGGGTTCAGTTTGGGGAGGCCATTGATGCATTTAATTGCAGACTAATTTATATTTCTAGATACTTTTCGGCCCACTAATTATTTTGTTAAGTCATGTATTTATTTTTGTATGCATTCTTAATTATGGCAGGATTGCTACTCCACAAAGGCCAGACAGCAACTCCACCTCCTCAGGCAGCTGAGAGACTCACTGAAGTTGCTCAGAAACTTGCACCATCGAGAGCATCACCACCTGGATGGATAACTGCATTGAGAACTTCTTGGCCCTTTTAGCCGAGCGGACCATCAGAACCACCCTCCCCAATCTGCAGGACAGTGACACTAAATGTTTCAGCAATCCATCCTCTGCTTTATCTCTCTCTAAGACGTCTGTGTTATATAGCTTTTAAATTCATTTATTTTTAGGGTTTTTACCAACCCATCACCCCAAACCATCCCACCAATCAACCCCACAAACTCCTTTATTGTACAATCAAAACGTATTTATAATTCAGTTTGCCTCTTAAATTCTAACCTTCATCACTGTCACTAAACATCATATATTTTCTGGAAGTAAACTGTTTCTCAGCTTAATTGTTACTGCCATTTTGAATATGATCAAATAGGCCAGTTTCTGTTTATGACTTTAAAAATAGTGAGTTCTTGTGTTCCCTTTTTACTGCATTACAAACAATCCTCATTGCTCTTGCTTTTTTGTAACAACCTGAGCTTGTGCTGAAGTTGGGAGATATCGACTAGAAATAGTCGGGCTCACCTAAACACACTGCGTGGGCTCTGGAACCCAGCTCCTCGAGAGAGGTTGGACTCTCTTCTACTCTGGAGTGGCCTACGTGGAGAAGCAGTGGGCTGGGGTGGGGGGTTGTTGCCCCCAGGCTCAGCCGTCTCATGTTGAGCTTTACCCCGGTCAACCTTGTTGTCGTGTCTTCAGACCTTCGGCCGCATGTTTTGGACACTCGTGTGAAGACACGAGCTGAGCTGTCCACTGATCCCCACCTCGTGGTGAGTTGGATCCGCTGGAAGAGGAGAAAGCCGGACAGATGTGGCAGGCCCAACTGTATAGTGAGGGTCTGCTGGGAACGTCAAGGTGGAGCCCTCAGCCAGGGATATTTGGCTGTAAGGTCTGTGGTGTCTGTCGCGGCGGCAATCCCCAAACCCGGTGGTGGACACTGGGAGTAAGGGATGCTGTCAAGCTGAAGAAAGAGTCCCATCGGCTGTGGTTGGTTTGTGGGACTTCTGAGGCGGGTGAGGGGTACCATGAGGCCAAGCCTGCTGCAGCCCAGGCTGTGGCAAATAGAAAACTCGGGCCTGAGAGGAATTCGGTGAGGCCATGGAGAAAGAATACCGGTTGGTCTCATAGCAATTCTGGCAAACCGTCCGCCGTCTCAGGAGGGGGAAACAGTGCTTTGCCAACACTGTTTATTTCGGGGGTGTGGAGCTGCTGACCTCAACTGGGGACATTATCGGGACAGGATTTCGAGGCACAGCCAAGGGCCGAAGGGTTTCTGGTTTGGGGACCAGTGGGCTTCATCTCTTCTCTTTGCAGATGATGTGGTCCTGCTGGCCCCCTCTAGCCAAGACCTACAGCATGCACTGGGGTGGTTCGCAGCTGAGTGTGAAGCAGGCTGGGATGTAGACCACCTCTTCCAATTCTGAGGCCAAGGTTCTCGACCAGAAAAGGGTGGCTTGCTTTCTTCAGGTTTGAGGGGAGTGCCTGCCTCAAATGGAGGAGTTCAAGTATCTTGGGGTCTTGTTCACGAGTGAAGGGAGAATGGAGCGGGAGATCGACAGACGGATCAGCGCAGCTGCCGCATTAATGGGGACGCTGTGCTGGCTTTTTTAGTGACAGCTGAAGGTAGAATTAACAGGAAAAATTCCCCTTTGTTGGCCGCATGTTTCCACCCTAATCAAGGGTGAAAACCCTAATAGTTTATTGGTTTGAGAAGAATATCCTACTCTACCGATGACTTCAAAGAAAAGGCTGAGGAAATGAAAAAAAGAATTAAACAGCGAGGTTACCATCTACATGGCTTAATTAAAAAGATCTTTCTTGTTTTTATTAGGAAACCATAAAAAGACATTTTTAGTTGAATACATTACTCAGTTTTCAGTTCACTTTGCCACTATAAAGAGTTTTCAAAAAGCACAGGCATATTTTCAAATCTGATCTTGAACTTAAGTACAGTTTCAAGATCCCCCTTTAGTCATCAATAAAAAGGAAAACATATCAAAGATCATCTTGTTCCAACAAGTTTTCAGTTTAAATTTGATTAAGAAATCTCATTTACAAAAAACATGATTGCTTTCCCTTTCAAATGGAAATGACTTCTGTGCTTATTGTGCACAGTGTGACAATACCATGAAAACTAAATATGTCATGGTGTTTTTGTGTGAGACCCTCATGCAGGCAACAACTGAGGACACCAATGAAAGGTTTATGAAAGGTTTGAACGATTTATTGATACAACAAATGAGTGAATGATTCTTCCAGATTCAAGTGGGAAATCCTGGACGGCACTGAGGAGAAGCGGTAAGTGGCTAGTGAAGGACCTCATGTTTGATAATATGTGATAAAGAGGAAGGAAAGGTGAACGGTGCAGGTTGGTGAGAGTTTCCTGTTCTTTCTTCCAGGGGAAAATGGTGATGATGGTGGAACATTTTAAGGGGGGGCAGGCAGGTGAGTTATGGTAGAGGAGACCAGACAGAAAATCCAGGGGAGCTGCAAAAGGAGCAGTCTGGAGATTCATGGAGGGGATGTTGAGGTGAGTTCTCCAACCAACTCTGAGAATGAGGAGAAAGAGGACTGGAATCCAGCAATGGACCGTGCACTGGAAGCTGGTTTTCCTGAAAGGAAGAACAATCAAAGAATGAAAGGGCAACAAACTGGTGGAGGCCTGATTACCACTCATTACGTAAGAATAATCTGTTATCTGCCTCTGACAATCTGCTCCTCTTTAAGCTCCTCCTGACTGAACTTTGACGAGCATCAGCTGAAAGGACACACCAGCCAGTCGCACCCTGCAATCGGTGGAGGTAAGGCGCACACACACAAATCTGCACACTGCCCTGTGGATATGACAAAATGTTTCTTCCCTTCCTATAGAAGGAAAAAAAATGAGGCAGTAAAAATGACGCTTGTCAGGATATTTCCATGTTGTGGTTTTGTTACACTGCCACCTAGAGGTGGTGACCTTGATATGTTAATCAAACACCTTATTGGATTTATTCCATTCACACTTTCGCTCCAGGACTAAATGATGAATTATTTTTGAAAATGTTTCTTTGATATTTAACTGACTTCTATGAAAAGGTTGTATACTCTATACCAGAGCATACAATGCTGCCTATTTATTGTCTGTACATGTGCACAATGAAGTGATTGTTTTTTCTATGCTGATTTTAATATTTTTGCTTATGATACTATTTGAGTTGATTTGATTTTTGCATGGGTGTAATGATCTTAATAGATGTTTTGACCAACATGCAGGAGAACCACTCATGACAAGAAAATCAGTTTTAAAAAGTTTATTGAGGATAAAATTATCAGTATCTGGGTTCTCTGTAGGGGGCTCAGAGGGAGAGCTTCCAGTCTGGCTTAGAGGTGAGGTGTTGTGTGCTTTCAAGGGAGATTAGTGTTGCAGTGCGGGAGAGCAGGCAGCCAGAGGTCTCTCAGACTAAATAACTGCGGGAGATGAACTGAGGAGTTATCCCAAACCATGACAGTAGGAGCATATGCTTTTAATATTATTATTATTGCATGTTTTGTCTTGTCTATATTTAGGTTTTTGGATGTGATTGGTCAGTCACTGAGAATCACTTCCTGTCTAAGACAGCTTATAATTATTGAACTTTATTGGCCTGGTGAAAGGTCAGTCAGTAATTTTTTACTGCTTCTTCCATAGTGGTGTAAGGATTATGATTATTGATTAATTAATATTTATCAAAAATTATAATTAAAATAATTCAGAAAAATAATTTCTTAACCAAAAATCATTACTTACGAATAGACAAATGTCCTCTGGTGTTGTGATTATGGGCTCAAAGCTCTTAATAATTACAATTAGTTATTTATCATTGATAATTGATAAATTGTTACCCAAAACCACTAAATGTCACTGTTTATTCAACTGCTTCACCGAAGGTGGTGGAACTTTGACCTTATTTTGACAGATAAATCATTCTTGCATGAAATAAACACTAACGCTTCTCTTAAATATATATATGAAGATTTATTGAAGCCATATTTTTCTGATATACCATTGTTCTGGTCCAAAAATCTTCACCTAGCTAACAAGCACTATTCTACATAAAGGGGATAAAAATGACTACCTAACAATGATAATAAAAAAATATATATGCGCATTGAGTGTCTATGAAGATCAAACCAGAAGTTTTATGTACAAAATGTGCAATTTGGGTTAAATGGAAAGAGAAGCCCTCCTGGTGTGCTGATGTTTCGATTTTCAGTGATCAGCTGGTAAACGGTGGGCTGCGCCCTTAGCCACGAGCAGCTGATTGCCCCAAATCTCGAACAAAGAGTCATAAAACTCAGTGGAAAACTCCAGTAATAAAACTGGGACAAAGGAGTGGTCAGGCGAGGCCCAGACCGCAGTTTGTTTTGAATGGAAAAACTTCAAAAGTCCAACTTCAAACTCCCGGCTGTTTTGGGAACAAAAACATGAACACGCACCTTGCACGGCAAATCAAAACAACTCAGCATAAAACACTTCAATCAGTATTACATGCAGCAAGTTGATACCTTGGAAAAACTACTGGTGATTCTAAATCACCTTCACTATGCCTCATCCTGCCCAGACCTCTAAATGCACCTATCTGATTTAACATAACAGGCTGAACAAAATTACTTTGACGCTGAATTTCTCTCTCCACCGGTTGAGGATGGGTCAGGTCTGAAGAAAAACGAGGGGGGATTATGCGTCCGTGATCCAATTAAAAAAAACAAAAAACGGTAAACTTCTCATCCGTCCAAGAGGGAAAAATATGAAGAACCATTTAGTCGACTGAATCTACAAGGAGGAAACCTCCAGGTTTTCAAACCAGCATCTCATGGGTTAGTATGGAGAGCTAACAGAACTATGTGTACAAAAAGAAAAATTGGCTAAAGTCTGCAGACAGAAAACTAACCTGGATTGAAGCTCTAACTAGGTTTATTTAATCAGAGATCCTCTCCAGTATATGTCAGTTAACATGAGATACTAACAACTTCACCTACCGCCGAAATAACATCACACTGTGTGGAAGGTTTGCTGACTGATCAAAGGCTGGATCTATGAAACATTATGTGCACAGAGCAAATGACCAAACGACCCGAGACCAAAAGACCAAGGTTCTGACTGACTTGTGAACCTCACTGACCCGACAATGATAACATGACACTTCTCCAGACTGGACGGACCGGACAAACAACACCTTCAAGGTGGACCTCACTAAGACCATCTTATTGATTCTTGGTGGAATAAAAAGAATTGAAGCATTCAAAACAGACCTAGTGGAAACAAAAAGGATTATGAGTAAATTATGTGTATTATAAGAATATAGAACGAAAATTATATTCAAATTTTTTGCAAATAAAAATTGTTCTGACAGAGAAGTAAGTAAAAATGTATTTCTATGGCACATTTCAGCAGCAGGGCAATTCAAAAAGCTTTACATTATAAAAACATAAAATCATTAAAAACCATCAAGCTGATATTCATGACAGCCATGGGGAAAGGTTGTCAGTGTGTGAATGTGTGTGAATGGGAAGGACTGATTTCATTGTAGAGTGTTTTTGAGGGACCTTAAAAGCACTAATAAAGGTCTGATGTTCTGATTATCATTGCCAAACTTCTATCTCAAAAGGATTTCCAGAATTTTTCCAAAATCATATAAAGATAGCAACAGTTCTACCAACATTAAAAAAGTTGATAAAAATAAGAACGCTCATAGACTGGTCTTCAATTTCTTACAATTCTTTTAAAAACAGGGTAATCAAACTTTTATGTGGCCAAATGTCTGTCCATTTTGTCTGTCTGTTCTTGTGAAATGAATGTCTGTTTCATGTTATGTAAAAATTAGAGTATATGTGGCAGGATACATTTAACTTAAATTGTTTTCTGATATGAAACTAATTGGAATTTTGAGTTTTTAGGTCTGGAGAAGCAGTCCTGGCTATGGACCGCCTGCTTGAAAGGTAAAAACATTTTAAACTATCTAACGCTCAGTGTTATTTATTAAATAAGTTATCACGATAATAATTAGCGGCTACAAGAGCAGATCCAGCACCACCATAATGATATTAGGTCAGTTTTTTATGAGAACACGAAAGGAAGGCCAGAAAGGAACAATCTCTCCCCTCAAAACATGATTTTAACAGATGGTTTGACTTTTGATCAAATTATCAAATTAGACTCAAATTTAACACAAGATCAAATGCCCCTTAACAAAATTACTGGACTGGACTAAATGGAGAAAACTTCAGTTAACTGAAACAAACTCTAGTCACTTGAAATAAATACAAAGTGTAATTAGAAGGGAAGAACTGACTGAAACTCTACGGTGTGTTTATAAAACTGGGTAAGACAAACTAAGATTATAAGACATAACTGTCAGGTTCAAACAACCTAAAATACTTATAACATCACAAAAAGAAGAGAAAGACGAAGAATTAGTTTCTTACTGCGAGGAGAACATACAGAGATGTGCTTCAGTTACAAATCTCCTACCGCTCTGAAAACCATCTGTCCGCACCTCTCTTTTTATTATCTTTGGGGGTTCCCTAGTTACAATAAACGTTGCTGCTCTGAAGGATGGGAAAAACAGCTGCAACGTTAACAGGTCATATACAGGGGTTGGACAATGAAACTGAAACACCTGGTTTTAGACCACAATAATTTATTAGTATGGTGTAGGACCTCCTTTTGCGGCCAATACAGCATCAGTTCGTCTTGGGAATGACATATACAAGTCCTGCACAGTGGTCAGAGGGATTTTAAGCCATTCTTCTTGCAGGATAGTGGCCAGGTCACTACGTGATACTGGTGGAGGAAAACGTTTCCTGACTCGCTCCTCCAAAACACCCCAAAGTGGCTCAATAATATTCAGATCTGGTGACTGTGCAGGCCATGGGAGATGTTCAACTTCACTTTCATGTTCATCAAACCAATCTTTCACCAGTCTTGCTGTGTGTATTGGTGCATTGTCATCCTGATACACGGCACCGCCTTCAGGATACAATGTTTGAACCATTGGATGCACATGGTCCTCAAGAATGGTTCGGTAGTCCTTGGCAGTGACGCGCCCATCTAGCACAAGTATTGGGCCAAGGGAATGCCATGCAGCCCAAACCATCACTGATCTACCCCCATGCTTCACTCTGGGCATGCAACAGTCTGGGTGGTACGCTTCTTTGGGGCTTCTCCACACCATAACTCTCCCGGATGTGAGGAAAACAGTAAAGGTGGACTCATCAGAGAACAATACATATTTCACATTGTCCACAGCCCAAGATTTGCGCTCCTTGCACCATTGAAACCGACGTTTAGCATTGGCATGAGTGAGCAAAGGTTTGGCTATAGCAGTCCGGGCTGTGTATATTGACCCTGTGGAGCTCCCGACGGACAGTTCTGGTGGAAACAGGAGAGTTGAGGTGCACATTTAATTCTGCCGTGATTTGGGTTTTTTTGGATACAATCCGGGTTAGCACCCGAACATCCCTTTTAGACAGCTTCCTCTTGCATCCACAGTTAATCCTGTTGGATGTGGTTCGTCCTTCTTGGTGGTATGCTGACATTACCCTGGATACCGTGGCTCTTGATACATCACAAAGACTTGGTGTCTTGGTCACAGATGCGCCAGCAAGACGTGCACCAACAATTTGTCCTCTTTTGAACTCTGGTATGTCACCCATAATGTTGTGTGCATTTCAGTATTTTGAGCAAAACTGTGCTCTTACCCTGCTAATTGAACCTTCACACTCTGCTCTTACTGGTGCAATGTGCAATCAATGAAGACTGGCTACCAGGCTGGTCCAATTTAGCCATGAAACCTCCCACACTAAAATTACAGGTGTTTCAGTTTTATTGTCCAACCCCTGTACATCATTATCTTGTTACAGGACACTTCCACAGTCTCCCCCATCTTAAGATCAGTGTGTCCTCTGTTCAGCACAATCAGCCACCATCTTTATGACATCCTCAACTGACTGCTTCCTTCCCAGCTCCACCTTTGATCCTTGCCTGCAAACAACTCATCACATCCTTACTCACACATACAACATGACAGGTTATAAAGATCAAATAGTAAAGTTAAAGAAAAGGAAATATAAAGATAAAACTATATACAATTATTCCAACATTTCCCCCCTGTTTATCTTATATTTGCTCATATCACTTAAACAGCCACTTCTTTTGGATTTTTAACTGCAAGATTATTTTTCATGAGTACAAAGACAATTATACTCAGAGACACTTACTGACATTCAAATCACATAATTATATAGAGATGGATCTAGGTATAGGTCCGAAAAGTGGTCAGTCGGATCTTCATTATCTTCATCATCCTGATGTTTAAGTAACGGATAGAGTTGGGTAACTCTGTCTTCCATAGGAGAAATAGCTGTGGTGATGAGACGGTTAAAAAGAGAACGAAGACAGGGAATACAACAACATCCACACAATGTCAAAATTGCAGCAAACACTGCAAAGGAAATCATTACTGATGATACTAAACCTTTATACTTTCCAAACACATCCAGCCAGGAGTCCCACATCGAGGTGTCTACTCCAGAATGCTCCTTCATTTTGCCATTTAGAGATCTCAAACCTTCTATGGCTTTAGTTAGGCTGCCGTCAGCAGCAGTGTTGTTAGGTATGAATGTGCAGCATTGTTCTCCAAAATTTGCACAAACTCCTCCTTTTTCAGCTAACAACATGTCCATAGCAATTCTGTTCTGGAACGCCATCGGGGAAGTTGAAGCCAATTGGTCATGGACAGCTTCAAACCTGCTTTGTGTCCAATTTCCTAGTTTTTGAACATTGTACACCACCAACAGATAATGGATTTAAATCCTGCAGCTACTTGATCAGCCAATTTATATGCATCTGGCACTCCTCGAGGTACACCTATAGCATCGATGTACGTAGGGTCTCCCTCAGTCTGCCAAGCTGCAGCTCTGCGCTTTCTATTATGCCAGTCATGTGGTATTACACTAGATAGTCCACGTGTTACCTCATGTACTGACATAGGATATACTGAAACTGGTAACAATAAAGTAACTAGAGCACAGAGTCCCGTTAAATTTGAAGGTAATCGATCAAACAACCTGTCGTCACCACACTACCACCAAATGTCTCCTCTAGAGACTGGTTTAAAATACTTATTTACTTTTACAATTGTAGTACACCATACTGCAGTGATATTTCCCAATTTATTGCCTCTCTCTGTCATATTTATACATGTGTAGTTCCCAGTGGTATTCATGGAATACTGGTTTGTTCTTATCTGCTCTAAGTACAGGAAAAACAGAATTCCAGTGCTGACGCATTTCATTAGGATTAGTTTGATTCATTACTTCCATCATACAGGGTTGTGCTATCACAGCTGGAATTACTTGTAATAAAAGCCTGGGACCCATACACACAACACAATATATTTTAGTCATGTTAGCCGCTAGCTCTACCATCAATAACCAGTTATTATTTGTTCCTGATACTCCAGTAATAACCTGGAACCAGTCATCTGCGGTTGAGTTTCCCAACATAATTTTTACTCTCTTCGCCGTGGTCTTAGGGGAGAGAGTTGTTTCAGTTTTTACTTTACAAACAAAAAGGTCAAAGGTTGGGTCTGACTCTGAAACCCAGGCCCACAGGAGAAAACCCCAACATTTTCCTCCTGATGAAACGTAGTCGGGAGGAAATAGAGAGTTATGCGTGAGGTTAATGGTTACCTGGATTGCATTATCAGCTTTATGGAGTCTAAACAACTTCTTTTGATGACTAGCATAAGCAGTGGTGCCCCACTTTGGTGTCCAATTGTTTCCTTCATCAGCTACCATCGTGGACCATGAGGTGTCTCTCCTGTCATTAGTTAAGTACCAATTATAACTTCTATAACCCTGTCCTTTCCTTCCTCGTTTGGTCAAGCTAATGAGTGGGATCAGAACTACAGCTGTGGTATTATATTTCACGCTCACTTGAATGCCATAAGTATAAGAAGTTTGTTTAGTACACATAGTTGGGTTATCTTGCCCTCCTCGGTTTAGCGCTACTCGTTTAATATGACTCATAGCAGGTTTTGTTACATTTTGATTTATCTTGACTGGTTCCCAGAGGTACCAGAAAAATAAGAAAATCAATATGAGGAAAAATATAAATGCCCAGCAACAGATTGCATCGCTAATCCATCTAAGAGTCATTTTGGCTGAAATTTTGACTCCTCTAAGTGGTTCCAGTGTCTTAATTTTCTTCACTGACTTTCGGGTCTCTCCAGCCTCTAAATGTCTGGGTCCACCCTATTATCAGGCTGTAAAGCACTTCCCCTGGCGGAGCATTAAACAGAAATGACCTTTTTACAAAGGTAAGGTGAATCCAGGTTGACCTCTCAGCTATTTTCACTGCTGTAGGAGTAGTTAGTAATACCTGGTATGGGCCCTCCTACTTAGGTGAATACCAATGTTTCTTCTTTACACTCCTTATTAACACCCAGTCTCCTGGTTCCACTAGTTGGTTTTTACTGCTGGGAAATAAAACATTCCTCATTAGTTTGATTTTGTTTCTGTTGCTTTTCTAACACACTCCTCATATAATCAGCTAGGTTGGCTTCTTCATCTAACTCCCACTGATTTTTGAACTGTGGTAATCTGTATGGTCTTCCAAATAACGTTTCATAGGGTGTTAACCCTGAGGTGCTTGTGATTTTTATATATAGTTTTACTAGATCTAGACATTGCGTCCATGGTCTTCCTGTCTCTTCAATACACTTTTTCAGGCGGTTCTTTATAGTCCCATTCATTTTCTCCACTAATCCAGCGCTTTGAGGGTGGTAAGCGCAATGGTTTCTTAGATTTATGTGAAACATAATTCCTATTTTCTTTATTATTTGATTAACAAAATGGGCTCCATTATCACTATATATTTTCTCAGGAATCTCATATCTGGGAATGATATCTTTACACAGTGCTTTTGCTACAGTTAAGGCATTTGGATGTTTAGTTGGAAATAGTTCTATCCATTTAGAAAATGAATCTATAATGACTAAACAGAACTTTTTCCCTTTCGTGGTCTTAAATTCCCTTGTGGATTATGTTTTGCACATGTTAAACATGTTCTACAAAAATTTTTTGAATAAGAATTAAATCCTTATGTTGTATAATATTTATGTATCTGTCCTACCATACCCCCTGTTGAGACATGTGAAATACCATGGCTCAATACTGCTGCCCATTTGTATAGGTTCTTTGGTAAGATCAAATAGTAAAGTTAAAGAAAAGGAAAAATATAAGATAAATCTATATACAATTATTCCAACATTTAAGTTCCTGGTTTATGTTCCTTCGTTGTGGGATTCATCCATTTTTCTGCCCATGCTCTGTGTTGTTCCCCAGGGTTCTGTAGGTTTGTTGTCCATCATCATTCCAGTCTGCGTCTTCGTCCTTCTCCAACTCCAGGAATCATGAAAGTAATTCTTCTTTCTAAGAATAAATCCATCATTCTAATGTTGAATATTGTGTTTTATTGAGTTAAATACAGGAAATAAAACTGACATCACATTGCAATCAAACCCTAACCTGATTTTAAGGATTTCTACAAAGTTTTTAAAAGTTTCCAATAAACAAAACATTTACAGCCACAGATTGTCGGATAAAATAATACATTTTAAGGGTGTGATAACTTGTCTGCACATAAGAAAATGTTGTAAAGTATAAAAATTTAAAGACACTATTTGTGTCCATATATCTGATCAACACATACAACAGTAAACTCTGATGAAGAATCTTGTTCAGTCATTTTCTGCTCTTTTTAATTAATTTCTACAATCAGTTTGATCCAGAATCTGATGTTTGTCCAATAAAATAATGACTGATGTCCTGATTGATGATGATCATGATAATTACAGTTTCCATCAGCTCATCTGTACATGGATTTGAACAACAACAACATTTGGTCTGACAAAGCAATAAATGTAAATGTAATCAATTTAGGTGAATAAAAATCCTCCTGAGCAGTGATAGCCTCCATGGCTGAAGAGAAACAGGAAGGGGCAGCACCCAAACAAACTCCAACATCAACAAAACAACAAACAAAGTAGCTCCAAAGTAGCTCCATAAAGACAGCTGATCTCTGAGCAGTGAAGAAATGACACAACAATGAGCTCTCAGCAACAATGATGGAGACTAAAGAAACTGGAACTAAAATATACATTTTAACAAACTGGACCTCAGAACAGTTCTGACTATATCAGTTTAATGAACTCAGCAGAGTCTTCATCAACATTACAAATCCCAATCCCAACATGTAGAGGCTGAGTGAATGTGGTCTGGACTCTGTGGAGGAGAGTCATGGTTCTAGAGACGCTGTAGAAAGACAGAATACCTGCTCTGTGATCCAGATACACTCCTATTCTGGAGGAAACTGGACCTGATCCTGGAGTTAGATTGTTATTGTGATAAAACCTGTAACTGTTTGTGTAACAATATAAAACCCAACATTTGTCATTGGCTCCAAATAAAGATTCATCTGATCTTCCTCCTCTGCTGATATTCTTGTATGAAACTGCCACATCAACTTCTCTTCCTCTCCACTCCACTTCCCAGTAACAACGTCCAGTCAGACTCTCTCTACTCAGGACCTGAAACCAATAAGTGAATCTGTCTGGATGATCAGGATAAGACTGTTGTTGTTTCATTAATGTCACTTTTCTGTTCCCCTCAGATAATAACAGCTTCCTGTTTGCTGTGTTTAGATCTAAAGTAATTTCTCGTGAGTATTTTAAGAAACCAGGTCTAGTCATTGGTTCTGACAGTAAAACCTCCACCTCAGTGACTGTCAGTGAGATGTGTGTCCATGTGTCTCTCAGGATGTCCTGTAGTTTATCTCTGAGCTCTGACACAGCTGCTGTCACATCCTCAAAGTATCTCAGAGGACGAATATTGATGCTGGATGAGTGTGTAGACTCACTGAGTGCTGACAGTGAGGGGTAGTTGTGGAGAAACTGGATGTGATCCTCTGTGTTTGAGAGCTGCACCAGCTCAGCATCTTTCCTCTTCAGCTCAGTGATCTCCTGCTCCACCTTCTCCTGAAGCTCTTTGACTCGACTCACTTCAGTTTTCTGCTGGGATCTGATCTGCTGCTTCACATCAGAGCTTCTTTTCTGGATGAGATGGATCAGCTCAGTGAAGATCTTCTCACTGTCCTCCACTGCTTTATCAGCAGAGACATTGATGGTCTCCACCTCCTGATGAAGCAGCTTCACATCTTTCTCTTGGTCCTGGATTCTCTGCTGGATTTGTTGTCGACTCACCTGGAGCTCCTTCTGCTTCTCAGTCCTTTCTACTGCAGCTGGGACTGTTTCATGGCCTTTATGTTCATCCATAGAGCAGAGATAACAGATACACTGCTGATCAGTACGACAGAAGATCTTCATCACCTCATCATGACGAGAGCAGATGTTCTCCTGGAGCTTCTTGGATGGGTTCACCAGCTTGTGCTTCTTTAAAGGAGGAGCACTGTAATGAGGTTGTAGGTGATTATCACAATAAGAGGCCAAACAGATCAGACAGGACTTGATAGCTTTCCGCTTCCTGCCAGTGCAGACATCACAGGCCACATCTTCAGGTCCAGCATAGCAGTGATCAGCTGGAGCAGCTTGGAGTCCAGTCTTCTTGAGATCCTCCACTAACTCTGCTAACATGATGTTCTTCTCCAGGACAGGCATTTGTATGAAGGTTTTTCTGCACTGAGGGCAGCCATAGGTTCCTCTTTCAGTTACTTCATCCCAATGGTCTTTAATACAGTTCATACAGTAGCTGTGTCCACAGGGAATAGTCACCGGATCCTTCAGAAGATCCAAACAGATGGAACAAGAGATTTTCTCCAGCTGAACTCCTCTCTGAGCCATTGTACCTCTCAGTAACAACGACAGTGTTTAATACCGACAACTCTGACTTTCTCCAGGTATAGGTTACACCCAGGTTAGAGAGGGCAGCAAAAATATGTTGATAATCTGGAATGACTTTGTTTCACAGCAGGGAGAAGACACATTTTCAGGTGTGTGTTTAATACTTTTAGGTCTACATGTCCTTGAAGACTTAAAGCCAAAGCTATTTGGAACCCCAGCAGATTTAGATTAAAAATATTTTTATTCAACCAAGTAGTTTGTTTTGAGATGAAACATTCACTGATAATGTCTTTCAATTCAATTCAATTCAATTCAGTTTATTTATATAGCGCCAATTCACAGCACATGTCGTCTCAAGGCACTTCACAAAAGTCAGGTACATGCATTACAATTAATCTTAATCATTGAACACTGCAGTCAGATTCTGTTATTTATTCAAATTGGATAAAAAGTTTTTCTGTCTAAGGAAACCCAGCAGATTGCATCCAGTCAGTGACTTGCAGCATTCACTCCTTTAGATAATCAATTTGTATTCCGATCAGAGCTCTTCTTTTTTTATTTGTTTGCTAGAGTCAGGATCGGCTCAGTTAATTTAAAATCCATTCGATATCCACTTTGACTCCTACACATTTCCACATTGAATGGAGTGCCAATCAATGGTTTTCAACTGGAAACACTGCAAAACAATCACAGATTAATTACTGCATTAGTCTGGTTACACTGTTTTAATAGCCTTCTGGACTCCTATGTGGTGCTGAACGGAGATCTGTGTCCCCGGACTGCAACTCACTCCGGGCCAAGGAGGGCCCATCCAACATCAATAAACATGATCTACAAAAACAGCCAGGGTTGCAGATGTTGCAATGAAAACACTCAAAAACCAGCCTAGGTAGAAAAAAATGTTTCGGAACTAATAGTCAAATTGCACCTAAAAGCAATTTCTGAATCCAGTCTGACTCCTGAACCTCCAACTAAACATCTAAGAGTAAAGAAAATAACCTGAAACGGCGCAAACAAACAAACTAGGTCTCCTTAACGAAATCACTTTAACAGACCGTCACTTCTGTACACATTACATTCTAGCTCTGGCAGCTTTCCAGTTAAACAGGTCCAGCAGAACTGATCCAGCAGAACTAACACTCAATCACACACTCAGTGTTTGACTGTGTTCGTCAGACTCAATATTTCAATATTACTGAAGTCGTCTGCCTTTCAGATCAGTGGTGGCTGGAAACAGGATTCTGGTTCCTACAGGTTGGTTATTTACACAGATTATCCAAACCTTTGTGTGTTGTGTGTATAAAGCACACTTGTCTTCACAATCATTTCTTCCTTTCCTACCTCTCCTTGACTTTAGATAACATCAAAGAGCTGTCGAAGGATTTCTCAGAAAAGACAGTAGATCTGCACAAGCCTGCAGTGGGCTTTAAGACCATCAGAAAGATGCTTGGTGAGATGGAGACGACTGCTGGTGCAGTTTTCTAGAAATGGTAGAAATGTGAAATCATGTTGAGGCTGAACAATATATCAAACCGCAGTCATTATTGCAATATCATTGGGTGCAATTTTACAACTGCCAAGGACTGTCTGGAAGCACTATTTGATTGGGCATTAGATGTCAAGAGATATCAAGACCCGTTGCGTATTTCTGGTAGCTAAGATGCCAAAGCTCAGGAAGGGTTGGATGGATATTGTAGTGATAAAAAAAAAAAACAAATGATGATTAACCAAAAAAATTGGGTTAATCATCATCACTATTATCACAATTTTGAACAGTGTTATCACAAAGGCATCTTTCCCACAAATTGTGCAGTCCAACCATCAATTGACCACGGTCTGGACAATTGATGTTAGGACAGACAAGATGTTTCCTCAAGAGAGGAGGATAACGATGAGAAAGGTGAGGGATTAGCTTTAAGATACACAGGAAGGGCTTGTTGATGATCTAAAAGGCAGTTTGACCACAGTCACCTAGAACACCACCAGTAACAATAAACTATAACGGATTGAAACCTTGCAGACCCCTGAAGGCACATGTACAGGCTCATTGTAGGTTTGCCAGTGAACACCTAGAAGACTTGCGTCTTTCTGCTTAACAATGCTTTGTTCAGGCCAGGTACTAATATGTCTCTTGACTGGTCCAGATGTAAGTAGACGAGCCTAACAATGATCATTGACAATTGGCTTTAAAATCTGTCCTGAATGATAAAATCACAGTTACCACCTTTCCATGCAAATAAACAGGAAGCTACATTACAGAGTGAGCTGTCAGCTGACCAAAAAACTAGTTATTGTCAGGGTTTGGACTTTGTTTGTGTTTAGTCACTTTTTATGTTTATATTTAGTATTTTGGTAGTCGTGGTTGTTTTGGTTTCTTCCTCTTACTCCTGATTGTTTATTTCCTCCTAGTGTTCTCACTCTCCTCGTTCTTTGCTCCCTTGGTTATTGTTGCTTTATGACTTAGTATGGTTTTCTGTGTTATTGTTATTATTCTTCTTATTCTTCTTATTCATTATTGTAGTGCTCTGGTTTCCTTGGACTTCCTAGTTCAGTTTCCCGTTTAGTATCTCTGTGTTTATTTATGGTTAGGTATTTGTTCTCTTTGCACTTTTCTAGTTTATGAGTCTTACTTTCTCTGTGTTAGTTTCCTTTTATAGTTGTAGTCCTTTTTAGCATGGTTCTTTATGTTTAGTTTCTATAGTTCTAGTCCTCCCTCCTGTTAGGTGAGCCTTATTTATTGTTTACACTTTGTTTGTATGTATTCTAGTCCTCATGTTCTTTGCTTGTTTCCAGTTGTTTCCGTCGGTGTGGTTTTAGGTTTGTTTACTTTTGTAATCTGGGTCTCTTTATGGGTTCTTTGTTTATATTTAGGTTACCAGGTCTTAGGTTGTTGTTGTTCTGTTTCCTTTAGTTCATGGTTATTCTAGTTTTCTTATGCTTCTTTTGATTATTTATCTTTGACTATAAGTTTGCTTGGTCTGTGTTTCTTCTTATTTGTTAGTTAGTTCCTTCGCCTTGTATTAGTCTTTGCATTAGTTCCACCTGTCCTTTCAGCCTCCATTGCCTCCTTGTCACACCTTTTCTTAGGTCCTTTGATTACCTGCCGTTGTTCTCCCTCAGTATATTAGTTGGTTTTCTTTCATTGTTCTTTGCTGGTTCCTCGTTTCAAAACTCGGGTCACTACCCTCGACTGTGCCATGTCTACCATGTTCCTGCATGTAAGTTTTTTGGATTTCGACTCTGGTTAATTCCTGCAGTGATTTTGTTACGTTTTGTAATTTTTGAATAAAGCTGAAGATTATTCGAAATGCTGCTGCCAAGCTCTTGTCTGCGCTTTGGTCCACCCCAAAACCCCATCGTGACAGTTATCAACGGCACAACAGATGTTTGTGATGTCACAAATATAGTTGTATAAGGCAAGGCAAGTTTATTTGTATTTATTTGTAACGAGACAATTAAAAGTGCTTTATATGATGACAAAAAATATTTAAAATGTAATTGCAGTAGCATGATAAAGAAAAGTAAGAAAAGTTAGACTACAGGCTGAAATTAATAACCTCAACTTTTTGTGAAATCATAAGACTGTCATGTTAAGATAGAGAAAGGACCCAAATGCAGAGCGTAGAGGAGCATTGAAAGGATTTTAAAATAAAATGAACTTACATGAAGACCAGGACACGGAACACAGGCAGGTAAACAGACATGGAGCAAGACAGTTAATACGAGGAACCAGGGGTTGAGCAATGAAAACCAGAGGGTATAAATACAGAGGTAGGGTGGAGAATGGACCATTGAACAAGGAGGCTAATCAGTAGAAATCTGGAGCAGCTGGTGACAGGGAGGGGAACAAAAGGATGGAGGCTAATTAACAGAGATGAGCAGGGAGTCCAGGGAGGTAACAGAAACATCTCAACACAAGAATGAATAATAAACCTAAACTACAATGAATTAACTAACATGACAGCAACTGAGGAACATAAACAGAGAAATGCAGTGAAACAGACAAGTAACTCAAACTCAAAACCTAACACAGGAGAACAGAGCAGAGACACAAAGAGAACAAAGAAGCACTGATCCAGGAGTACGTTCTATGGGAAAGAAAAGTAAAATGTTAATGGATGTAGCTCCTTTAGTGGCTTCATCTAGAAAAGAAGACAGTTAAGCAGGTGAAGTCTGAGCCAGTTTTCAAGTCTAGAGGTTTAAAGAGAGCACATACAGTCAGTCACAGTAAAAGCTCAACCAATTGCTATGTCTAGGAGAGAGACAGGGTTAAACACTGAAAGGCAGGGCCAAGTGTATCATCTGTAGAAAGGGAGCATGAAGCTGGTGGCAGCAAAAGCTTGGAGGATGCCCCCTCCAGGAAGGTGCCACAGCTAAACACAGTCAGGCCAGGTGTAGCTTCTAGGAAGAGAAAAAAACAGGGAGAGAACATAAAGTTAAAAGATGAAATAACAGCAAATAATGCAAAATTGGAGAGTAGTGTGAGAATGTAGCGAAGAGGGTGAAAGAGGTCATTATGTCCTCCAGCACCCTAAACCTATAGCAGCATAACTACAGAGATAGCTCAGGATAACCTAAGCCACTCTAACTATAAGCTTTATCAAAAAGGAAAGTTTTAAGCCTAGCCTTAAAAGTAGACAGTTTGTCCATCTAGAGCCCACTGATGGCCATTGTTATACTAAAAACCACAACGATAGGGATACCTCTCTCTGTCAGATTGCGTGAAAATCCCAGTAGATCAGCAGTCTCTGAAATACTCAGACCAGTATGGCACTAACAACCATGACATGTTCAAAGTCACTTAAATCACCTTTCTACTTCCAATGCTGTCTCGCTTACGGAGGATAAAGTAATCATCTTCGCGAGATGTTAAAGATTTTATTTTTAATAGAATCAATTTTATTTAAAAAGAATCCCATAAAGTCATGACTGCTGAGAGCTAAGGGAGTGGATTGCTCAAAAGAGCTATGACCCGTTGTAAGTTTAGCAACTGTACTAAAGAGAAACCTAGGATTATTCATGTTCTCTTCTATTAATGATGAAAAATAAGCTTTTTGCAGCTTGGTGAAGTGTCTTTTTATACTTAAGTAGACTATTTTCTCTCCAATTTTCTAACATTGTAGTTTAAAGTATGCAGCTCTGAATTAAACCGTGGAGCCAGCCTCCGATTAATAATTACCTTCTTTTTCAAGGGGGCTGCATTGTCTAATGCACCACGCAATGATGAAGTAACACTATGAACAAGAGAATCAATTTGTGAAGGGGAAGAAACAAAATTATTGCCCTCCACTGCGTTTTTCTGTGATAATGAGGAAATTAAAAGTGGAACAGATTCTTTAAAGGTTGTTACAGCATTGTTTGATAGTGATCTACTATAATGAAATTTTCTTTCAGGTATGGAGTACTCGGTTAAATTAAACAGACATCACAGGCCACATCTTCAGGTCCAGCATAGCAGTGATCAGATGGAGCAGCTTGGAGTCCAGTCTTCTTCAGATCCTTCACTAAAGCAGCTAACGTGATGTTTTTTTTGAGAACAGGTATTCGTCTGAAAGTTGTCCTGCACTGAGGGCAGCTGGGGATTCTCCTCTGATCTTCTCCATTCCATTCGGTTTTAATAGAGTTCCTACAGTAGCTGTGTCCACAGGAAATAGCCACCGGATGCTTTAGTAGATCCAAACAGATGGAACAGGAGAAGTTTTCTTGCTCCAGATTAGGCATTGTCTGCTCCATTTCCCCTCTCAGTAACAATGACTGTTAGTTTCACAGGTCTGACTTCAGATTTCAAAGGCGCTTTGCTCTAAAGATTCTAAGTAGATAAATCTGTTGGGGTCTGGGATTCTCTATTTGTTTTTTGCCTGCTATTTACACTTCCTTACCACTAGATGCCGCATGAGCTCCGGAGGTGAGAAGGAGACAGGTGTTCGTAATCTTCATCTAACTGGAGGAGTATAAGAGAGCAGTCAGCCAGCACTTCTATGCCTGAGTGTTTGCCTAATGTGGTAACAAAAACCGGCCATCCAGCTATTGGTTTTTCTATGCTTCAGAAAACTATAATAACCTTCGTCGTTTCTGTGTTCCTCTCTAGGCTCTGCTGCAGATCTGTTCTGGTTCAATTGACTCCTCGTTTGAACTGCTTCCCAAGCTTCAAGATTTCAAGGAAAGTGCTGGTTTCCATTACAGCTGGCTGCTACTTGCTCTCTGACCTCCAGGCTTCAAGCTCTAAGCAAACCCTGTCCACCCATCTCCAAGTCCGGCATCTGGAACTCACCATCTCTTTATGTGAGTTGCCTCAGAGAAACCTCACCACTGTACACTGAAAATTGGATCACGAGGATATTACTCAGGCGCCTCTTTGATCATCATTCCGTCCCAGCTCCTGCCACCTCCAAGCAAGATCTTCAACATCGTTCAGTATGCCTGAAGATTCCTTCTGTAGAAAGTTTGCTTTTATTCAATCATCAAACTCATCCCACTCTCTCTCCCTACAGTCGGTGTACCCTGTTCCAGTTCCCAGACCACTTTCACTTTGTAAATAAATTTATTAACTTTTTTCTCCGTCTCCTGAGTGTTCTCTGCATGTGGGTCAAATCTGTTACCAAAACAATGACAAAATCATTCATCTGGTTTGTGGATCTAAGAGGAGGAACATGGACAAATGTTAGTTCACACTAAAAGAAGGTTATGTTTCAACTTATAGCGTTGGATTTAACATTGTGGATAAAATTTGTTTCACTGAATTCACTGATGTAAATTTTACTCCATAATTGGAGTTCACTTTTCAGAGATGATTTGATGTCAGATTAGGAGTTAATCAATTTACTGTAGAGGTGAATTATTCACTCCGTACACAGATTATTACCCTGTATAGTATGATTTACTACATCAAAGTTTTTAGTTATGAACAGGACCGGTGACAAAGGGCAGCCCTGCCGGAGTCCAACAGGCACCGGGAACAGGTCCGACTTAGTGCCGGGAATGCGGACCAAACTCCTGCTCCGCTCATACAGGGACCGGATGGCTCCTAATAAAGGGCCCCCGATTCCATACTCCTGGTGCACCCCCCACAGGGCATCACGAGGGACACAGTCGAATGCTTTCTCCAGGTCCACAAAACACACGTGGATCGGTTGGCCAAACTCCCATGAACCCTCAAGTACCCTGTAGAGGGTATAGAGCTGGTCCAATGTTCCACGGCCGGGACGAAAACCACACTGCTCCTCCTGAAGCCGAGGTTCGACTATCGGCCGGACTCTCCTCTCCAATACCCTGGCGAAGGCCTTACCAGGGAGGCTGAGGAGTGTGATCCCCCTGTAGTTGAAACACACCCTCCGGTCTCCCTTCTTATGAAGGGGGACCACCACCCCAGTCCGCCAGTCCAGAGGCACTGTCCCCGACCGCCACGCAATGTTGAAGAGGCGTGTCAACCATGACAGCCCCACAACATCCAGAGATTTGAGATACTCAGGGCGGATCTCATCCACCCTCGAAGCCTTGCCACCGGGGAGCTTTTTAACCACCTCAGTGACTTCAGCCTGGGTGATGAAAGAGTCCAACCCCGAGTCCCCAGCTTCTGTTTCCACCAGGGAATGCGTGATGGCAGGGTTGAGGAGATCCTCGAAGTATTCCTTCCACCGCCCGATAATGTCCTCAGTTGATGTCAGCAGCCTCCCACCCCCACTATAAAAACAGTGTTGGCGAAGCACTGCTCACAGTACCCGTCAGCCACCTCAGGAGTCCCACACGCCAACCACAGCCGATAGGATTCCTTATTCAGCTTGACAGCATCCCTTACTGCCGGTGTCCACCACCGGGTTTTGGGATTGCTGCCGCGTCAGGCACCGCAGACCTTATGGCCGCAGCTACGGGCAGCAGCATCGACAATACATGCAGAGAACATGGTCCACTCGGACTCTATGTCTCCAACATCCCCCGGAATCTGGTCAAAGCTCTCCCGGAGGTGGGAATTGAATACATCCCTGGCCGAGGGCTCCGCCAGACGTTCCCCGCAGACCCTCACTATGAGCTTGGGCCTGCCAAGTCTGTCCGGCTTTCTCCTCCTCCAGCGGATCCAACTCACCATCAGGTGTTGATCAGTGGAGAGCTCAGCCCCTCTCTTCACCTGAGTGTCCAAAACATGCGGCCGAAGGTCTGATGATACGACAACAAAGTCGATCATTGACCTCCTGCCTAGGGTGTCCTGGTGCCAAGTGCACTGATGGACACCCTTATGTTTGAACATGGTGTTCATTATGGACAATCCATGACTAGCACAGAAGTCCAATAACAAAGTCTCTGTCGTTTCCCACGTGGGCGTTAAAGTCCCCCAGCGGAATAATGGAGTCCCTGGGAGGGGCACCAAGAAGGCCGGGTACTCCGCATTACCGCTTGGCCGGGAGGCCGAAACGACAGTCAGAGACCTATCCCCAACCCGAAGGCGCAGGGATGTGACCCTCTCATCCAGTGGGGTAAACCCCAACATGAGACGGCTGAGCTGGGGGGCAACAAGCAAACCCACCCCAGCCCGCCACCTCTCCCCGTGGGCCACTCCAGAGTAGAAGAGAGTCCAGCCCCTCTCAAGGAGATGGGTTCCAGAAACCAAGCTGTGCGTGGAGGTGAGCCCGACTATTTCTAGTCGATATCTCTCGACCTCCCGCACAAGCTCAGGCTCCTTCCCCTCCAGCGAGGTGACAATCCACGTCCCTAGAGCCAGCCTAAGCATCCGGGGATCAGGCAGCTGAGGTCTCCACCTTCGTCTGCCACCCAATCCTCTTTCCCCCTGCAGGTGGTTGGCCCACTGGGGGATGACCTCGCGTCTCTCGTTCGGGCTTGGCCCGGCCAGGTCCCGCGAGGAGCCACCCGGCCACCAGGAGCTCTCCGTCGAGTCCCGACCCCAGGCCTGGCTCCGGGGTGGTACCCCGGCTCAGTCGTACCGGGCGACGTCACGTGCCTCGATATACTAGTCCTCATGAAGGATTCTTGAATGTTTTTTTATAACTTTTATGGACAGGATTTCTAGACGCAGCCAAGGGCCGGAGGGGGTCTGGTTTGGGGACCAGTGGATTTCGTCCCTTCTTTTTGCAGATGACGTGGTCCTGCTGGCCCCCTCTAGCCAAGACCTAATGCATGCGCTGGGGTGGTTCACAGCTGAGTGTAAAGCGGCTGGGATGAAGATCAGCTCCTCCTCGACCGGAAAAGGATGGCTTGTCCTCTTCAGGTTGGAGGGGAGTTCCTGCCTCAAGTGGATGAGTTCAAGTATCTCGGGGTCTCCAGGACGCCTATCCAGGAGTGACGCTGAAAAACAGGTTTCTAGGATTTCCTTCTTTCACCTCTGGAACATTGCCAAAATTAGAAATATCCTATCCATGAGTGACGCTGAAAAGCTAGTCCATGTATTTGTTACTTCAAGGCTGGACTATTGTAATTCTTTACTATCAGGATGTCCACAAAATGCAGTTAAAAGCCTTCAGCTGATTCAAAATGCTGCAGCAAGAGTTCTGATGAAAATTAAAAAGAGAGATCATATTTCTCCTACTTTAGCTTCCCTTCATTGGCTCCCTGTTAAATCCAGAATAGAATTTAAAATTCTCCTCCTCACATATAAAGCCCTTAATGATCTAGCTCCATCATACATCAGAGATCTGATTGTTCCATATGTTCCTAACAGGGCACTTCGTTGTCAGACTGCAGGTTTACTGGTGGTTCCTAGAGTCTCTAGAAGTAGAATGGGAGGCAGATCCTTTAGTTATCAGGCTCTTCTACTGTGGAACCAGCACCCAGTTTTAGTCCGTGAGGCAGACACCCTGTCTACTTTTAAGGCTAGGCTTAAAACTTTCCTTTTTGATAAAGCTTATATTTAGAGTGGCTTAGTTTATCAGGGAGGGAGCCTTCCTCCTTCCCTGTTGGATGGAGTAAGGGGGAGTCAGGTTTAGCCTAAACCGCCTCAGTTATGGTTGAGGTGCAAACACACCCTCCATTTCTGCTACCTGTATGACCCCTTCTCTTTTCCAATGGTTATAATCAGTCTGTCAGAGAGAGGTATCCCAATCCTTGTGGTTTTTAGTATAACAATGACCATCATCTGTCATTGTGTAATTATGCTGCTATGGGCTTAGGCTGCTGGAGGACATAATGACCACTTTCACCCTCTTCGCTACATTCTCACACTACTCTCCAATTTTACATTATTTGCTGTTATTTCAGCTTTTAACTTTGTTCTCTCTCTTTTCTCTTCCTAGAAGGTACACCTGGCCTGACTCTGTGTCTACCTGTGACACCTTTCTGGAGAGGGGAATCATCATCGCCGAGCTTCTGCTGGCAACAACTTAATCCTCACCCTCTACCGATGATCCACATGGCCCTGTCTTTTAAGTGTTTAACCCTTTCTCTCTCCTAGACATGGCGATTGACTGAGCTTTACTGTAACTAACTGTATGTGCTCTCTTCAGACTCTAACCTTGAAAACTGGCTCAGAGTTTATCTGTTCTTTCTTTCTAGGTGGAACTATTAAAGGAGCTGCATCCATCCATCCATCTGGGAGGGTCTTGGAGTAGAGCCGCTGTTCCTCCACATCGAGAGGAGTTGAGGTGGCTCGGGCATCTATACCGGATGCCTCCTGGACGCCTTCCTCGGGAGGTGTTCCAGGCACATCCCACCGGGAGGAGGCCCAGGGGACGGCCCAGGACACGCTGGAGGGACTATGTCTCTCGGCTGACCTGGGAACGCCTTGGGCTCCCCCCGGAGGAGCTGGAGGAGGTGTCTGGGGAGAGGGACGTCTGGGTGTCTCTGCTGAGTCTGCTGCCCCCGCGACCCGGTCCCAGATAAGCGGAAGACGACGAGTACGAGTAGTTTTTTAGATGTTTTTAGTTAATAGCTTAAAGAATCACCTTGCTGAGGCTAAAACACAATGATCTGTTGTTAATATTTTTTACATTTTGTGTTTTTTAATATTTATCAACAATTTGTGTTTCAGCAACAAACACTGAATTACCTATAATCGTGTGACTCATAGCATCAGTGCTAAGAGGCTTAATAAACATTCATATTTGAATTCGCAGGTAGAAGAATAAAAAGCAACTAGAGAAAAAAGTGCTACAGTTTGAACTAAATGTGACATAAAAAGCACTGAAATGATCAAGACAACATGACCTACGCCAAGTGACACTTGCAGGAGAGAGGAGCAGTGCAGGTAGGAGCTACTGGTGAGCACCTTCATGATTGTGGCTGTTATAACATCCCCCACCCTGAAAGGGAACCTACCACCACCATGGCCAACAACCCCTCCCCCTTACACTTCTAGACAGGTTACTAATATAAAATGTCAGGTATTTTCCAAAGTCTTTTGCTTGGAAAATAAATGCAATGCCCAGCTTATATTTTAAAGTCAATTAAAACAATTAACATTCACTGGTCAGAATGTATCTAATGGCTTTTTTATGTAAAGCAATGACATCATAAATAATTTAAAATCTTTTCTCACATATAGCGTGACATTTACACTGCACAATAACAAATTACATAGAGGAAGAATATAAAAACAAAAAGTTGTAATAACCTTGTTGTGTCAGTCTGCAAACTCCTAAACTAATGCTTTGCCATTGCATCTTTCATCTTTTAGCTTTAGTGAGTCTAAGCATACATAGAAACCCAGGAAACAACATTCTGAGAGAAAAAGTGAAGTTCTGGAGTGGCCTAGTCAGAGTCCAGGGGTTACCTGGAGAGGGCTGTGGACAAGATGTCTTCACAGTATCGTAGTATTGGAAAACTTTTGCGGGGCACAGATGGAAAATATTGGTTAAGTTGAAATGTGGGATGCTGACAGACTCCTTCCAAAAAGACTTAATGCTGCAATTAAGGTGCTTCAACAAAGTTTTTGTTTTAGGGTGTGCAAACTAGTGCAAACACGTTATTGCATCTTTTTTCTCCATCTAACAGATTTGTTTGCGTTTCAGTTTCATTTTACATTATTAATGTGCCTCAGAATCATGAGGCCCAGCTTATGTGTCTCATATTATTTTTGTATCATATGTTTATTTTTAAGCTTATAACATGAGCAATTTTTATACTCCAAAGAGGCTGAACGTTTAGCTTTGGTACCCCTAGTGGCTTGTGGGGCCCTATGCATTTGCACAGTCTGCATCGAGCAAGAAATGGTTCTGGTAAATAGACCTGAAATAACTAGAGAACAGAAACAGCTGTTTGCAATTTTCATAGAGTTAGATTAAAAAAGGGAAAACCACATTCTTACTTTACCTGGAAATAAACTGGAATTGCTTTTAAGAAGCACCCTGCACAGCTAAAGCTGCTCACCACTAATAGTTGAGGCAGTGGCAGTTAATCACTCCCCGGGCGTTTTTGTGGCATCACTGGTTTAATTATTCTTTCCCAATGTCATCACTGGTCTCCTCTATAGCAGATGCCATCATAAATTACACAACTTACTAATGCACTTTCTCTATATAGAAAATATTTAAATATTGATCACTTGGTATTATGTGGCTGTTCTACCTAATTTTAGACCAACCTGTCGCCTTCCCCCATCTGTCCTGATTCGTTCTCTCCATCCTCACAGATGAATGAATTGAACTTTGCATTAAGGAGGTTTTAAAAATACTTCAGTCAAACCACATATTAAAAACGCAAAATTTTGATTTTAAAAGATATCCATGTTGGATATCGGTTACTGATTGGACGCTGCATCTGATCAGACTTATCAGATACATCACAACAGCACTGTAGTGTTATATACAAGTGAAAACATTTAAACTCAAGTGTATTACTCCCAAGTTCTATAGGAAGGCAAAGCAAGTCTGTTAATATAGCACATTTCAGTAGCAAGACAATTCAAAGTGCTGTACATTGAAAAAAAAAAGAAAAAGAAACATAATAGGAAAAGTACATTACAGTAGCATAAAGGTAATGAAATAATTAAGGAGAATAAAATGATGGATTAGAAAATGAAAGTTGGACTGAAAACATAACTAATAATGTTTAGATAACACATTCAAAGGCCACTCTAAACAAATACGTTTTTTATCTTGATTTAAGCAACGTAGGGTTTTAGCGTTTTTACAGTTTTCTGAGAGTTTATTCCAGATTAGTGGAGCATAAGAAATAAAGGCTGCTACTCTGTTTTTGGTTTTGGCTCTGGGTATGCAGAGTAGATTTGAGCCAGAAAACCTGAGAAGTTTGGGTGGTTGAAACACTGACAACAAGTTTTTAATGTATTTTGGTGATAAGCTATTCAGTGATTTATAGACTAACAGAAGTATGTTAAAGGCTGTTCTCTGAGCTACAGGTAGCCAGTGTAGGGACATTAAAATTGGGGTTATATACTCTACTTTCTTAGTTCTAGTGAGGACGTGGGCAGCAGCCTTTTGGATCAACTGCAGCTATCTAATCGACTTCTTAGTGTCGCTTTGCTAATGCAAAGATAGCATTAAACGCTATATTTAGGCTATCACTTTCAGTGTCAAAATGAATGTTAAAATCCCCCACCATAATAACCTTATCTGTATTTAACACTAAATCAGATAAAAGGTCTGAAAACTGATCTAAAAATTGAGAGTACGGACCTGGTGGATGGTACAACACAACAAACAGAAGTGGTTTTAGTGCTTTGCAATCTGGATGAGGAAAACTAAGGATTAAATATTCAAAAGAGTTGTAGCTATTGATTGGTCTGGGACTAGTCAATAAATCGGACTGAAAGATGGTTGCTACTCCTCCTCCTCGCCCAGTATTTCGAGGAATGTGGAAATTTAAATAATTAGTAGGAGTTGAATCATTCATAGTAACATAATCCTCTTGCTGCAGCCAGGTTTCTGTGAGGCAAAATAAATCAATCTGATTGTCACAAATCAGGTCACTAACTAGCATAGTCTTTGAAGAGAGAGATCTTATGTTCAGTAAGCCACATTAAATTGTTTTATTCTTCTTTTCAGTCTGAGTTGTGTTTATTTTTATGAGATTTTCCTGATGTCCTCCTTTTAGATTATTTTTTAATCTATTTAATTTTGGCCGTGGGTGAGTCTTAATAGGGTAATGGGTGGGTAGCAGTACAGAAGCTGCAGAGAGGAGTGTTAAACTACGACCCTGCTTCCTGGTCTGAACCCTGGGTTGTCAGGGTTTTGGAGAACTAATAAATTCGGCCAGATTCCTAGAAAGAAGAGCTGCTCCATCCAAAGTGGGATGAATGCCGTCTCTCCGGATCAGACCAGGTTTTCCCCAAAATGTTCGCCAGTTATCAATTTAACCCACATCATTTTCTGGACACCACCTAGACAGCCAGCGGTTGAATGACAGCATGCGGCTAAACATGTCCGACATTGTTTGGACAAACTTACACACCGAACCAACACAAACTTTGGTGACCTCTGATTGACGTAACCGGGTGTCATTACCGCCAGTGTGAATAACAGTCTTACTGTATTTATGTAAGGTTCAGGACGGAGGACCCAGAATTTCAGCCAGAAACACAATAAAAAGTTAAAAGATTTATTCAGGAGCAGCGCACAGATACTCAGGACTCCACCAGCCTGGGACCCGGGATCACTGGGAACGGAGAGGCAGGTTAGTGGCTTGAAAAAGCTTGGGTAAATGTAAATGATTCCAAAGAAGCCACCCACCTTAACAGAGTCCGAGTAGGGCGGAGGAATCAGAATAGGCTCCTTTGCGGGGTGCGGACCTGGCGATATCCGGACCGGGGGGTCGGTGTAGAGCACGCTGCAGCCAGAAGTCGGATTGCAGACAGGGGGAAAGCTCCAAGACTTGGCGGTCAGAGGGGGGGCAGTTACTGGGTGAAACCAGGGAGGCAGGCAGACAAATCCAGGGGCGAGGCAGGAGGCTTTGGTCGAGAGGCAGAAACAAAGTCGTGATCCAGAGGCGAGAGACATCCAATGAGGGTCAGGCAAGACAGGGAAATCCAAGATACAAAAAGTGGTCAAAAAACGTGGTCAGGCAGGAAGGAATGCTGGACATCTACTAACTGGTAGGTTTTCGAAAATCTGGCACCGTCTGCCTGTCTGAGGGCTGTATATAACTGCAGAAAAACAGGTGCATGGCATGACTGAGATTGCACTCCAGCGCAGCAGTAGACAGGTGAAGCAGATTAGCCGATTACATGAAGACAGAGCAGGCAGACGGGCCAGAATCATAACAATTTATGCTTATCCTTAGCCAGCAGTTTCAGGTAGGATTTGATGTCGTCCGTTCTGGCCCCTGGCAGACATTTGACTATGGTCGCTGGTGTCTCTAGTGCCACGTTTCTGACTATGGAGCTTCCGATTACCAGAATTGGCTTCTCAGCGGGTGTGTCGCTGAGCGGGGAAAATCTGTTAGAAACGCAGACGGGTTGGTGGTGACCTGTGGGCTGGGATCTAGGACTATGCTTTCTACGTACCGTCACCCAGCTGCCTTGAGGCCCCGGCTGCGCGGGCTCTGCTGAAGGACTGCTACAGGGAGCTACCCTCG
Organism: Crenichthys baileyi; assembly: GCA_036173005.1. Classification (NCBI taxonomy): domain Eukaryota; kingdom Metazoa; phylum Chordata; class Actinopteri; order Cyprinodontiformes; family Goodeidae; genus Crenichthys; species Crenichthys baileyi. Next base: position 235,374 of record JAHHUM010001531.1, on the reverse strand, counting down.
GTGGTTTTTCAACAGCGCGGAGCCGGGCCTCCAATTCCGACACCCTCGCCTCAAAAGCTACAAAAGTGCTACATTTATTACACATACCATTATCACTAAAGGAGGCAGAGGAGTAACTGAACATCTGACACAGAGAGCAGGAGAGAGGAGGAGACTCAGAGAGAGAAACAGCAGAACGGGTAGCCATGGTGGAGCTAAAGCTAACGCTAAGCTAGCGACCCCTTACCACTACTAGAAAAACCGTGTAAGACACAGAGTCCCCAAACGTTAAAAGTAGCAACAGAAAGTATGTGTTTTAACGTGCTTATGTATTAGAACGAGTAGGAGATATCATAGTAGAGAGAAATCAGATCAAATGAGAGACTTCACACACCAAACAATCCAGTGAGTGCAACAGTGACAACAGGAAGTGATCATTGATTTCTTCTATGCACTTACCCAGCGCTTCAATGGGTTCATAGTCACCTGGTGACATCGTAATGTATAGTTGTGTGTCATCTGCATAGTTATGATAACTTACGTTGTTGTTTATTATAATCTGAATTAGCAGGAGCATATAGATGTTGAATAGGAGGGGCCCTAAGATGGACCCTTGGGGACGCCACATGTGATTTTTGTGGTCTCTGATGTAAAGTTACCTACTAACACAAAAAAGTCCATGTCCTTAAAGTAAGGTTTAAACCAATCGAGTGCTGTACAAGGCTAACCCAGTTTTCCAAGTGCTCTAATAAAATGGAGTGATCAACAGTGTGGAATGCAGCACTAAGGTCCAATAATACCAGCACTGTGGTTCTTCCACAGTCTGCATTTAAAGAGATTTCATTGAACACCTTGACAAGGGCCGTTTCTGTACTGTGGTGAGCACAGAAGCCTGACTGAAAGACTTTGAAGCGGCTGGCCATTCTAAGACGTCTTTATCCTACTCCTTCTTCCACCCCCCCACCCATTCTCGAGTGGTGCTGACTGGAGTGTGACAGTAGGAGAGATGAAAGAGCAGAGGGCGCATTTTCAGTGCCGTGCCTCGGTTATTGATCATTTCACATGACCAAACAGCTGTTACATACGGAAATGGCCGATTAAAAATGATTGTCCCAACGTCACTTTTGGGGCCCTGTAGCGTGGTGCCCCTGTGCGCTGCATATATTGCATACCCACTTTCTGCACTACAGCCCTGTCAGTCTGGCTGACAGGCTGATGATAAGATGATGAGCTCTGAAACCTGACAGGTGGTGTAAATGCAGACACACTTGATTAGCAACTTTTTTCTCAAGAATTTTGGATTAGAACGGAAGATTGGATATGGGTCCATAATTTATTGTCATCTTGATCAAGCAAAGGTTCTTAAGTAAAGGTTTAATTACAGCCACCTTAATAGCCTGTGGTACATATCCATTTACTAAGGATAGATTAATCATGTCTAAAATGGGGCTAGTAATCAAAGGGAACATTTCATTAAATATTTTGGTTAGGATTGGGTCTAACATACAAGTTGAAGGTTTAGATGAAGCTAAAATTTTTGATAACTCAGGAAGCTCCACAGGATCAAAACAGTCCAAACACAGATCAGTTTCTACAGTTACCTCCAATGCTGTCTAACTTACTGAGGATGAAGTAATCATCTTCGGGAATATGCCATAGAGTTTATTTTTACTACAATTAATTTTGTTTCAAAAGAATCCTACTGCTCTCATTACTACTGAGAGCTAAGAAAATGGGTGGCTCTGTAAGTTTAGCAACTGTAATAAAAAAGAAACCTAGGATTATTCTTATGCTCTTCTATTTAAAGTGAAAAAAACCTGNTTGTGGAAAAATTCTGACCTTATCGCCTGAATGTTGCAGCTGAAATTGAGACCAAGCAACATTTTTATAATCCATTATTGCTCAGTGTTGCTGAACCTGTGTGAATTATTGCCTCGGTTTCCTGTTCATAGCTGACAGGAACGATACCTGGTGTGGTCTTCTGCTGCCGTTGGCCATCTGCTTTAAGGTTTATGTGTTCAGAGATGGTATTATGCATACCTTGTCTGTGAAGGGTAGTTATTTGATCATCTTAAACCAATCTGCCCATTCTCATCTGATTAAAAACCAGGATTTTCCATCCACACAGCAGCTGCTCTCACAGGATGTTTTCTTTGTTTCAGACCATTTTTGTAAACCTGAGAGATAGTTGTATGAAAAAAGAACAGACTAGGAGTTTCTGAAATATTTGGATCAGCTCATCTAGCACCAGTAACTATGTCACATTCAAAGTCACTTAAATCTCCATTCTTCCTCACTCTGACATTGGGTTCTAACTTCAATAACTCATCCTCACCACGTCTAGATGCATTGGATTTCTGTCATGTAATTTACTAATTAGTCACTTGTGTTAACAAGCAAATTAACTGGTGTGTCTAATAAAGTAGCTGAGTGCAAATTGAGTCTGCTATTTTCTACACTAACTTTTGGTTAGCTTGCTAGAAAGCTTACCATGCTAACATTAACAGCTAATTATTGAGATTTTCGGAGTAGGTGAAGATGGCCAAGCAGAGTAGTTAACCAAATGTTTTACTTGCTAAGTGGCTCGTTTTATGGGGCACGGTTGTCCAACTTCCGTTGTCAAGATATGCTAACCTGGATGTTTTAGATGGGTCTCTGGGCCAATACAGCTTAATTATCAGCTGAATTACATTCTTTGGATGCCATAAAGTTCTGGAGAGGCCTCATAATGAATCATTTATCTGATTCAGGTGTATGGAACCACCATGCAGGATACCGGCTCTTGACGACTGAAAACACCTTTTATAGGAAGAAAGCTATATTTAAAACCATTATCAAGTCAACACAATAGATTAAAACGTCAAAGGTATGTTGTAAATTATGACATTTAAAAAGCTGTTGTACCTGTACTCTGTAAAGAAATTAGATTTTTTACAGCTTTTCATTCAATTTAGCTAAATATTAATACCAATGGGAAAGTATGATTGGTATTTATAATTTTTGTATATTGAAGGCTTTTATAATTAGGTCTGCCCTTCCACTTGTGAGAGTACAATGCAATGGAAGTATTTCAGCTATTATCAGACTTATGTCATTAAACTTTAATTTATTATAAAAGTCAGGGTTAACAGATGACAGTAATTACATTCTAGGAAGAAAAGGCTGGAATAGAATCCAAGCATTTCAGGCGGTTTTGTGGTATTTAGGCAATGGAACTTGGCGGACATTTAAAAAGCAAGGATCTATGAAAACTGAATTAAAGTAAACACAAGAATTTTTTTGTGATTAGAGGTTTTGTTGATGAATAACAGAGATTTAAATTAGCATCTTGGATTATGGCTTCTCTGAATATGACTATGAAAAATGCATGCACTGATATTCTGCTATTCAAAGATAAAAACTCTCATGAACACACATTGTTTCTGTAGTTAAAGCTTACAGACCTTTTCGTGGTTATTCGTAGACCATAATGCAATGAATAAGGACATAATATATAATCAGACACGGAAGACCAAAAGACTACTAATCCTCCCCTGAAAATATACTGTCTTTTTAGACTGACATTTAAGGGGCATTTTTGGGTTTCACATTCAGACTAAAACCCAAGAGAGTTATAGAGTATTATATCTTTATAATATTATCCTTCATTTAGGTACCAAATTTTAGTATTTCAAATTAAATCCGGGCTATTAAAAGTCCTTACTAGCTTGAAGGGACAAAATATTTATTTACCTCCTATATGGAATGATCTTTGCTTCTTATAATGCAGTTGTATGTCATTTTTAAGTACATGTTCTTAGTTTTTAAAACTGTGGCTGTCATTGTTTTTGTTTGTTTTCTGATCATTTTTTTCATTTAGCTTTATTTATCTGAAGATTATTAGTAAGCTAGGTGGCTCATTCACTATAAGATCTGCCATTTCTTTCTGCCATGGTCTTCTAAATCCCAGCTGTAGCTGTTGTTCATCCACTTCATTACCATTAATCTGTCATGAGGTACAGAAAAGGTGCGAAAAAGTACTGTTGGTGTAATATTAATATTACCATGGTAACACAATAGCCAGTGGGCATTTTTAGTGTTACAGATTTTTGAACTGGTATAATTTTTCTCTACTTAATAAATGTCATGTTAACATAGACCGCTAATGTTAGCATAGTAACATATTAGCAAATCCATTACTATTAGTTGATGTGTTAGCATTTGCATGTACAACAATATCTACATTAACATGTCTAACTTTAATAGTAATACTTAAGCATGGTGAAACATTAGATAATGTTTTAGCATTAATGTTATCAATAGCTTAAGGATAACATAATTCTGACATTAGCATGTTATCTCTGACTAATGGTGCGCTCCATTTGTACTTGGAAGAAGTTCCGACTTACCAGTAGGAAATATCATCTGGTACGCCCCTCCAAACTCAGAATTACGTGTTGAAAAGTGGGAGCAACACGACTTCCACATTCAGGATGGCTGCTACTCGCATCAATAGTGTACAAATTTCTTACTGTGACTGTTTATTGCAGTTCTGTGCTGTTTATTTCACATTCATGCACGTACTACTTTTCAGTGTTTATAAGACGTGATGTTTCAACTGTGTTTGTGTGCATGAAATACTGCATAGAACAGTGTTGTCATTGTTGTTGGAAGACTGCTGTTACAGTTGCTAGCAGACGAATTTAAAGAAGCGGGAAACTGGAACGCTAGAACTCAGAGATGATGTAAACTCCGACATCCCAGTTCTGACTTCCAAGGTTAATTAGCCTCTACATATAAAACTTTTACGTTAAAAGCTAAAGCTATAGAAGCAGCGGCTAAGCTATAAAATGATAAATAGCGTTTGATGGGTAATAAAAATGTTATGTAACTTTACACTGTGATATAGGGAGTTACAGTACATTTTTTTTGTAAGTGAACATAGCAAAATGTGTTACTGCTAAAATCAGATTTGCCAAATAATTTTTCTTGCCAAAAACAAACATAACAGCCCATTACCTTAGATCAGAGCACTAAGTCTGCCGCATACTGTACCACAGCACACAAGCACTGCTTGAAATTTAAAAGTGGGTTGATACCCCTGTTTCTGAGTCAGACATTCATCTAGGGTAGTTTAGGTCAGGAGTGGCGGAGGACATTTCAGATTACATAAATATTTGTCACACTTTAAGATTTACTGAAGCCAGTTCTGCTTTTATCTAAAGAACAAAGCAACTTAAGGATAGATTATGTTCATTGTACCAGTTAGTCTCTATTGTTTTGTGCATTTTTATTTTTTTATATATATTTTAGGCACTAGTGGCCTTTATTTTTTCTATTTTTCCATAAAGTTAGATGACAGGGAATGCTGCGTAGAGAGCGGGAAGACATGCAGCAAACGTCAACAGACCGGGACTCGAACCTGTTACAGCCACACCGAGCACTAAGGCCTCCGGGGGTCGCACACTTAACTCCTGCTCCACCGCCACGCCTCTTAGTCTCTATTGTTGGTAGTGGTTGTTATGGTATGTTTGGTTTACTAGTAGGTGAGCATGCAGCCTTTAGTCAATAGAAAGGATTTTTTTCCTGATTGATTAGATTATCTTTTATATTGGGATCTGTGATTTTGATAAAGATACATGACTCTTATCCCAGAGCTTTGAATCAGCTCTGTTTATCTTACCAGGTGGTAGGACTTAAACTTTATAAAAAATTTTATGATGTAACCAGCTGTAAAAAAATAAGTAAATAAAACTTGTTCATGGCAGGCTACCCTGTCCTGATTGGCTCTCTAGCTGCATGTCTCTCTTATGCTGCCGAGAAAACCTCAAAGCTGTTCACCCATGAAGATAAACAGTACAGATAAAGTGCTTCCGATGATTGATAAGATTGCTGCTTGTGTTCCAAGGTGGAAGACATATTTGTTGCTGAAGAGTTGCCATCTGCAGCGAGTTACATGTTATGGTGCCAAGGAAACTGTGGACACTTTTATGAAGGACAAGTTTGATGTTGAGCCTTAAAGCAGCAGATGGTATGAAAACAGATTAACTGTAGAAACAGAAGTAAATGTATTATGTTTTTTTTTGTTTTCACTCTTTCCAAGTGCTGAAAATGACTGTAAGAAGAGAGAAGCCTTGGTCAAAGATGGGGAGGCAAACGAGTGAGTTAAGGTCAGGATACATGGAATAAGATTTAATCAATACAGCTTCACCTTTTTTGAAAGCACAGTGCTTTTTTCAAACAGTGCAAAAGCAATAAAACACAATAATGCATCTGACACGAATGGATCTTTATGTTGTGGTTATTTTTATTACTTTCATTTCCAAAATGACAGTACACCTTAAGTCATGTAACTCTAAATAACATAGTTGATAAAAACACCAAAATGTTTATAACTAAAAGGTTAATATCACACAGCTTTTCTTCAACCCAAACTCCTTTCGTAGATGCAGCAAAGGGAAAAAATTACCCCGGACACCCCATTTTAAAAAATTTGCCAACAAAACCCCAGTCCCACATTTTGGGGAGGGGGGTTTGGCCCTCCCTCTTTTATGTTTTGAAGTAAATTGGGAAAATGAAAAAAAAAAACTTTAAAAATATGGAAAAAACTGTGTTTATCAAACTATTGGGTGGAGATATAATGCATCAGAGATGCCTGCGTTTGTTTGAAAACCCAGTTTCTCCAGGGGAACTTATTAGGGTTTTTTCTTCATTTGAATTTTTGGGGGGTTTTTTTAAAAGGGGAAACTCCTTAAAATTGCAGGGAAATTCGGGCTTATTTTCATGAAAAATGTTTCCCCCTTTTTTATTTTCGGGAATCTTTGTCTAAAAATTCAAAGTTTTGGGCTTTGCTGACTTTAATTGAAAAAACTTCAAAGTGATGTGACTATTTTTATTTTAAATTTTTTCCCTTTTCCCCTGATATTTTGTTGCAAAAGGGTTTTGGTTTTTAGAAGGGTAAATTTCTTGCCCCAAATTTTTAACCAAGAGCGGGGAAAATCTTAATAAATAACAGACAAAGGGCTCCCTTGATTTTTCACAAGGTAAAATTGTGGCTAAAGTTCCGTTTTAATAATTTGGTGTGTATGTTTTTTTTTTTGGAAAACATCTTTGGCATGAATTTTCCCCCTTGTTGTTTTTTGTCTTTGTGCCCCAAAATTTCCCCTTTGGGATTAAATTTGGTAAGTTTTTATTAAAAAAAAACCCTTTGGGCTATTGTACAGTTTAACAAAAGATTTTAAAAATCTTTTTTTTTAAAACAAAAAACCCCGTTTTTCCAATTTGTCTTCATTTTGGGCCCCTTATCGCTAAACATCTTAGATAGATGCCTTGCAAAAGGGCCATTAAGGAATAAATAAGGACTAGGGAACTGGAAATTGAGAAATTTATGTTTTTTTGAAATTTTTTAAAAAATCATTTGGGTTAAATTACAGGTTGGAAAGGTTGACGGAGTTTTCCTTTCCCAAGCAGGTTGTCAGAAAGGGGATTTCCCAGCAAGAGGGTTAAATTTTAAAAATAAAAAAACCCCTTTATAAAAGGGAAAAAAATTTATCCGGTTTTTTGGGGTAAGGTGGGTAGAACACCCTTACGGGAAAAAAAATAATTTTAGTTTAAAACGGTAGTGTTCTTTTTTTAGGGGTCAAAATTTTTCCCAGGGTTTTCTTTGGAATAAAAATTTAACTAAAAGAATGGATCCGAAAAATAAGCGGCCAAAAGGGGGTTTCCTCTAAACTTTATTGCTGGGCCCTCCGCCTTAAAGATGGAGGGGAAAGGGACCTGCCTCACCTGGGGTGAGCTATGGAGCAGGACTCCTGCTCCTCCATATCTAAATGGGTCAGCTCTCCTAGAGCCCCCTGGGAAAGATTCTTTTTTATATTTTTATCCCGGAAAAAAACTCTGAGGAGGCATAAAATGTAATTTCTGGGCTGGAAAAAAACGGGGGCTTGCTCAGGGGGTAGCGGGGACTGCGTTCCCTAAAAAAAAGTCTGGTTTTCGTCCGGGACCGGGGGTACCTCTGCCCCCCAAGGGATAAGTAAAAGACCAAGGAGGATGGAAAGGGGGATGGGGGGTTTGGAGGGGAGATGGAGGGGTAAAAACAGAGGGAGGGTTTAAATTTGGAAATTTTTGATTTGAGGGAAGAGGAGGACAAAGGAAAGAAGTGGGGGGATGAACACATGCAAGGATGGATGGAGGACCCAAATCCCCCAAATGGGGGGGGAAAGGGGATGGGGGATCGATGGATTCCCCAAGGAAAAAGGAAGGAAAGATGGGTGAATAGAGGGATGGATGGAGAAACGAATTGACCCACAAAGGGAAAGATAAATAGTTGGATGGTCGAATGGGAGGACAGACAGATAGATGAATGGTGGTTCCCTTTGGATAGAAAAGAGAGGGGAGGGATGGATGGAGGAGGGAAAGTACCTTTTTCTTTTTAAAATCCCTACTCAGATGATGTTTTCATGCCTTTAAAGTATTCCTGTCAGCTTCTTCTCAGATAAATTACAAGTTTTTAAACATCCAAAGGGAAAATTTAAAAAAACACAACAAAGGGTTAAATCTGGGCGGGGGTTTTTTTCTTTATCGTAACATTTATATCTGCCCGTAGGGACTTCTTATTAAATGTCCAGTTTACAGCGTGTTTTTTTTTTTTGTTTTTTTATCCAAACCTTGCAAAGGCTAAAAGGAAAATAAATTCTTGTTGAACAGGAGAAGCTCACTGCAGCTTCAATCAGGGATCAAGGTGTGTTTTGGTCAACAGAACAAAACAGAAAATCGCCTAACTCCAAGGGGATCCAAGAGGCAGCTCAGAAATCTGGCCTGGAATGTCTTGTCCAAAAGCTCTCCTGTTTAGCAGTCGTCAGCCGACTCAGAGCCTAATAGGTGTTGCCATGGCAGAAGGCATCTGTGTGGAATGAGTAAGTAACGGCTGAAGTGGCTCACGCTGCCTTTCCGCTCTTGCAGTGTAGGAGCAGCGGCAGGACCCGCAGAGCTTCTGAGAATCTGGGCGTGTGTTTTCACTGCTTGCTGCTGCTCAGCTTGTACATTAGCCATGCTCTTTCATTAATCAGCATTAACACAGTTCCACAGGGAGCCCAGTTCATGTGGCGGTCCCACTGGGAGCGCTCCATCCCCTCTCATTTGTGGTTCAAAAGTGAAGCGGAGTCTGTGAAAAGGCCCATCTGATTAAAAGCTTTGCTTCTCTGCAGCCTCTCAAAAGATGATGATGAATATATAGTGGCTTTTTAAAGTTGTTAATGAATGTAGGTAATGAATACAAATACAAGTATTATTCATCAGGGTAGCACCCTAACCCAGGAACAGCTTTGGGAAATGGTTATGCCTTACAATAATGTGTAATTATATTTTATGATCTGTATTTTTACAAGCTGCACTTATCAAGCAGCAAATGGGTCACCTCATTTAGCGATCGTCTGAGGGTATTACGTTTCTCCTTTTCAACCCACATCAAAGGGAACAGGCTTGATCAAGATGCTTCTGTAAACGTTACATTTTTCTCTTTTATCTTCGCCTGACGTGCGGTATCAGATAATTATTGCATTTTCTCTAATGTGGAGGATTTGATGAAAGAACAAAACAAGGGGTGAAATAATTCTTTGAGTGTCAGATCCATCATCCTTTATCCAAGGATTTCTGCTTCACACGACCTGTTTAGGAAAAGAAACACAAAGACTTCCTTAAACCCTAACTATGGATATAGTTAATTTTGCAGTTGGCGTGACTCCAGAACTGCATAGGAAAAGATATGTAAAACCTTCTAATGTGAAATTATTGATTTAGGTTATAATATGCAGAATAAAAAATATGGTTGAAACCTCTAAAAAAAGGTTTAAAAGTGAATTTCAATCATGTTTGTTTTGTAAAGTCCTTTACATATTGAAGGGATAGTTCAGTTTTAGTTGAGGTTGAGAGGTCACAACAGCAGTGGACGACTCTCCCATGCGTCTTTGGTTTGATACTTACGAAATTAGTTTTCAACTTCATTTGTTAAAGCAGACAAAAGTAGGCTTCTGCCACCTTAAAATAAGCTTTAGTCTCAAGAATATCAGTGTGGTTAATGTGTTTTTAATACAGTCCATGTGTTTTTAATTTTACAAACATGTTTCATCTAACTGGTAATAAAATTAATGTTACCAAGTGGCCAAACCAGAGTCCAAACTTGGATGAGGTGGAGAGAAATAAAGATCAGGGTTATGGCAAGGAGGCCTTCCAACCTCAAAGACTTGAAGCTCATCACCAGTGGAAATGTGTAAAAAGCTGGTCATGAAATTATAATGGTTGAGTACGACTATTTCCAATTAGGAGTTTTCCGGTTATTATCGAGATGGGTATAAAAAATCTTCACACTGCCATTTTTTGATAAAATGTAACTGGAATTTCTTTCCACAATTGATACTTTTTATTATCTTTTGAGAGATCCCTCCCTTATTTCTTGTCAGACACAATGAATAAACAGTATTTTAAATTTGCCAGTTGTATGAATAATTTTGGACATAACAGTAGCTCATTTGTTTTTTGCTTTTTGTTGTTTTTGTATCTAATCTAAAGCTTATTGTGTTGCTTTGATTGTATATGAACAGGGCTCTATAAACAGACTGAGTAGTGAGGTAAAATAGATTGTGGTATATACCACAGAGGGGCCACAATGACATCAGCCTCAAAAATCCCAACAGAGACTAAGGGTAGGTCCTAGAGTTCAAACCACCAATATGAATGCTGTTCAAGTCATCAGATGCCCTGCTGGTATAACATCCTGGCCAAAAGACACAGAAAGCCACTCATACAATAAAAAAAAGAAATTCTCAAGGCCAGGGGGCTGAGATTGTATGTGAGACATAAGGAACGAGGTTGAGGATAAGTTGGTGTCAGGTCCACCATCCAGGATGAAACTGCAAAGATGCTGGAATTAAGATGGCAAAAATGATGCACTGCTAGCAGCAGAAACCAAGTCTAAAAGACTAGGACCAAAAAAAAAACATTATGGATGGAAAAGCCCAGCCATAGCATGTACCACAGACGGACTGAGGAAGTGGCTGATATCAAGAAGACTTACCAATAGCTACAGAGGGCTAAACTGAAAGAAATCAAGAAAGGCAGTAATCAAGGCAATACAGTAACAGGCATACAGAAGGAGAGCAGGAGTAGTCCTCTACATAATATATGGGTGTAAGATGCAGGTAACCAATGCAATACATAGAATGCCATTGCCTACGGACTAAATAATGTACAAGGGCGTCTTTGCAAAGTACGGACTGGACGTGCCACAGTCAAGATGGGAGACACAACTGAGGGTAGTAAAGACTGACAGGACTGAGGTCCTGTGGGACCTCTACCACCTGACTGACAATCAAGAGATGACCAACCAACTGAACTTTGAGTTGGTTGAGGAAGAAGGCAAAAACAAAAACATTTCACGAAAACAGTAGTGACACACACGCAGGTCTAAATAGACACCAACATTTAGAAGAAAAAACGAAAAAAGTCAAGAAATACCAAGAGCTCAACAAAGAACCAAAGAAGCTGTGAAAGTGATGCCTCGGTGGTTTCAGTGGCCATGAGAGCCCTTAGGGCTGTGACCCCCTAATTGGGAGTTTGAATTCAGTAACAACCTCTGAGATGTCTGTCCTATCTGCGGTACAGAGGGGGGCATCATTATGTCCTTGTTGAGTTCTTTGGTCCGTGAATAAAACAGGTTTGTTGTTGGACTTCGTTAAATAGTCATAGAATTCTTGGGGATGAGTTCCTACATTACTTAGTGTTTCAGTTTACCAGAACACTTGTGTGAATAAGCCTTTCAAAGCAAACGCGTTCTTGATTTTCAACTGTTTTAGTCACTGCTTTTTACGTAACTGAGAATGATTCATTTCTAATAATTTCAAGTTGGATATAATGAGCAAATGATTGGAAATGATGGTGAATAGCTCAACATACACAACGTAACTAAACTTTTTGTTCTTCCTGGTTAAAGAGTGGGCCAAGGTTTAGCTTGGTCATTTTTTTCACCAATCATGGATGGGTAGTGTAGACTCACATCTGGTTATTGTAGCTAGTAGAAATACACATGCAGGACATTTATATTTTTATGTCTGGTAAAATAAATGGAACGACCTGAAAGATGTTGCAAAGACCTTCAAGTCCCAGCCAAACAGTAAGAAAAAAACAATCTAGTTAAGACAGTTTGTACAATCAGAGCTGTTGTTTGTGAAATTGGATCTGTAATATTCTGAGGAAAAAAAAGTTTTTTCTGTAAACAAGGTAAAATCCTTTTATTCAAAAGTCATTAGAAGAGCTGCAACTACTACTTTTTTATTCTAATATTAATAAGGTCTTATTTCAGTTTTCTGAGTAAAGATAACTGCTGGTAATGAACAGGAAGAAATCACTAAAACAGATTTTTTTAAAAGCCAAATATGTTAATTCATCCGTCTTGTATTTCATTGAAACCATTAGATACAGGGGTTGGACAATGAAACTGAAACACCTGTCATTTTAGTGTAGGAGGTTTCATGGCTAAATTGGACCAGCCTGGTAGCCAGTATTCATTGATTGCACATTGCACCAGTAAGAGCAGAGTGTGAAGGTTCAATTAGCAGGGTAAGAGCACAGTTTTGCTCAAAATATTGAAATGCACACAACATTATGGGTGACATACCAGAGTTCAAAAGAGGACAAATTGTTGGTGCACGACTTGCTGGTGCATCTGTGACCAAGACAGCAAGTCTTTGTGATGTATCAAGAGCCACGGTATCCAGGGTAATGTCAGCATACCACCAAGAAGGACGAACCACATCCAACAGGATTAACTGTGGACGCAAGAGAAAGCTATCTTAAAGGGATGTTCGGGTGCTAACCCGGATTGTATCCAAAAAACATAAAACCACGGCTGCTCAAATCACGGCAGAATTAAATGTGCACCTCAACTCTCCTGTTTCCACCAGAACTGTCCGTCGGGAGCTCCACAGGGTCAATATACACGGCCGGGTTGCTATAGCCAAACCTTTGGTCACTCATGCCAATGCTAAACGTCGGTTTCAATGGTGCAAGGAGCGTAAATCTTGGGCTGTGGACAATGTGAAACATGTATTGTTCTCTGATGAGTCCACCTTTACTGTTTTCCCCACATCCGGGAGAGTTACGGTGTGGAGAAGCCCCAAAGAAGCGTACCACCCAGACTGTTGCATGCCCAAAGTGAAGCATGGGGGTGGATCGGGCTGCCATATCATGGCATTCCCTTGGCCCAATACTTGTGCTAGATGGGCGCGTCACTGCCAAGGACTACCGAACCATTCTTGAGGACCATGTGCATCCAATGGTTTAAACATTGTATCCTGAAGGCGGTGCCGTGTATCAGGATGACAATGCACCAATACACACAGCAAGACTGGTGAAAGATTGGTTTGATGAACATGAAAGTGAAGTTGAACATCTCCCATGGCCTGCACAGTCACCAGATCTAAATATTATTGAGCCACTTTGGGCTGTTTTGGAGGAGCGAGTCAGGAAACGTTTTCCTCCACCAGTATCACGTAGTGACCTGGTCACTATCCTGCAAGAAGAATGGCTTAAAATCCCTCTGACCACTGTGCAGGACTTGTATATGTCTTTCCCAAGATGAATTGATGCTGTATTGGCCGCAAAAGGAGGCCCTACATCATACTAATAAATTATTGTGGTCTAAAACCAGGTGTTTCAGTTTCATTGTCCAACCCCTGTATGTCTTCTCCTCTGGTTGTGCTAGTCTGATGCTGTTTTTCTTCATCACTGTGTTGGTGAAAGCATTCAGGAGTGGCTCTGCTATAACAAACATCGTTTTTAGATGAACTGAACTGTTTGCTCTAGAGTTTTTTCTTTTGCGCTGCTTTTGTATTCTGCCAGTGGTCTCCTTAATGACACTTCTCAGTAAAGTCAATGACATCTGCCAGCCAGAACTGATCTGTAGCACACTTGAAAAGAAACACTCAAACACCATTTTTGGTTTAATGGAAAACTGCTGTCATTTAGGCATCAAATCGTGAAGACATTTTCTCACATTCTTTTAGTTCTAGATTAGTTTACTTTTAGCAGCAGTTTAAACTTGAATCACATGTTCAAATAAAATCTACTGCTGTCAGCATTCTGCCATTGGATGCCACAACATTGTGTTCCTGGACATTGGACAGTGTTACTATATTTAATTTTATTGACCAAATCTGTCCAATTTACTACATAAAACAAAGTGTATTACAAGTTCTAAGCCTAGCCTCAAAAGCAGTCTGTCCATCTAGAGCCCACTGATGGCCAAAAACAAAGTGTATTACATGTGCCGGCCGATAGTCGAACCTCGGCTTCAGGAGGAGCAGTGTGGTTTTCGTCCCGGCCATGGAATACTGGACCAGCTCTATACCCTCTACAGGGTACTCGAGGGCTCATGGGAGTTTGCCCAACCGGTTCACATGTGTTTTGTGGACCTGGAGAAGGCATTCGACTGTGTCCCTCGTGATGCCTTGTGGAGGGTGCTCCAGGAGTATGGAATCGGGGGGCCCTTTATTAGGGGCCATCCGTTCCCTGTACAAGCGGAGCAGGACTTTGGTCCGCATTGCCGGCACTAAGTCGGACCTGTTCCCGGTGCATGTTGGACTCCGGCAGGGCTGCCCTTTGTCACCGGTCCTGTTCATAACTTTTATGGACAGGATTTCTAGACACAGCCAAGGGCCGGAGGGGGTCTGGTTTGGGGACCAGTGGATTTCGTCTCTTCTTTTTGCAGATGACGTGGTCCTGCTGGCCCCCTCTAGCCAAGACCTACAGCATGCGCTGGGGCGGTTCGCAGCCGAGTGTGAAGCGGCTGGGATGTAGATCAGCTCCTCCAAGTCAGAGGCCATGGTACTCGACCGGAAAAGGGTGGCTTGTCCTCTTCAGGTTGGAGGGGAGTTCCTGCCTCAAGTGGAGGACTTCAAGTATCTCGGGGTCTTGTTCACGAGTGAGGGAAGAATGGAGCGGGAGATCGACAGATGGATCGGTGCGGCTGCCGCAGTAATGGGGGCGCTGTGCTGGTCCGTTGTGGTGAAGAGAGAGCTGAGCCGAAAAGCGAAGCTCTCGATTTACCGGTCGGTCTACGTTCCTTCCCTCACCTATGGCCATGAACTTTGGGTCATGACCAAAAGAACGAGATCCCGGATAGAAGCGGCTGAAATGAGCTTCCTCCGTAGGGTGGCCGGGCACTCCCTTAGAGATAGGGTGAGGAGCGCGGCCATTCAGGAGGGGCTCGGAGTAGAGCCGCTGCTCCTCCACATCGAGAGGAGCCAGTTGAGGTGGCTCGGGCATCTATACCGGATGCCTCCTGGACGCCTTCCTCGGGAGGTGTTCCAGGCACGTCCCACCGGGAGGAGGCCCAGGGGACGGCCCAGGACACGCTGGAGGGACTATGTCTCTCGGCTGGCCTGGGAACGCCTTGGGCTCCCCCTGGAGGAGCTGGAGGAGGTGTCTGGGGAGAGGGACGTCTGGGTGTCTCTGCTGAGTCTGCTGCCCCCGCGACCCGGTTCCGGATAAGCGTAAGACCACGACGAACGTATTACATGTGATTTTTGAAATGAATACCTAGCCTTTTGGTTTAAGAAACCTCTAGCTCACTATCATGTGAAAAATTATAATACATACATCCTGTTATTAAAGGGATAGCCCAGACTGTTTTAGAATCATGGTTCTGCAGAAGTGTTTGAAGTTTTGCAGTACCGACAGTACCTACAATACATAGCAATATAATTACTTCAATTTATAGACTTCTGTTTCTGCCTACGATAACCTTGTCAGGAGGACTAACTACTCTCAGCCATTAGGTGTAGCTGTTAGCACTAGTTATTAGCGCTTATCTGTTAGCTCTAAGCTGCAAGGTTTAGTTGTTAGCCCTGAACTGTAATTTTCCTCGAAGACAGCTATTTTCTCTAAGTCATTAGTTTAGCTGTGAAATGAAAATGTTGGCCGTAAGTCATTAGGTTTAACAATTAGTTTTGAGCTGTTTGTACTATCGTGGTGCCTATGAGTACTTGTATCTAGTTATCAGCTTTAAGCCTTTAGTCTTATGCTATTAGCTTTAGCCATTCGGTTTGAGATATTAGCTTGAAGCAGTTAGCTATAGCTCTTAGGTCTGAGCTGTTGATTTCAGGTGTTAGCTTTAAGCCGTTTCGCATTTGCTTTTAGACGTAAGCTGTAGTTGTTTTTTCTAAGCTATTAGTTTTATTTCTGAACTGTTTGCTCTAAGCCCTTAGCTTTAGCCATGAGCTCTGACATGTTGGCTCTAAGTACTTATGTCTAGCAATTAGCTCTTAGCTCTGAACTGTAATAACTTAAAACATTATTGTGAAATAACAACTCACTGACCATAGACTTACAGTATATGTAAATAACTGTATAAAGAGCCAGCGGTATAAAGGTTTATAAAATAGATTTTGCATTATAAAATTGTGAAACTGGAACTGCCTTAAGATGGCAGTAGTCCACTTTGCTCTTGGCCTCTCTCCAACTGATACAACGCTAAGCACCACCTATTACATGTAAGATGTAAGATTATAACTCCAGAGAACCTCACCTACAAAAATCCAAACTACCCCTTTTAATGAAAAAATTTACAAACATAAGGACCTTCTCCACCCTTCTTTTTCCGTTCAGAGCAAACAGATGAGCATATTTTAAAGAACATAAGTTTGGGACCTACGTTGAATTTTCCATGGGTGTTTGAGATTAATGGGGTTACGCAAGGCTCATTTGTAAGTATGCATCCTGAATTTAGAAGGTGTAAGGGTACAGGCTCTCTCCAGACACTATAAACTACTCATGTGGAGCAAATGTTGGTGCTTCTGTAAACTTGTGTGTGTGCGTGTATCCTTGGATGCATGTCTGTGTTTGTATTGAGATTGGTAAGCGCGAGGATCCAAGCACATATCATTATATTTCAGGCTTTATTATGGCTGGTTATGTGCAATAATATTTGTTTTTTTTAACATTTGAAGTTCAGATATATGTTTAACATAAATCATGTTTCCCCAATAAAACAATGCTTCAGCCAGCACATTAACAAAGCCTCCAGATGTTGCTAGTTAATAATGTACGAATGCCCAGTTGGTTGTGTTTGAGGGGTTGTAGATTTTTTCCTGCAGGAAGTGTTGGCAAACAGTCTGACCTGCAGTAGTCCCAGCCCACTGGTCTCATGTATCACCGTACTGCTGTCTTTATTCCTCTCTGCTACTGATTCATCTGTGGAATTGCTTTTGCTATGATGCAGCGCAAGGTGGAGGTCTGTTGCACACACAGAGGGCGCTCACCCTCGACCCCTGATATAAATCATTCCCTGTAATAAAACTGACTTGTGCCTTTCTTTTTCTCCCTTGCTGTTTTCTCACAGGGTCAAAGCAAAGAAAGGGGTGAACCTGCTGCAGACCAAGTCAAAGAACGCTCAGTGGAAGGTAGACTGGGAGGTGCAGTCCGGTGCCAAACATTCCATCACCACCATCGACGTGAGCAAGAACAAAGCAATAAAGCAGGGGTAAGTCAGCAAAGTGTATGGGTCTCCACACTCTAATTGCCTACTGCATCTCCCAAGTTTCTGCTACATAAGAAATTGCCCTTCTCAAAAGACTGAAGGTCAACAAAGATGTCATGAATCACAGATTACAGTGAACTTTGAAAAGCTCTTTAGCCGTAAAATACACCTCTAGGACATGGCAGTGGCTAAAACGGCAATTATTTTTGTAATAATTATGATTATTGATTAATTAATATCTATCAAGAATTATAATTTAAAATCATAATTTGAAAAAATTTATTTCTTAACCAAAAATCATTACTTACGAATAGAAATCAGAGATGTACTCTAGTGTTTTGATTATGGGCTCAAAGCTCTTTAATAATTACAATTAGCTATTCATCATTAATAATTGATAAATTATGAACCAAAACCAAAAAATGTCACTATTTATTCAACCGCTTCACCGAAGGTGGGGAACTTCGACCTTGTTTTGACAAATAAATCACTCTTGCACGAAATAAACACAAACGGTTCTCTTAATTATATATATGAAGATTTATTGAAGCCAAATAATCCTGATATACCATTATTCTGGTCGAAAACCTTCACTTAACTAACAAGCACTATTCTACACAAGGGGGACAAAAATGACTACCTAACAATTATAATAAAAGAAAAATATATGCGCATTTAGTGTCTATGAAGATCAAACCAGCAATTTTATGGACAAAATGTGCAAATGTGCAATTTGGGTTAAATGGAAAGAGAAGTCCTCCTGGTGTTCTGATGTCTCGATTGCAGCGATCAGCTGATAAAACGGTGGGGCCACGCCCCTTTAGTCTCTAGCAGCTGATTGGCCCAAATCTCGAACCAAGTGTCATAAAACTCTGAGGCGGGAACTCAGTGGAAAAACTCCAGTAATAAAACTGGAACGAAGAGTGGTCGGGCGAGGCCCAGACTGCAGTTGCTTTGAAAGAAAAACTTTTAAAATTCCAACTTCTAACTCCTGGCTGATTTGGGATCAGCCGGACAAAACATGAACACACATGATTCAGCAGCGCTTGCGCAGCAAATCAGAACAACACCTCAGCATCAAACACTTCAATCAGTATTGCATGCAACAAGTTGATACCTTAGATTAACTACTGGTGAATCTAAATCACCTTAACTCTGCCTCATCCTGCCCAGCATTCTAAATGCACCTATCCGGTTTAATATGAAAAGAACGAAATTCCTTTGTCGTTGATTTCTTCTCTTCTCTGGTTAACGATGGGTCAGGTCTGAAGAAAAACGAGGGGGGAGGGTCACGTGTCCGTGATCACCTCAAGGAAAAACGGTAAACTTCTCATCCGTCCAGGAGAGAAAAATATGAAGAACCGTTAGTCGACAGAATCAACAAGGAGGAAACTCATCTCCTTGGAAATAAAACCTCTGTGGGTTTTAAGCTGCGCCGGGTGTGGTCTTCAATCGGCACATGAATCTTCTGACCTTCTTGTATCAGACAGATTTCCAGCTTTCAAGCTCTTCCGGGAATGGCCTTGTGGAGCAAAAGTTCGCCTGCGAGCTTTTGTCTCTCCAGATATGCGCCTCCGTTGCATCGTACCGTGAGACAAGCGTGAAATGGCAACGAAACTTTATTTCCTGCGGGTTTTACAA
Source organism: Crenichthys baileyi (assembly GCA_036173005.1). Classification (NCBI taxonomy): domain Eukaryota; kingdom Metazoa; phylum Chordata; class Actinopteri; order Cyprinodontiformes; family Goodeidae; genus Crenichthys; species Crenichthys baileyi. The sequence continues at coordinate 216,245 of JAHHUM010001531.1, read as the reverse complement.
TCCTGGTGACGTCAGAGCTGCGATGTCTGTTGAGCTGCGCATGTCAAAATGTGCAAACGAAATGGATGACTCCAACATTTTATAGGACAAAGCTAAAAAACTATAAATGTGGTTGGATCCATTTAATCTGCTGTTAAATTAGTTTGTGGGAAGATGAGAGACGGCAGTGATTTATGCAAGACATAGGATTAATAACAAATCCTGCCTTCAGCTTCAGTCCGGGTACAGATGAACTGTAGTGAAAGAATGAATGAAAACCAAAGCTACGATAGGTAAATACTTTATTTGCCTTTTCCTCATTTTAGATTACCTAAATTTAGCAAAAAGTGGCAGTAACCAGTGATTTTGTTATTAAATGGGTAATGTGGCTGACTGCCCATGGCGCCATTGTGTCGGGGGGGCGAGTTTCTGTTTAGTACAGTGTCAGCACAGTAAGAAAATATGGCTGTAAGACTTGGTTGGACAAAAACACTTAACTCCAGATCTGACTTGTAGGCTTCCAAGTCAGTGTTAAACCAAAGGACTATTTCCCAGTTTTTTCAAGGAATCTGGACTGATTGTCTAAAATTGAAAGTCTAAAATAACCAGACCAAACTTGAAATGGCTCATTCTACACAGAGCAGGAATCATTTAAAGCAGATACTAAAATTATTTATTACATCATTCTCCCTGTAAAAACTCAAAGAAGAGCATTTAGAATATTTTTTGGCATCAGGTCTACCTTGAATTGAGACTTCTGAAAACCACAGTATATAGATTGGACTAGAATATTCTACAATGATTGCAGATTCTATAAAAGATAGTTTTGATTTAATGAAAGCAAGTACTACAAACCTTCCGTATGGGTGACGATTTCTCTTAGTTTTGTGTGTTTTCGACTTACATTACAGAATATATTCAGGATTTTCAAAATCCCTAACACTCCGTCCCTTTGAAGCAGCAGGGTGCGAGGCGCTAGTAGTTGTCTGATTACTAACAAAGAGGTATATGTCAACAAGAAGAATGATCCACAAAATCAAATAATTGGGTGGACCATGTTTCTCAGAGTGTAGTGCATCTCATTATTAAATTGATCAAATTCCATCTGTGCAACAACATGAAAACCTTTGCATCCAGATTTAATCCCCAAAACTGCATCTATTTACAGCTGCTCTACTGATACTCACTCATATTTTGCATCAATATGCGATGCATTTATGTTTTGCAATCCATACAAAGGCATTTGGTTGGTGTCAAGAACTGAATTATAATATATAATTTACAAATTGCATATTTTATACAGACCCATCCAATAACTTTAAATTATTATTTAGTCGATTTATTTTTAGCAACATAATCCACCAAGTGAAAAACATTAAATAGATTAATTGCACACACACTGATGTTTTCAAGCCTTTACTTCTGCTACAGTTTACAGCTAATGAAAACACAGCATTTAGAAAACACAGCATTTAAAAATAAAATATGACATCAGACCATTAAAATAACATATTTATTACAGAGATGTGGGCTTAATAAAAAGTATGTTTCATACCTGCTTAAAGGCTATTTTCAAAAGGTACATTTAATCTGACAAATGAGCCTCATTGGAATGCATATTCTAATTAAGTGAATATGACTATATGGCACCATCTTTACAGTGATTTGACAGAAAGCATTAAAACTGGCCAATCAGAATTGAGGTTTTGTTGCATTTAGTCACCAGAAAATAAGTGTTCTTCTGTGGGCTTACTCAACTTACTTGGACACTTCATTATTTTACCTTTTATCTGATTTGTTCAGAGCAGCTTTATGTGAAAACTTTCCCCTTGTTGATACAAAGTATTTTTATTGTGGATGTTGAATTCAGGTAGGTAGACCCTTTAAAAAATGGACACAGGGAACATCCATCACATTTTACTCATGGGGGCTTTACAGGAGCAAGGTTCGCTCCACCTCTGAGCTCCAGCCACTGAGGGGAAGCAACTAAAAATTAGCAACCATCTATCAAACTTTGTGATGCGTTCAGTTCATTAAGAACCGAAGCAATGGGAGTTTGACTTGAGACATTAGCAACGGCTGCTCCACATATCTGCATCCCTGCGGATGCCTTTATGGCTCAAAGAGGAGTTAGAGGAAGAAAAAGAATGGCTCTCACTATTCCTCTCCTGTTTACTCCTATCCTGCTATATTAAGTGACCCATGTCTAGTAATCTTTGCCATCCTGTCAACATTTAGGAGATGTCCAGTAGGGGTCAAGCATGGACGGAAGAACAGTGTGTCAGGCTGCATTTAGTCAAAACTAAGCAAGGTCTGTGAGAACCTAAAAGGTAAACATAAAATCGGGAAAAATATCAGGTTTTGATTAACTGCCTGGAAATTCGCTTAAAATTAAACATTACCAATAAATCTTGAGATTTCCAAATGATAATTTGTGAATCAATCTTTGTTCAAAAGTCTAACCAGGCTTTCTGGCCAAATAGTGCATAGATTCAGGAAAATTCAAATGCAGCTGTTCTGTGAAGGCCTAAGAGGTTAACTTTGGTAATTAAGATAAATTACCCAAAAATGCTAAAATTATAAATAATTTAAAAATACAAAAATAAAAAAATATATATAATAAGTATAAATCAACCAAAAATACAAACATCCTGTTGAGTTTTATTTTTCTTTAAGAAACCAATTTAACTTGTTAATAAGAAGAACTTTAGTATTTAGGTTCATTAAGTGTCCTGTTGCTTAAAACGTAACTGCAAACTTGGTTCCTCCTTAAATACACATTCATCCAATCACCCTAAACAGCACCTGTCATAATGGGGTTTTCTTAGACTCTGAGATACACAACCACGAAGACAAAGACAGCATTTTAACAGTTTATTTAGAAACACGGATAAAGGTTGGACTGGAACCAAGGCTGGAGCTGGTGGAGAAACGTGGGGTCTCTCTGAAGGAGAAAGACAGAAGCTGGTAAACACTCTGGGTGGAAACTGGGGATGTGTTCATTAGATGCTGACTTACAGGGGTTGGGTTCTTGGCAAGACCGGGGGGAAATAAGTCCTTCTCCACGGTGGCTTGAGGCTGACAGGATGTGAACAAGTTTTTCAGAGGATGAAGTGCTTTGCTTCTTCTCTTCCAGGAAACTCCACTATGGTTGGAGAGTTTTAACGCTGGAGGGTGGACAGGCAGGTTGACGGGTGGTTCTCAGGTGGCTCCTGAGAAGCTGGGCTTGGAGTTGGAAGCAGAGAGGAGGCTCAGGGCTGAGGTGTCTAGCCTGGAGTTCCAAAACTCCTCTGAACATGACACGAATGAAAACGGAGACCAGAAAAGTTGGATGGACTGGAGACAACAGGCTTGATCCGGGAGACATGAAAGGTGGGGTATACTCGATAATGAGCCGGTAGTTTAAGGCGGGCGGTGGAAGGACTAATGACAGACTCAATCTTAAAGGGGCCCAAAAAACTAGGTGCAAGTTTTTTGGAATAGGCCTTTAGGGGAAAATTTTGGGAGGACAACCACACCTCTTGACCTGGGGCATAGAGCGGAGTGGGTGTCCTCTTTCTGTCCGCATAGCGCTTGTTTTGGGCAGAGGTGCGTTGGAGAGCACACCTAGTCTGATTCAAAAGTCTCTTACAGTTAGGCAAGTGGGTTCTGACAGAGGGGAGAATCTGGTCAGGGAAAGTAGCTGGCAACAGAGTGGGTTGATAACCACAGGAGGCCTCGAAACCAGTAGCTGCAGAGACATGGCTGTTATGGGCGTACTCAACCCAGGCCAGATGCTTACTCCAGGAAGTGGGGTAGTAGTTGCAAAGGCAACGGAGGATAGTTTGAGGATGACAACCAGAAGAAAGCCAGGACTTAGCTCCCAAGGCTGAACAAAAATCTGGCCAAACTTGTGAGATAAACTGAGGACCTCTGTCCGAAATGATCTCAGTAGGTACCCCATGAAGACGGAAAACGTGGTTGATCAATAACCTAGCCGTCTCTGCTGCTGAGGGGAGTCTGGTTAGTGCTAGAAGGTGACAAGCCTTGGAAAAACGATCTATGATGGACATGATAACTGTCTTATTTCTAGAAGGGGAAGGCCAGTGACAAAGTGTAAAACAATATGCGACCAGGGACGACTCGGGACTGTTAAGGGCTGAAGTAAACCAGCAGGGGGCTTGTAGGAGGGTTTATTTCTGGCACAGGTAGTGCAGGCAGAAACAAAGCTGACAACATCCTGGTTAAGAGTTGGCCACCAGAAATATCTGCGAATGAGGGCTATAGTGCGACTCGAACCAGGATGCCCCGAAAACCTGGAGGAGTGACTCCACTGGATGACCTGCGATCTGACTGCAGTGGGGACATAAAGACGACCCCGGGGACCCCCACCAGGATCAGGCTCACCTTGTTGGGCATTTCTAACCTGATCCTCCAAGTCCCATGTTACAGCCCCCACAACACAGGTAGGGCCGATGATTGGGTCAGGTTCTGAGTCGTCTTCAGTTGGAGAAAACTGTCTGGACAAGGCATCAGGCTTGACATTCTTGGAACCTGGGCGATAAGTAATTGTGAAGTTAAACCGGGAGAAAAACAATGACCAACCAGACTGTCGTGGGTTGAGTCGCTTAGCCTTCTTAGCCTTGATATACTCTAGGCTCTTGTGATCGGTCCATATTACAATGGGTTGAGAGGTCCCCTCTAGCCAGTATCTCCATTCTTCTAAGGCGATCTTGATGGCCAAAAGTTCACAATCTCCCACGTCATAGTTCCTCTCTGCGGCAGAAAAACGTTTAGAAAAGAATGCACCTCCATAATAAACTGCTCCTTGGGATCTGGATGTTTTAACACAGGAGCAGTGGAAAAACGCTGCTTTAGGTCATTAAATGCCTTGTTTGGTTTCAGGAGACCCGAGAAAAGGTTGTTTACTTGAGGTGAGAGCTGTGAGGGGAGAAACAAGGAGACTGTAGTCGCGAATGAAACAACGGTAAAAACTGGCAAACCCCAGGAACCGTTGCAGCTGTTTACGATCCGTGGGAACAGGCCCGTCCACAACAGCTGAGATCTTACTTGGGTCTGGCTTCACCTGTCCACCCTCAAAAATGAAGCCTCGGAAAGTCACAGAGGGAACATGAAATTTACATTTCTCAGCCTTGACAAATAAGCGATTCTCTAGGAGTCTTTGTAAAACAGCTCGAACTTGTCTAGGATGATCAGTAGAGTCCTTAGAAAAAAATAAGGATGTCATCCAGGTAGACAAAAACAAAAACATTGATGAAGTCCCTGAGGACGTCGTTCACTAGGGCCTGAAAAACAGCCGAGGCATTAGTCAAACCAAAAGGCATAACCAGATACTCAAAATGACCAATAGGTGTCTTGAAAGCCGTTTTCCATTCATCTTCTTCCCTTACTCGAACAAGATGGTATGCGTTCCGCAGGTCCAGTTTTGTGAATATGTTGGTATCCTGGACGGCCTCGAACGCTGAAGTGAGCAAAGGAAGGGAATACTTATTCTTGATCGTGATGTCATTAAGGGCTCTGTAATCGATACAAGGTCTTAAAGATCTGTCCTTTTTTGACCCAAAGAAAAATCCTGCCCCCATAGGTGAAGAAGATGCCTGAATTATCCCAGCTTTAAGTGAGTCGTTTATGTATTTCTCCATAGACTCCTGCTCTGAACCTGATAGGCGGAAGAGCCGGCCTGCTGGTAGTGGAGCACCAGGAAGTAGATCTATCACACAGTCATATGGCCGATGGGGCGGTAGAGAAAAGAGCAAGATCCTTGCTAAAAACTCTCTAGATCGTGATACTGGAACATTAGTTAAATCTGGGGGTGTAAGGACGTCGGCCAGAGGGGAGGAAGTAGGGACTGCAGAACGAAGACAAGTAGCATGACACTCGATGCTCCAGGACTCAATGCGAGATTCTTTCCAGTTTATGTGTGGGTTATGATTCTTAAGCGAAGTGTGACCTAAAACAACCGGGGTTTCTTTCGTGATGGTTACCCGATGTAATTAATTCTGGTGGCTGAGTCTTCTGGAAGACACAATTTAAAAGATCGGCCATCTAGAGCGGTGACATTTATATCTGGTATAGACTGGGATTCTGTTCTGAACCTGAATCAATGAGAGCCGTCAAAGGAATTTGTTCGTCTTTGCTACATAGAGTGGTTTGAAGGAGGAAACGGGGGTAGTTAGATTGTTGAATTGCCTCTTTTAGGGGAACCGGGCATTTAAGACGAAAATGGCCTGTGGAACCACAATAAATGCACTGTCCTGTCTTAAATCTTTTTTCCCTTTCGTCGGAAGTGAGACGAGTTCTCCCTATTTGCATGGGTTCAGGGGATGACTCAAAATTTTCAGGTTTTGTGGGTGCTTGATTTTCATGTCTTCTAAAGGAAGAAAAACCCCTGACTCTAATTCTCTCACGATACGGTTATCAATGCGAATAGCAAGACTAAGGAGACTCTCTAATGAGTCAGTTTCATCCCTGTAAGTGAGTTCATCTTTTAAGTCTTCATTTAGTGAATTTAAGAAAGCGCATTTCAAAGCCGAAGAGTTCCAGCCAGATTCTGCAGCTAAAGTTCGGAACTCAACTGCCATAACGGCCACAGATCTAGGACCCTGTTTAAGTGACCATAATTTTTTAGCTGCCTCATCACAATGTTGATTGGGAAGGAAGGTTAACCTGAACAAACTGATGAACTCCTGAAACGAGTAATAGTGAATAGAAGCTTAATCTATAATGTCCTCTGCCAACCTTAAGGCCGGTCCCTGAGTAATCCCATAATATAAGAAATCTTAGACACATCATCAGGGAAAGACTGAGGTGATCGGTGAAAAATCAAAGTACATTGTAAGAGAAAACCCTTACTTTTTTCAAGATCACCTGTAAATGGTTCAGGAGGAGGAGGAATAATTTCTCGGACGGGATAACGAACCTGGGCAGGAGTTGACACGACTTGAGCTCGGGGTAGAGGATAAGAAACAGGATTAATTTGCAGTGCAGGAAGTCTGGATATTATTTCTTGTAACTGAAGATTCGTAGTGCTGACTGATTGTTGGATCTGATTTTGCTGTTGGTCTAATGATCTTAGCATAGTATCGTGTTGACCTAACAGAACTCCCTGATGGGAAATAGCTCCTCGTAATTGTGTATCAGAGTCCATTTGGTCCGCTCGTTCTGTCGTGATGGGGTTTTCTTAGACTCTGAGATACACAACCATGAGGACAAAGGCAGCGTTTTAACAGTTTATTTAGAAACACGGATAAAGGTTGGACTGGAACCAAAGCTGGCAGGCTGTGAACAGTTTTCAGAAGATGAAGTGCTTTGCTTCTTCTCTTCCAGGAAACTCCACTATGGTTGGAGAGTTTTAACGCTGGAGGGTGGACAGGCAGGTTGACGGGTGGTTCTCAGGTGGCTCCTGAGAAGCTGGGCTTGGAGTTGGAAGCAGAGAGGAGGCTCAGGGCTGAGGTGTCTAGGCTGGAGTTCCAAAACTCCTCTGAACGAATGAATGAAAACGGAGACCAGAAAAGTTCCACGACTTCCTTCAGCGAAGGGTGATCTGCAAGGCAGGGGTAGAAAAACAAGGAGATCAGAAAAACAGCTTGGAAGCAGGACTGCAGAGAAGCAGAGGTCTAGCTGTTACCACGCCAAGTGAGAAAACGAGCAGACGCCTCCTTCTGGGTTTCCACTCCATAAGTAGTCCAGCTGATTGCTCTCATATGAGCAACACCTGTGCAGCAGCACCTGCCAGTCACACCCTGCACAGAGAGAACACAGCACACAAACACAGCCTGCATGCAGCCTGCACACAGCCTGTACACAAACCACCGTGGATATGACAGCACCGACATGCATATCACTGATGAGAACATCTGGAAGCAGATTTGGATGGAACATCTGGGCTTTTGGTACCAAGAACGACCCGAGACTGTGTAAATAAAGTAAAAGTTTTATTTTTAAGCTCTGGGTGTGCTGGTAATTCCTTCACCACCCTCTCTGTCTTCACTCTTCGCTTATTCTTTTCAGATCAAACTTCAGTTAAGTGCTGGAATTATCCAGCGTACTTTGTCCTTCCTGTAACCGTCCATCTGGAACAATCTCATCGTGTAAAAGCAGCTGCTTGGTAACACTGCATGAACAAATGCATTATTGATCGCTGTCAGTGGGCTTGGGATAAATAATGCTCTCCCAAAACAGTCTGGTAATACCGCTGTCGCAGCCAGTACAAAGAAAAAGTCGATCATTTAATAAGATTCTTGGCTCATTTCTTTGCTTTCTAAATAACTCAGTGGGATAAAAGATAAAAAAAATCATTTTAAAAAGCTGATACTGACTGGAAACCACACAGAAAATATGAAAAAGAGAAGATATTACTTTCTAAAAGAACAGGATTTGCTCATTTTCAAGTCCATAATGTTTAAGGGTTTAAACTGTTTGATGCTTAAGTGGGAAAGCATGACTAAAAAATGTCTAATTTAGCTTCTTTACAAAGGAAGCAAGCATTTTAAAAAATTTCCAAAAACAATTCTGAAAAGTGTGGTGTGCATTTGCATCCAGGCTATTTTACTCTCATGCCCCTAAATAAAATCCGGTGCAATCAATTGTCTTCAGAAACCACCTAATTTGTAAACAGAGTCCAGTTGTGTCTAATTTAACCCAAGTATTAATCCAGCTGTTCTATGAAAGTGTCAGAAGTCTGTTAGCGAACAGAAGGGAACGGTATAATAGATGTTAAAATCCACTCCCTTCATATGCCAAACTATGCGCTGAGAGGTGTTGGCATAGATGTGAACAGGCAGTAGATGAATGATTGGGGTCACTAAAGTTGAAAAGCTGGTCAACTTTTTTCAGAACCGATAACTTGTAAAGAAAAAACAATTTGTTGGATTAATGTTAAAAGAAGTCATATAATTAAGAACAAAATTGCTCATACTCCTGGCAGATTTAGATCATTCAACGAAGATGTTTGTTTCTGAAAGGAACTGAGACGAGCATCTCTCAACACATTAAAACAATATAAAAGGGATATCAATCCTGAAAGAATATCAGTTTTTATTTGCATTTTATAAAAACAGGCATTTCAGTTTATTTATACCCTCCTCAATAATCAATGGAGAAACCTTTCTTGGCATTACAGCGATCAAACCCTTCTTATAATGACTGAGCAGCTTTTAGCATATTTTCTCTGGTATTTTGATGGGTTATCTTTGGTGATAAGCTACAAGTGTTTGAGGTTGAAAGTCCTCCTTACCATCGCCCTTATCTTCAGCTCCCTACACAGATTCACTATGAGATTAAAGTCGACTCTTGCTGGGCAGCTGCAAAACATTAATATATCTTCACTGAGAAGTAATATTTTTGTTAAAATTAAAAGATTTATTTAAACCTGAGTCTGCCAGGGGTATGAATAATTCTGGTCTTAACTGTAGATGTCTGTTATTATTTTTTTAAATGGCCTTTATTTCATAACTTCGGTATCAAATATGGGCGTTTAGACCCTGAAAGAGACGCTGCAGCACCAATAATACAAAGAAGGATCCCAGAAACAAAAAGACAAACCTTGGAGATAAAAGCTCGTTAAAGAGGCCAATAACTCAGCTCTTTACAGCTCACTTTTTTTGTGAACCATTTTAACCTCTGCATACATGCTTTTTATTCTCCTACTGTTGTCCCCCTGCAGTTATTTGATCCGTTGAACTCTCCCATTAAATCAGTTCAAACAGACCTCTGATCAAAGGATGAAATCCTCCCCTTAGCTCTAAATAATCCCCAAGCCCTGCTTTTAATATACACACTTTGTCCTTTGCAAAATGTACATCATTAACCTAATGGGAGCAGAGCTCTGCTTTCCTGAGTCGTGTTCTTTCCTTCAGTCCTTTGGTATGAAGTTGTCTTTCTAATTTTTCTGCCTCAGCTTCACTTTAGATTGAAATTTGTTTGACCATCAGTTATCATATTTTAGATGATCTGACTGTTAGCGGAAAGGATTTAATAAAGCTGGTTAATTTATAGGAGCAAATTGAGATTATTGCACAGAATAGAATGGAATAGAATAGAAAAGAAATATCCATTGTCTCTCAGTGGGGACATGAAGGTGTACCAGCAGCAAAGTGAAAGGCAAAATGGAAACATGCTGATTCACACCAAGATGAAATATATTTAAATAGGAAATAAGAGCCTGTACAGTAAGAAAGTAATACTGTGCAGGTAATAACAATAGCATACTCAGTGCAACTGAGTAGGATACTTTTAAAAAATTACAAAATGTTTTACATAAAAACTGATTATTTACAGGAAATGGATAAACTCTGCAAATAACAGCAGGAATTATTAGAAGCTACTAAAAGGCCACATTTTAGTCCCCTGATGGCTGAAGTGCCTCTACCTCTGTACCTCTGCATTGATCCCAGGACAGCTTGCCTCCTGATGTTTCTTCATGTTTGCTGGGATTCTGTGTGTGACTGTTGCTCCACGCTTGGTGTGAAACATTCCTATTTATCTGCTCCTTTCTTCATGGTTTTCGCCTTTTTTCACATCGATCCAGGTGGGTCTCACTGCAGACTTGGGGGAGAACTGCCAACGGAGACATGTGACCACCACCTCACGCTGAATGGATGCAGCATTCACTTTTTCCATTCAGGAGGACTCTCATTGAAGACCTATTCAGTGTACCCCGTTTATCAACCAATGAATGCTGGAGATGGGGACAGGAGTCATCCCCGACATCATTTGTGTCCCCTGCGTCAGGATTGTCACTCCGCAGGAAGAGAAGATGCCCCCCATCACCATACAATGGTGCACTGATAAGTTGGTATCGACAACGAATGGATATATTTGTGGATTTCATTTTCCTCCAGTGATTTCGTCTTGTTTTCAAAATTTTTAGTTTTTGTCTAGTCTTTGTACTTTTAAAACAGACAGTTCTTGAAGTATTTTCATATATGTGGTCAACCAACTTAGCACTGATCTCAGGTCATGACAAAAGCCTGGGTCAGAGTAGTGAATGGTGTTCAAAGGCCATGTGGTTGCTACAGTTTTGTAAAACAGATGTCCTATGTGATGAGTCCCATGGTATTTGCACCCGGCTTCATGTAAACCCACAATACGAGTCCTATAAAGCTCTTTGCTGTGCAACACGTCTATGCGGTCTCCTCTGACTGTCCCTGTTCTGACTGTCGGATGCTCCTGCAACTGCCTGTTAACCGTATCACTTCACTTCTTGGGGCCTCTGATGCTTGTTTTAAATGTGCCAGCTCCTTGCAAATTCTTGACTTTACACACCCATCACTTCTCTGCACGTGGACCGAATTACATCCAAGTCAGATCATTCCTTCTGTGTGGTATTTGTTTTTTTGGCACTTCGAAATGACCCAGAGAAATAAAATCAAAGTAATATGAAGAACTGAGACCTAATGTAGAGACATGATGAGGATTTTGATGTTGGCATTCATGTAGAAGCAGGGAGGCTTGAAATCGTTTTTTTTTAAATACACATGCAGCAGAAATACTTTTCACGCCAATTCAGACACTAACTTTACGATACACTTCATTTGGACCGCAATTCCTGCCGTGTGGGCATTGTTTTCCCTCCCTTCCCAGTGTAGGGGCAGTCGGCTTCATATCAAGCGACTGTACCTGCGCTCCCTCCTCTCCAGTGGGCCGCATTGTTGACAGCTTCACTGAGTCACAGACAGACAGGAGTGTTTGTTTTCAGTGAGTGATGTCGAGACAAATAGGCAGAGATCTCATCATGATGTTCCTGAGAGAGGATCCTTGTGTAGGCGGAGGATTTTACAGAGTTTGATCTCACTGTCATTAAAAGCCTCACACACTGAATTCAGGGGGCGGGCTCCTGCTTTTTTGAGGAGCAGACAGCGAGCGCTTCACTCTCAGTGAAAGGTGATGTCTGGGCGGGACAACTCCCATCAAGAGTGGAGAGAAAATTAATTTGCCCCTTCACCACCGGCGAGACGGTTTAATGTTAGGGTTCTTGAACCCGAGGATTACAGGAGCACTACGCAGGACTTTGATAACAGGTCGCTTTTATCGTTCCTGCATCACTGGCATGTTTTGCGATAGTAAAAAATGAGTTTAAGAAACATTTTTCTTTGCAGTGCATGGAGGTGCAGAGGAGGCAAAGCTAGAAAGATCAACATGCACAGGTTGCAGAAAACCAGCAGCCTTTGCAGTTAGTGGTAATCTAAAGTGAGAGTGACAGACTTAAAACTGAACCAGAATTAAGGAACGCTGATTGTTTATCGACAAGAAGGTCTTTTCATTTAAAGGCAGTCATTGGTTCATTCAAGGTTTATGACAACTTCTTTAAAGTGAGCAGATAAGTTGCGTTAAACTAATGCTCAGTGGTTTCATGCTTAAAGGAGAAAAAACAGGTTAGATCTGCTTCCCTCCATCCAGATCTCCTGGTCCGAACCTTTCTGTTCACTCATCTGAAACCGTAAAACCTACCTGATTAACAGGAGCCCTTAAAAGAAAGCTGAACATTAATAACACCTAGCATTGACATTAGACCAGCAACTGCTGCTCCGCACCAATCTGAGAAGGGCTACGAGGCCATTTCCAAACTACTTGAAGTGAAAACATTTAAGACAGCTGCCAATCTTCCCAGGAATGGATGTTCCAGCAAATTCACTCCAACATCAGATTATGCATTCTAAGAGAAAATACAAAAACAATCCCAAAGCTCCATCTGAGACTCTACAGGCGCTAGTTATCATGCTAAATATAAAGGTTATGAAATGACAGATGCACAAGTAGTTTCCTTATTTGCAAAGGTTGAAGGAGAAAGCCTCAAATCAACACAAATGCCTTATCAAGCACGGTGGAGGAAGTATGATTTGGGCTTGTTTTGCAGGTAAAGGATTTGGGCACCTTGCAATCAGGGAGTTAACCTTAAACTCCGCTGTTTACCAGAGTATTCTAGAGCCAAATGTACAGCTACACAGTCCAACAGCTGATGCTTGGACCAATCCCAGACACGGCACCAAATCTACAACAGAATGACGGTGAAAGAAAATATTAAAGGTGTATTACACTTGCCCAGTTAATGTCCAGACGTTTGAGGTGATTAAGACGCTGGCGTTTGAATATAACAGAGCTGTGTAGAAGCAAATGCCGGCAAGCCTCAGTGACCCAAAGCAATGACGTAAACAGAAGTGGGCCAAATTTTAGACCCAAAATCAGACAGGAAACTGCAACTTAACGTTACTGCTGCCAATGTTGGTTCTACAAGCTGTTGAATCATAGGGCGCACTTCACAGTAATTGTGAGGTGAGCTTGAAGTGTCATGGTTTGGAGATCCTTGAGGACCCTTTTTCATTTCTCCATGAATTCTTCCATCTATCAGAGGGTGCTTCAGGAAAATAAGAGACCAACTATGAAAGGAATAAAAAATTAAAATGAATCATACCTGGACCTTGGAACACGATAGTGTCTCAAAACATACCAGTATTTATTTCTTTGGGGGGTAATTGTGATAAATTCAGGTTTTGTTTTAGTACATCTCATACTGTAGACTCATTTTGTTTGCTTTGTCAAATTAAATGGTTGTTGGTGGTGCTGTGAGGTGTAGCAGTAGAAAGTATTCTTGTCTAAATACTGTCAAATGCCATTAGCACCATACAAAAACAAACTAATTCACTAGATTGTTGTCTCCTTATTGCTTGTTTCTCTTCATAAAAATATATTAATCTAATTAGACTTTTCAGAATTTTTCCTATCTTCATTAAAATCTCTGTCAGTAAAGGCCAGATGTTTTTATTTAAAAAGTAAAGCAGAGTGTGTGTTCATGTTTTGTAGAGTTCGCTGTGACCTTTAAGATTCTCTGACAGTGTGAGCTGCCTTGTATCCGGGCAGAATTTTGATATCCCAATCAAACTGAAGGAGTTGTTTATGCTGCTGTAGACTGAATGAAGTCGGATAAAAGAGGCTTGTCCTCACTGAATGCGTTTGACAACTTATGCAGGCTGTGCTGAATGCATAACAGTAAACTGAGTCGAGCAGACACCAAAACAAGAATGTTTTTTTCTTTTTGTTTGTTTGCCCAAGAAACTTTTTCCACGTTCGCTGAAACTAATTTAAGTCATTTAGCTTTATTCAGTCAGAAAACAAGAAGACATTGTTTTCTAAAGCTGTTAACACTTGCTGATATAGTCCCTGAATGTGAAGATTAACTGAAGCACCAACATGAAGATACTAAGTGTGTCTATGAATCTGGACTTAATGTACACATCAATATTTCTTTACTCAACAGGCGACTTGGGGCGATCTTTAACAATGGAGAAGTCTGACGTTTCCCTCAGTATCTTTGCTAATAGTGAAGCTATAGCCTTTCAGCTTTTATTTCCAGAAAGAGCAGGGTTTCTTCCTGTGGTCTGCAGGGTTTTTCATAAAAATGTTCTGACTCTGCTTCGTCTGTTGTTTCATAATCGCAGTGACGTGTTGGGGAACGTGGAAATTATGCAGTTGGATTTTGAGATGGAGAACTTCACCAGCCTCTCCGTGACCAGAAGGATCAACTGGAACATTGACTACAAGGGACAGAACCCGGCGCCCGACACAGAGAAGGTCGTGACGGAGCTCACAGTGGTGCAGCGGGACATTCAAGCAATCATCCCTCTGGCAATGGTGAGTGGCTAAAAAAAGGCTTCCTAAACAGTCTGGAAATTGGTTTTATAACTTAATTCAAGTCTGGATTAGTATAGAAAACTGAGAATGGAAAAAAGTTTAAATGTCCAAAATAATTTTTTATTCATTTTGTAAGAGATAAAATCTGAATTATTTGAATTTAAGATTATTTTTGCATTATCATTTATCTACTTTTCTTCATTAACATCAATACTAATGTTTTCTTTGATTTAGATGATAATGGTTTGTCACATCAAAATTGAGTTTCACACTATCAAAAATGAAAAGGACCATTTCACAGCGTTTTTTAGCCTCTAGATCCTCTTACTTCTGGATCTTAAATGAGTGCTAAGGTTCTTAAACTACGTAGCTTTGTGTATTGAACAAAAACTGATTTAATGGACCTGTATTTAATGCAGAGTCATCCAGTACAGATTTTTTGTTAGTATGTAGGATTTTAACTGATCTAGGTTTGTTCAGGTTCCAAATTAACCTTTTAAATAGCCCCTTTCCCCACTGAAACCCCCCCTAGTTAATGTTTTTTCGCCAACATCCATAAAATTCACAGAAAAAATGCCCGACAATTTTTAAAAAAATTTATTTGGAACCTAAAAACACTGCATGTGAAAATGATGAAATTGTGGTCTCAACCATTTCCTATTTTTAAATGAACTAAAGCGCTCTGTGACATCACATGCCATGAGATAGGATGCTCAAGAAACAAATATTCCTCTAGATGAGCAAACAAAAACAGTGCCAACTTTTTTTTGCATGGTTTGTTTTCCTTTTGTGAGAGCAGTTGGTAGATCTGTGACCTTGAAGCTAGAAGGTCTGGGTTCTGTTTTGGTGTCGTTTGCTTGTTCACCCTGTGCATGTGTGGATTTTCTCCAGGTATTCCTCTCACAGTACGGAAACATGATGTTAGGGTAACTGGTCTCTACATTGACATCGGTATGAGTGTGTGTGTTCATGGTTGTCCTGTGATGGACTGGAGACCTGTCCAGAGTGTACCCCACCTCTCGACAATGACTGCTGGAGATAGGCAGGATGGAATGGATGGATGGACACTATCTGTAAAATTGTTTTTGAAACAAAAAGTGTCTTATTAAATCCCAGTTAAATTCATTGAAATGAGACAAAATTGAAAAGCTGGGTTTCTCCTTCTCCTGTTCTAACTGCACGGCTGACTCTATGAAGTGAAATTGGTAGTTTTTACATAATCCTGCTAAGAGAGATTAAAAAAAAACGATGCCTTTACAGGCTAGATCTTGACTTTTTAAAATTTGAAACAGATGGCAAAAGGATTTCTTTTCATTAAAGCCATTAGTAGACCTGATCTCATGAGCCTTGATCCTTTCATTGTGTTGCCGCAACCTATTTGGATTTTAGACAGCGTGAAGATTATTAGAAGCTTTGCTTTTGAAAATAAGGTCTGTTTTGTAATTTAAGGGTAATAAGTTGACATTTAATTATTCACTGCTATGCATTGAAACTAAATGCAAAGTATGCCTTATTTCTCACTAAAACCAAAGTTCTAGTCATTTATTCGTTTCCAACCATGTTCCCACAAAGCCTGTACTTAGCATCCTGTGGATAACTGTAAGGAAAGGTATAATAAAGTCACCTGATTCATGCAGAAAAAATTGCTTTTTGTAAAATTCCCCACCCTTCTTAGGGGGTTATTTTAAATCTTTCGGGAAAATTATACCTGACCCCCAGGGGCGGAGTGACCCTTTACAGGAGGGCTACACTAATATTATAAGGCCCTAAAGTGTGATTTACAGCCCATACTGTATTGGTGTTATTTTTTTTTTCTTCAACAACACATTCAAAGAAGAGCATTTGAAAAACTTAAATATGGACTCTGTAAACAGAACTGGCATGTTTTTATTCTGCACATATAAATACTTAAAACGTAATAACCATATCTGTTTTTAGATCATGTTACCTTATAAAAATGCATAAAAATGTTGGTCCAAGGAAGGAGCTTTGTGGAATTCCTTTGACCAAATCAAAACCTATTAATTTAACCTAAACCAGCTAAGTTCTGATATTTATTTATTTGCAGTTAAAACAGATTACCAGTGTTGTATAAGTTTAAAGGTAACAGTTACTACATAATTTTTTTTGACTATAATTAAATGCAAAGTATTTTGACAAAAATAAACATGCCTTTTTGTAAAAGGAAAGGCTTTGTTCTTGCCTCTTTTTTTCGGGCTTTTCATTTTGGGAACTTAAAAAAATTTTTCAGAAAAATTTAAAATTTCAAAAAGGGAAAACTCTTTTAACTGAAAATTTATTACACTCATATATTTGAAATATTTTATCTGTTAATTGTGATGTTCATGGCCTAAAGCTAATAAAAACCCAAAATCATTTACTCAAAAAATCACAATATTATATGAGACCAAGCATATTGACAGCAGCAGGTATTCATTGACACCCTCCACAAGTAGAGCAGGCCCCAAAGATCATTGATAAAAAAATTTGCTGCAGGAGGGACTGGTGCACTTCACAAAATAGAAGAAAGATAATTAAGAGGAAAACTTTAAATTTTTCATTAAAAAATTTTTCCCTTTCCCAAAGGGAAATTAAATGTTTAGTTCGGGGTTTCATTTTGTAGCCGGGTAGATGTGGGGGGCCTGTGGGCAGGAAGGATCTCCTGTAGCAGTCTGTCTACAGCAGATCTGAGAAGCCTTGACTGAAACACTCGGGTTGTTGAAACAACAGTTGAAAAGAGGATGATCAGGGTTCTCCGTAAGGTTCTTTTTTAGAAGAATCCTTCTTTGCACAAAAGATCCCCCAGAGGGTTTCCAAAGGGGTCTCCCAGAACAGAACCCCGCCTTTTTTATCGCTTTTTGAGCTTTTTAAATCCCTGGGGTTGAGCCGTACCCCCAGGGAGATGATGGCAGAAGAGATAACACTCTCCACAACAGACTTAGACTAGAAGAAAAGACATCATCCAAGAAGTTAAAGCTTGGTCAAAAATGGCTCTTCCAAAGGGATAATGACCCAAAGCTACAACTAAATTCATCAAAAAGCGGCTTAAGGACAGCAAAGACAATGTTTTGGAGGGGCGATCATAAAGCTCTGATCTTCATCCCATAGAACATTTGTCGACAGAGCTTAAAATGTGTGCGAGCAATGCAGCCTACAAACCTGACCCGGTTTCACCATTTCTGTCAGGAGGGGGCGCTGGTGGCTCAGTTGGTAGAGTGGGTGCATCACGTGCAGAGGCTATAGTTCACGCTGCGGTTGTCCTGGTTTCGACTCCTGGTCTTAGGTCATTTGCTGCATGTCTTCCCCTTCTCTCTCCTCTCTCTTTACTGTCTGATTACTGTACAATAAAGGCCACTAGTGCCAAAACAAGTCTTTAAAAAGTTCTGTCAGAAGGAAAACTATTGAGAGACGTTTTTTGCGGGTAAATGTTTGGCCCTAGTCATAAAGATTAAAATACAATTCCACTAAATACTAAGTAAACCTCTGAATTTAAAGAGAGTAAAACAAAAAAACATCTCATTAGTCTGGATTTTAGCAAATAAAAATAATTTTATTTCTGACCGACCTAAAAGAGGAAATATTTAGGGTGACATATCACCAGACAGTGAGGGGAGAAAAGGTAGTCTTTTTATTCATTGTATGTAAACTTCTGGTTTCATCCGTATTTAATTTTATTAAATCTGAACAGTAAAACAAATGAAAAAAAAAACAAAAGAATTTAAAAGGTTTTTGTTGTTCTGTACTTTCCGAGGGTTAATTGATGAAACATAATTGTAATCAACACCTACACTGATGACTTGATGATAATTATGAGCCAACAAGTCCAAGTGACCCCTCTATTTGCCTTGCACCAGGTAGTCATTACTTACGACAGTAAACAAATTAAAGAAACAAGAGGACATTAATCAACCAAGAGGCGTTGAGTGCATCCGACTCCCTTTGCCTTTTGCTTTAATCATCATAGATTTAAATTATTGTTTTTGGCTGTAACAACATTTTAGTGCACCTGATTAATTATTATTGGCTGCTCGTGCACAGTCCAGGTTGTCCTCTGGAGCATCTTGTTTGTTTTGGACAAAGGTCATCTCTATAGATTGAGTCTCAACAGCAGCAAGATGACACTTTGACATCATCTGCTGCAACATGGATAATGCTACAGTTTATCTGTGCGTACAGCAGTTTTTAAAGGCCCCAGTGCTTGCAAGTGTAACTCCCGTTGCTTTTTTTTTTTGAAAATTAGAGCGCTCTGCCACTGAAGCTTATTAAATATACTAGGCAGTTTGCTTTGTGGAGGGCCCCCCTTCTGTTTTAAAAAAAAAAAAATAAAAAAAAAAAAAAAAAAAAAAAAAAAAAAAAAAAAAAAAAAAAAAAAAAAATTTTTTTTAAAATTTTGGTCTGCAGCGGGCCCTCCTCTTCATGTCCAGATGATGGGTTGAACAGGGCTCTGTGAGATGTTCAAAGTTTGAGATATTGTTTTAGAACCTAACTTTGCTTTAAACGTCTCCACAACGTCCTGCCTGACCTTTCTGCTGTGTTCCTTGGTCTTCATGATGCTGTTTGTTCTCTAATGTTCTCCAACAAACCTCTGAGGCCAGAAACAGAACAGCCTAACCCTAACCCCCTAACCCTTTCGCCATTGCAAGATTTTCTAATATAGTGCAGCCCTTGTTGTAACGTGAGAAAATGTGAAAACCTAAACACGGCATGAATACCTTTGCAAGGCACTGTAAAAACCTGTCACAGAGACGAAGTCTGCTCTTTAATTACTTGTACTCATCTGACGCTTTACCTGGGGCTGAGTTGTGGGGAGAGCAGACTTAGTAGAGCTGCCCAGACTTCCCTTGCCTCAGACAGCTCCTCTATCTCCTCTGGGGGGAGCCCAAGGCATTCCCAGGCCAGCTGAGAGACATAGTCCCTCCAGCGTGTCCTGAGCCGTCCCGTGGGCCTCCTCCCGGTGGGACGTGCCTGGAACACCTCCCAGAGGAAGCATCCAGGAGGCATCCGGTATAGATTAACGAGCCACCTCAACTGGCTCCTCTCGATGTGGAGGAGCAGCGGCTCTACTCCGAGCTCCTCCTGGATGGCTGAGCTCCTCACCCTATCTCAAAAGGCCATCCTGCAGAGGAAGCTCATTTCATCCGCTTGTGTCCAGGATCTCATTCTTTCGGTCATGACCCAAAGTTCATGACCATAGGTGAGGGTAGGAACACAGAACAAACGGTATATCCAGAAGTTTGCTTTTCGGCTCAGCTTTCTCTTGACCAAACAGACCGGCACAGCATCCTCATTACTGCTGAGCCCGCACCGACAGATCTGTCGATCTCTTGCTCCATTCTCCCCTCGCTCATGAACACGACCCCAAGGTACTTGAACTCCTCCACTTGAGACGGGAACTCCCCTCCAACCTGAAGAGGGCAAGCCACCCTTTTCTGGTCGGGAACCATGGCCTCGGACTTGGAGGAGCTGATCTTCATCCTGATCTTTAAATTACTACAAATGCCAAAAGCTTGTGTGTCTCTAGAAAAAGTTACATTTTCAGGGTAGAAACATTGATTAAAACATTCTCCTCGGAATCAAAATCAAAAGAAGAGTGAAGAAAACCAAATGGTCAAAGAGGTAACTTTTTGTTTTCTTTTTGCAGTTTATTTAAACAGTTTATCTCACCACCACAATATATCCCTCCAAGAGTGGACTTTATTTTACAAGAGCAAATCCTGGTGTTCTGATGTGACTAAAGGGATGATTGTTTTATAATCAGTCAATAGTTCCTGCTGAACACTAGCCGAAAAAACATAGACGTTAGGGATGTGGATGTAGTCTCACAGTATTGCCTAAAACTGTCATGAATGTATCAGTTTTTAACAAGAGAAAAAGTATTTCTGTGTATCGGAAGATCTGATGGTGCGTTTTGTTTTTCTGCAGGAACATTGAAAAACGTGAAAAACTATTAAATGTTATAAACCCTTTTTCTTGTACCTTATTGGAAGATGAGCTCTGCCCTACATAGAGGGAGAAAATATTTGGGTTGGCATGAAACCAGCTGTAATATATTTGTTTGTTTTGTACCATTTAATGGATCATTTGACAGAACTGCTAAAGCAACAGCTTATAGGTGAACAGCTGAAGAAACCTTTGAACAAAAATTAAATTCTTTAATAAGTAACTAGCTTTTAAAAATCGAAAACACAGCACAATAACTACTGCTATTAAAGTCACATCAGATTGTTTATGACACTCTTTGCCTGGTTTAAGAAGCTTTTGAGACTGCTGAACACTCCATATTGGCTTGCCCTACTAGTGCTGTAAGCTGGTTTATAAATTACTTGTATATCCACCAGGCTCCCTTGGCATTCCTCAAGGCTCCTTATTAGCGACCAACTTGTATTTCTATGCAGATGATACAATTATTTATTGTTCCTCTCCATCAGCAATTCAATTACCTACTTAAATTAGTGTTAAATGCATAAAACTTGAATGGTGTTCCCAAACAGCAGAGCTCTATAAACTCCCTGAATGGAAAACTATTTAAGTGGAAGAAATTGTAACACGGGATCTTACCAGTGTTTAAACATCATTATGGATTAGAATCTGTCATTAAAATGTAATTTAAACTTTTTTACAAATAAATCTTGTTTCTTAAATCTTTGTTGGGGTATAACGATGTGCTCCTATGAATTCACCTAGCCAGTACAATTTTACCTTCTGTAGAGAAATTATGTGCATCACTCTTCTCTGTGTTGCTGCTGAATATAATTTCCTTGTATGTCTGCAGACTTTCCTATTGCATGGTTTTTATGCATAAATCTCTGCTTCCTTAGTTTTTATATATAAAAATACTGCAACCAGGTCTGTGTTTGGAGCATCACTGATTGCAAATGATGTAAGAGTGTCAAGCTGATGGTTCAGTCAGCCACTATCAACATAAAACACCTGATTTTGTTTTACTTTGAGGGGAATAAATCCAAACAAGCAAGAAACCTGGTGACTTATGTATAATACGGGGTACTGGCAATGCCTAGTATTTGACACACAGCTACCAAATGTTTGCTAAAATAAATAAAAAATTAAGTGTTTCTCAAGCTGCAGAGCTCAGAGCCATAATTATTTTCTCAAATATACATTAACTCTGTGTTCACTGCGATACACAAACAGATCGGTAAAATGTATAGTTAAGGACTGTAAAGTCACGCTAAAATACCTCGCCTCAGTGCCCATCAAACAAGAAGCCAGGGGTCAAAGTAAGCTGCTCAGTAATGGATTTCATTAAATGGAACGGCAATAACTGGAAGTTATTTACTCTCATCTGTAGGCAGAGTTTGAACAAAACCTCCATGCTGCATCGCGTCTTCCGAAAGTACGCTGGTTGAGTTTTTAATATAAATATCTGTAAATTCTACACAAACTGTAGTTTAACAGGATTTATATAAATGATGTAAAATACTTTAAAATACTTGGTTTAAATGTTGGGGTTACATGTCATCCATCAGACAGGTGATTAATTAATGTCACCTTCCTTTTTCAAACTACTACCTGGTTCTCCCCCCCCTCGACCCTCAGACACAGGCATTTGATGCAGATAGACACTTTTTTGTCATCCTTTGGCTGGATTTTGATTGAAATCTTATATTTTATTCGACTCAAGATAATTACGGCACATACACACATTGATTAGTTCTTATAAGTTCCATGGTCTCCTGATGACATTGTAGAGCTGTGTCTCATCTGCGTAGTTATGGTAACTTGTTTATGATCTACGCTAGGGGGAGCATGTAGATATTGAATATGAGGGGTCCCAGGTCGGACCCTGGAGGAAACCCACGTGATTTTTGTGAACTCTGATGTAAAGTTACCTATTGACACAAAACGTCCCTGTCCTTCAAGTAAGACTCAAACCAGCCAAGCAGTGTACCAGAAAGACCGACCCAGTTCTCCAGTCGCTCCAGGAACATACCATGATCATGATGGTCATTGTCAGGCTTTTTCAAAAAAAGTGTGACTACTATTTATTTGATAGAATAGATGAAAAACCTTATTTTATACCAAAAAATGCAAAACTTTCAAATTCTAATTAAGTTTTAAAGATCGCTTTTAATCATTCAGATCTACGATGACTTAGAGATCCATTTTCTACAAAAATCTTACTAGATTCTATGTTTCTTTAAAATTTTGCAAGGTTTATTTAGTGCTAAGCGGTATAAACATTTCCTGTATGTTTGTATGTGGTTGTAAAAAAAGACTCAAACCAGCCAAGCAGTGTACCAGAAAGACCGACCCAGTTCTCCAGTCGCTCCAGGAACATACCATGATCATGATGGTCATTGTCAGGCTTTTTCAAAAAAAGTGTGACTACTATTTATTTGATAGAATAGATGAAAAACCTTATTTTATACCAAAAAATGCAAAACTTTCAAATTCTAATTAAGTTTTAAAGATCGCTTTTAATCATTAATTCGATGACTTAGAGATCCATTTTCTACAAAAATTTTTACTAGATTCTATTTTTTTTAAAAATTTTGCAAGGGTTTTTAGTGCTAACGGGAAAAAAAACTTTCCCCGTATGTTTGTATGTGGTTGTAAAAAACTGTGGACTTTAAAATGAACAGTTTGGTCGCTGTGGCAAAATTGTTGGAATCCCCTGCTCTTTACGCTGTAGTTAAACACATTAAAGCAGTCAAACATAAATCTGTGCCATACAGGATGTACTACACCAAGAATGTTGGATTCTGTATCCATCGGGTATCTGGCTGCCTTTGGCAGACATGGTAATCACTGAAATGATAACTCTGTGCAGTGATGTTTGTTTTTTTGTTTGCCCAGTGATGACTGCAGGTTAGCATAATTAGAGCTCCCGTTGCAGCGTGCATTTATCTGCAAAGTGTGCCGTGTAGTTAATGCTCACCAGATGCCAAAACGAGAGGAGCTCAGCAGGATGATGTATTTCAATTAGGATTTTGCCCCAGAGTCCAGTGTGTTATCCACAGAGGTTTGCGGTGGAAATTAGGCACAATTTAAAAAAAAACAAGTCAAAGGAAGTGGAAAAACTGGCATATCGTTTTACCCAGAAAAAAATGAAAGTTGCAAGGCCTAAATTTCAGCTTAAAAGTCATCCTTTGAACGCTACTAAAAAGAAAGAAGAACCTGCTGACTAATGTTGGGCATAGTTACAGAAAATGCTGAATCAGTTGTTGCTATGGTGATTCCCACCTTTTCTGTGTAGCAGCAGGAAGGGGGAGCAACACTCCTCTTCATCAGGCAGGCAAGCAAACTAAATCTTGAGCTGTGAGTGACAGAACTTTTTTGGGGGCCACAGTGTTTTATGTGTGGGAGTGAATTACAGTTTGTGTTTGCACACTTTGCCCTCTGGGATGATTTTACAGAAAACTTTATTTCTTTCGAGTTGGACGCTGTGTGAAGGCAGACAAATGTTGATGCATAAACTGTAGATTAAACTACAGACATGAAAGTACATTTCTCAGCACTTACACCACAACTGTGCAAAATCTGTAGAACATATCAGAATGTGAATATAGTCTGTTAAACTCTTTCTACTTTTGGTAAAACACAAATGTTTGAGTTTCGTAATTGCTGTAGGACAAATAGCAAACCTACGATTAATGAACTTCTTATATGTTTGGGTTTTTCCAGCAATGTAGGAGGAGTGAGGAACTAAACAATGTGATGGATCAGAAGGAGAAACATGTGGGAATAGTCAGTTTGCTTTAATCTGCATCCTTTGAAAATAACCTGGTTAGCAGTTCAACATCAACTTGGACAATTTTCCTGGTTTAATCTTGTTTTTCTCAGAACCAACGGAGCTGCTCTTGAATAAAATGTTATTCAACTGGCATGAAACAAACTGAATAAACATTTATATATAATTTTAAAATATATATATATATATAATTAATATATATATATATTTTATATATTTTTTTTTTTTATTTTTTTTTTTTAATCAACAGTTAAGTAGTTTAAGTAGTTTTCATACAGTCCCCACATTGTCCCGAAAATGGGCACAGAAAAGAAAACCTGTCTAAACATGTAATTATCTCTGTCTATAATCGCTTAAGGTTATGTTCTACAGCTTGAGCTTCTACCTCAGACTATATATAAAGCATTGGGTGGGTTTATTTCTTTAATTCAGTTTAACAGAGTTGTACATTTGAAATTGAATTGAATTACATTTGATATATTTCAAGTATTTATTTCGGTATCTGAAAACCAAAAATTGTTTCTCAGAAAATGTATATCATTTTTAGTAAAGAAATGTGTTTGTACTGAATAGTATGTCTGTGTGCTGTATAAACTCAGTACTTGGCTGGTCCTCCTTTTTGCATTAATTACTGCATCAGTGTGGTATGGCAGATTGTGGTTCTGCTGAGCTCTTCAGAAAACCCAGGTGACTTTGATAGTATCCATCCGGTTTGTTGGTTCTGGTGTCTCTCATCTTACTCTCACAGAACTCTATAGAATCTCTATGGGGTTCAGGTCATGCCTGTTTGTGGGCAATCCAGCACATTGCTTAATAAAGCACGTACTGGTACCTCTGGCAGTGTGGGTCGGTACTAAGTCCTGCTGGAAAATGAGATCAGCATCTCCATAAAGCTAGTCAGCAGAAGAAGGAATGAAGTGCTCTAAAATTTCTTAGTAGATGGCAACCCTGACTTAGGACTTGATGAAACCCAGTGGACCAGAACCATCAGATGACATGGTACCCCAAATCATCACTGACTGTGGAAACTTAACACCTGAAAGGGCTTCACAATCCTCCCAGGGTTGTTTCACTCTTGCTAGTATCAGTATCACTTCATTATTGTCCCCATAGGGAGATTTTCCTTGCAGTCAAGTGAAAAACATTAGAGACACAGACACAATCACTCTACAACAGTGGCAATAACAGTCAAGAAAAGGCCAGAGAAAATAGGAGTACAAACATTAACTAAAAATGATCAAATCAAGTCTAATTTATTTATGTAACGCATATAAAACAACTCATGTTGGCCAAAGTGCTGCACACCAAAACAACACATTACAACAATAGTTAAAATAACTAACAAAAAAAAATGAAAAGACAAAATAAAACTATACGTCAACTTTCATGCTGTATAAAAAGCCAACCGGTACAAGTGTGTTTTCAGAAGAAACCTGAGAACAAGAAGAGTTGAAGCCTGTCTGAAGAGAAGGGGGGCCTGCTTCAGTCCAGTCAAGAGCTACTATCCTGCTGCTGTTTAGGTGCATCCCTGGCCAAACACTCCTGAATCAAATGAATGGATCCTCACCAGGCCTCTGCAGAGCTGAATGACTGAATGCTGATGAGGGAATTCAGCCATTTGTTTCTGGGATGTTGGAGCAGGGATGCATCTTAACAGTTGCCGGATAGTAGCTCTCCTGGACTAGACCTGGGCGCCCCTGGTTTAGGGGCTATACAACAGATCATCTCTGTGGACCCGCCTGGACTTTGGGACAACTAAAAGCAAATGATCATTAGATCTAAGAGATCTAGAGGGTTGACTAAAATGACAAAGCAATCAAATTTGAATCACACTGAATAATGGCCTGAATAATATGAGTTTTTCCATCTGTTGGTCCTAAATCTCTTTCCAGATAGTAGGAGCTCAAATTTACCATGAAGTGGGTGATGAGGGGAGCGGAGAATGTCTTTCATCTTGTGTGTGTCTCTTTAAAAATGTTTGTTAGATCAGGTAGTTTAGTATCTATAATTTTGCCAGCCACTTTTACTATTTATTTGTATCCTGTTTTTGTCTCCTACTGATAAGCTGACGAACGAGGTGATGAAATCAAATCTAAGGACCTATTCTATCATAGAGTTGTAGAAAATGACAAACTTCTTAAACATTCAATTTATTTAATTTACAGAGGAGGTACAGTCTTTAATGTGTTTTTTTACTGACCTTGTCAGAATTTTCAGACTGTCAGATCCTTGTCAATGACAGCACCCAGGCACTTAAAACACTTAACACACTCTTCTGGGTAGACATTCAGTTTCAGGTAGGAGATGTCACACCACATACTAAAATCCTCCACCACCTGACCAGGCAAGTCATCCTCTCCCTGTAACAGGCTGCCACTAACTGTTCATCAGCAAACTTCACAATGTGTTATCTTCTATAATCACTTCTGCAATGGTTGGTGTACAGGATGTACAATAAGGGAGACAGAACGCAGCCCTGAGGAGATATATATAACATTTCTAAACGTATCTTGAAAGTTTGCTCCTAGTTTGTAAATTCAGCTCTTTACAAATGAGTGCACAGATTTCTAGTTTTAAGAAGTGCAAATAAATGCAAATGTATACTGTTAAACAGAGGTGGTAGGGATTCCAGAGTTGGGGGAGGTTGGCGAACTACATGATGTAGATATCAAGCCTGGGTGGAACGGAAAAACAAACTACAGCGTCACTTAAGTGTTGTTTGTGTGTTAAGTTAGAATAAGTGCAGAGCCTTTGTAATACTCCCTCGACTGCTAAACACTTCTTTCCTTGCAGTTTAGATTAAACCCACTAGGGGACCGAAGCATAATGTATGCTCTGCAGCCTCATTAAAACTGTAAAATGAGAGCTGCACTGAAATTTAAATGTACTATTTTGGGTTTTGGGAGAGTCTCCTGGGTCGCTCCTTTGCCAAGAATGATAATTCATATCCTCCAAAACTCATAAATAAATGATGTGCATATATGTTTAAATAAATCAGTGAGGATTAAAAAGGATAATTACATTTGTAGCTTTATTTATTCAAGGTCATCTTCCTGCTATAGTTGTCTATAAATAAAAGTAAAACATTTAAAGGAAATATTCCAAAGGTAGCAAGGATTGAACAAGAGCTTTTACATTTGCTCCTTTCTACAAAGATCATTTGTCTCACACCAGTTTGGATTTTCATCAGATCAAAATTTTCAACAGAAATGTTTGATCCCTTGATCTCATAATTTTGATTAGGACCTTTGGGGTTAAGGATTTGAAGCGTAAAGATGTAACACATTTCTTTTTGCAATGACTGGGTTTGCTCCTCTTATTGAGGTTCCTCTGAATGGTTTCACTCCGCTGCCTCTGTCTTAAAGCCGATCCTGTGTCTGAATTAGGAATGAGCCGCTATGAGATTCAGATGGTGGGATTGTCTTGAGCAAATGTATCCGAATTATGAAATAATTGATGGGAGCCACCACAGGGAACCATGAGACAAAACAAGCATGTGCAAACTGATAGCAGCTAATTTACACTACCACTGTAAAATTTATTAGTATATTGTTTTTGTTTTTTTTGTTTTTTTGCTGTTCTGGTACTGGTAAAAAGAGTTGATATAGCCACAGTATCTGTTCTGGTAGAAAAACTGTAGTTAGCTGTATGTTTTACCAATGAAAACAGCAACTGTTGCAAGTACTAAATTATTTTGTTCAACTGGCAATGTTTGGTGCTCCTCCACTCTTCTTTCTTTCACTACTGAAAAAGTACATTTCCTCAGCCAGCCAATCAGGCTGATAGACAGCTTGCAGCAATAGGTGGGGGAGGGAGAAGTGCTATTCTACATCTCCAGAGTAAAAAAAGTCTCTGCTTCTTAAAATGACAAACCACAGGGATGGAATTAATATATTATTTCAGCTGTTTTGAAACTGATTTTTAAACACCACGTTGTACCTTGTAGCTGGAAACCAGCCCATACAGTATAGGTTCTTGCCAAAATACCAACCTGGGTAAGCTGCTTCTTCTGCAGTGTAGCCTGCTAGTAAGTGTATGGCCATATTCCTGTTACAGTTCTTACACTGTGGACAATTCACTGCTGACTCGACAATGCAAAGCAATAGAAAACCTGTTCAGGGTGCAACTTGTAAAATCAAATAACTGATCACTGAGGACTCATGCCACTACCTGACTGAGTGGTGCTGTGGGCATGGAGCCATACTATCATATCAAAAACACGTCACTGCACCCTTATCTATTATAAAAACATGTACTAAATGAATTCCAAAATAGAAGCAGTAGAAAACCCATTCAGGGAGCAGCAGGCAAAGCATTTTTAGCACACCTACATGTTAATCTAGGGGTGATACATTTTTTGAGGTTTTTCGATATGAAATTAGATCATAATATTTTTCTGGCATTTATTGCAGTGATAATAAAAGTGACAAAGTATTTTAAAAATCATGTGTTTTTGGAAATCTATATTACAGCATACAGTCAGGCCCTCACAAAAACAAATGGTTTTCTAAAATTATCA
Organism: Crenichthys baileyi; assembly: GCA_036173005.1. Lineage (NCBI taxonomy): Eukaryota > Metazoa > Chordata > Actinopteri > Cyprinodontiformes > Goodeidae > Crenichthys > Crenichthys baileyi. The sequence goes on along the minus strand of JAHHUM010001531.1, from coordinate 187,407 downwards.
AATACCCTCGATCAAAATGGCTACCTCACCACCCCAGTCATATAAGTGTAACCGTTCTGCTTAGCAGTACACAAAGATCATCATATTTTGAAATGTAAACACATATTGATCCTCTCATGTAACCAACAGAGTAGAAAATAGTCCAAACAGTAAAAACTGTTAATGTCAGTTTATTATCACAGAATAACAAGTTGTCACACATTGTTTTAAGCAATAATGATAAACAATACTATATTTGCTCAACCCTATGAGTCACCCCCTGACAGAATGTTGCCCTGGGGAGTGAGCCACTTCACTCATAATTAAACACTGAGCCCCTGCTTAGTCTTAATTCTTAAATTAAATCTCAAAATGGTAAATTCTTGTTCTTTTTTACACATGAGGTGCTTTGAGAACATGGGGACATGAATAAGTCTGTTTCATCATGTATTATTAGATGAATTTGAAAAACTCCCTTCTGCTCTCTTTGCTTTAAAATGAAACCATTCTTCTTGTGGTCTCTTTTTGAAAATGGCTGTCTATTGCTCTCCACAATGTACCCACTTAATCATAGTCCATGTATGAAAAACCGAAATAATAAATGATGGAAACCCTTACTGAATATGCAGAACAAAACATAACATGTGAAGGAGGAGGACACATCGCTGAGACACATTATAAACCATTTCCAATCCTGTTAGGACAATATGAACCATCTTAAAGTGCTGGAACTTCAATCATATAAAGGTTAGATCCAGCACACCCTGTGCAGTGCTTCTGTAAATGTCTGAATATTAAACTCAGTATAGGACTTTCCTGAATGATTAAAGTAAAGGGTAATACTTTCTGTCCTTTCAAATCTCATTTTCTGTTACTTCCACTCACTCATTGGGAGAAAAGTGCCCTTGAAATGAAAATGCCAGTTGATGAAATCCAAAGAGAGATATTTAATTGCCTTGAAAAGAGCTGTGATCTGGCACTGAGAGTGTCACCTGGACGGCACGGGGGTCGTGATGGTAATGTTTTTCAAATGTGGACCTCACCCACGCTGATGGAATATCAAGGAAAATCGCTCTCCGCCTCTCACTGTGTCATGAATGCCATGTCTAATTCTTTCCCTCCCCACAGGACATGGAGATCATCAACACGGCCATTCTGACAGGACGCACCGTGGCCATTCCCGTCAAAATGGTCTCCATAGAGATGAACGGGGCAATCACAGACATCTCAGCCTTTGTGCAGTGCAAGTCGTCTAATGAAGACATTGTAAAGGTACAGTAAACCACATTTCCTCGATGCCTGTGTCTGCGAGATGTAATTCGGGGCAAATGTAATCCCTTTAAACCTCCACAGAACCACAGTCACATCATCAGGAAAGCATAAAAAATACATTTGAGCTGCTCCACATGTGTTTTTGATTTTATTCCTGCCTCCTGCCTTAGATGCTATCTGGGGAAGTAAATATGATTCTACATATAAATCAATAAGGTAACAAATGAACAGTAAAAGCTCCATTAGTCGCTTTAAGAAGTGCCAAACCTGCAGCGCCACAAAAAAGACACCTTGTCCTCGGTGCAAATCCCAGCAAGTCTTCTAGTTCACGTTGCTTCCACAGCACCAGGAAAACATAACCTTGGTGTCCCAGAATGATTGTTGATTAAATTAATTACATTTGGATCTCAACAACTTGTAGGCCACATCAGACGCAGTGATGGCACTGTTGTTTCTGCGCTCCAGTCAATTATAGCCCTAATTGATAACAATATAGGCTGATTGGATAACTGTATAGAGGGCATTGATGTGTCACTGTGTTGTTTTGCACTGGTGAGATTAATGAAAGTGGTGGTGTGGAGGGAGATGTGGTTTAGGAGAAAGTAAATGTTGGATAATGTATGTTAATACATTCAAATATGCAGCAGTGCAAACAGCGCAGCTTGGGTTGGTTCCCATTTTTGGCTCTTTAAATTTCACCCTTTAAGACCTTTAGGCAACCTTTAAAAAATCTAAAACTGAAGCAGTCTTTAAAAAAAAAACTCTTTCTGTAACCTGAGGGGTTTTTCTAAAAAAAAAAAAACATTTTGAAACATTCAGTCAAATCTTTGTTTTTCAGTCTCAAATGCAGATAAACTCTAAATAAAATGATTTTATCAAGGTTTTAAATTTTAGTTAAGTCTTTTGTACATCTCTAGTGTACATCAGCTGTTTTAAAACGACAGGTGTCATGAAAATGATGTCTTCTTGTAAAAACAAGCAAAAAAAGCTGTGACAAGTAAAGGAAAAAGAAAGTACACCACCTGATATTTAAATCTAACCTCAGGTGTACTAAACCACAGCCAGCAGATACCACTGTCATTATTTATGAAGCAACACCCCAAACCTAAAAAAAAAAATTAAAATCCTTTGTAGTCCACGTTCTTTTTGACTGTGACTGTTTGCCAATAACACATGCAGTTTTAATTTGATAGTTACCATCCTTTAGTAAGATGTTATTGGTGATGACAGTGCAGGTCACATGACAAAAGACGCAAAACTGCAGCTGCCAGTACAGTTTCTCTTCCACTGGAAATTTCACTTGTGAGATCAATAAAACCATGTTTTACCAGTCCAACAATTCTGTTTTTCAAGCTGAGCACAGGAAAGTTGGCTGTTTTTCAGAAACTAGCTCACCATTAGTGGTTGAGTTTGGAAAAAAATAATGCACCTGATGGACTTGAACAGTAATTTGATTTGAAACACACCTTTCCCTGATAGCTTCACACTGAATGTTCCACTAAGATAAGTGGCAAAGTATTTACTCAAATGTAGGATTTTACAACGCAAATCAGAAATGTACTTTCCCTCAACAATCTGGGAAAAAAAGGAGCTAATTAAAAACATTAAATATATAATCGCAAAACCAAAATGTAACATCGATCTAAAGTGAATAATACAAAAATTAATTGTCACAATTTATAATAAATAAGAACATTATAATGTATGAAATTTGCTACTCAAACATCTCATACATGTGATTTAGGTAAAATATCTTCCATAGATTTCAGTCCCTTGCTGTATTAGCTGCTCATAGAGAACCCCAGGTCTAAATGCGAAGTGTCTGTATGAATTAGTTGTAGGTGTGTAGGTCAGACACTGCACAGTAGCAGAACTTTCACATTGTGTGTTTCTGATCTGTAGCTGTGTCTTAGAACCTAGTGTTCCCACACAGTAATCAACTTCCTCAATTATTATTTTTAACTAAATGCTGCCGCTGTTGCTGCAGGGTGTTTTGCTCTTTTATTATTTCATGCCTTTGCAGTTTTATCTGTATAGTTTACTGCAGGACATCTTATAGCAGCCATGAGTGAGTTCATGCCTGCTGGGTCGACGCAGCTTCTGCTGCTGCTGCTCCTCTCTTCTTTCTGCCTGCTAGCCATGATTTTATAAAACAGAAAGGTGCAAAGGACGTGGGTTCAGCCTCCAAAAGACGCAGAGTCATACCATAAACCTTTCAAAATAAGAGCACATCACAAAGTGGAATATGTCAAAAATAATGTAAACAAAAACAATTGTTTCTTTATTGTAACATGTTTTTGTGATAGCTTGGAACCAAAATGAACAGTAAATTCCATTAATTGCACAGCTCTTAAGCTTATAGAAACATTCATGAAGCCAAACATTCATTTCTTGAGATTTAATTTGCACCAAAATCCACTGCTGGTCCAGAACTGTAAGACAAGTAGATGTGTTTGTAGTTATTTTATCTGTAATACTCTCAAAGCTGTCTTACCACAGTCTGGTAATAGGAATAATGACTGTCAGGAACAAGAAATCAATTCTTTTTTTTTTTTAACGAGGAGATAATGACCATTCAACCCATGAGAGCATAAGAGTTTCTAGGCTGATGTATTCCAGTCGATGTTCTATCGATGTTATATCATGACTTGTTCTCAAACTGCAGCAGCGTAAAGTGATGTGGAGGGGGGTGATATTCACTGTGATTTAAAAGCTGTGTTTGATCAGTTGTGGTTTTTACCAGTTCCTCTTTTTAGAAATGACTTCTCCGACCTTGAACAAAGACCCGTTGCAGGGCCCACAGACACTCCACAAGAAGCCACAAACTCCTTCCTGAATTGCTAGAGGCAGTGGGGTGTCAAACGTCATCAATAATGTCACTTACCCTAAACAATACGAGTCTTCACTAAACATTTCCTGGATTTTCTTGACACAGTCTTCGAAGCACCGGCGCCGGGAATCCCATCAATACTCAGAAGGTGATCCAGTGAGTTTGTAAACAGATGAAACACTGATTTGAAGACAGTAAAGACACTTATAACACCAGACAAGCAGGGGATGTGGAACATCAGACATCCAGGACTTCAGAATAAAACCAGAAGTATTCAAAATGCCAACAAAGAACCATACTGCAGCTGCACAATATTCATATAGAACATTTTATTTTGTTTAATATTGCAATGATATGGATTTTGATTAACCCACATTTCCCATCATTAAAACACCCTCACAACTCTGACAGTCATTAAAACTGATATCAGATGTGAACATAAGGCAGGAAAAGTGCAGTTTAAATGGATGGGACCTGAAATATTACAGCCTACAGAATAATGCATCCATGCAGTCCTTTGTGACTGTGATAATACACAGTCAATATTGTAATTATAAATTTGATTAAATATATTGTGCACCTTTTTTTTATATTTAGTTTTGGGGCACAAGTGGCGTTTGTTTTTCGATTTTTCTGAAAGTAAACAGACATGAAATGGGCTCGAGAGAGGGGGAAGACATGCGGCAAATGTCACCGGGCAGGGACTCGAACCCGGCACTCGAACCCGGGACAGCTCCGTCGAGGACCGAGGCCTCCATACATGGGTTATGCTCTGTACCGCTGCACCACGAGCCGCGCCCCTGGTGTGCAGCTTTATCCAATAATAAGACTAAACTGAAAGATCAGTAAGTAAGGACAAGATTTTCTTTCATTTATGTATTTTATTTGCTTTCATTTTTTAATTTAGCTTAGAGCATGTTTTGATAGAGCACATAATGACCCAAATAATGTTATGTGTCATTAAATAGAGAGATTATAGGCATCAAACTACTGCCTTTAGTTTCTAATCACATCTCATTTTTTTCTTCTCCTCTCTTTAAAGCGCTGATCTGTCTGTCATTTTGTGAAACTGTTATTGTCTTTTGTTTGAAGGTAATATTAGTGCCTTCGTGTGTGTATGGTGTTGATTTTGTTTTGTAAGAAACTAAAGAGACAAAAAATACTTCAGAAAGCAGACTAAATCATTTAGAGATTTAAAAAAAATTCACAAACTACATTTTTTGTTCCTCAGTTGGACTCATTTGCTACCCTAAGTTAGGAAACACTTTGGTGTAGCATCAAACTAAACTCTAATCAGTTTAGAAAGAAAATGTAATTAACCCCAAACAGAACACATCCACTGAAGAATCTCTTAAGGTCTGTACAAAAAGGAGCTGAAATCATATTTCTTCCTTTAGAAAAATGTCTAAAAGTGTGTTGCATAACTTTAAAAACAAATTCACATGATCCTAAAAGTAAGAGGAATTCTAATATCCTCTATTGTTTCTAGGAAGTTGGTTCTGCTTTAAAAAGTCTAAAAATGTATGGCAATTTATTTGTTGTTGCAAAAATGGTGATATTGCCCTCTCAGGCTCCTCATTCTAGTAAAAACTCAAACAGGCTTAAAGCATAACTAACAAACTGGACCATCTTTAAAGCCGCTTGTGAAGGTTGGGAATAAGAGTAATTATACTAACTTACAGGGCTGAGATAATTCTTCCTGGCTTTCTTCAGATGTGTGCATTAGAGAGCACAGATTGTCTGCCTCATGTTTAACAGTCAGGGCCGCAGTGACAGCTGCAGCAAATATGACAAAAAAGTTGCTTTTATTAAGGTTCCGCTTTTACAGGAGAACCTGACAAGTAGTGAGTAAATTCCTTTTGAATCTGTTTCTACTTTATCTCATCTCCAACCTCCAGGATCTTATTTAAACTCTGTGGGACAGTTTGAACACGGCAGCAGATTTATATATGAAATCTACGCCAGCAGGAGGTCAGAATGTAATCAACTTTAAGTTGTCAGGCTCATTACTGGCTTCCTCTGAGTGAAATCTTAAAATTTTAGCAGACTCATTTCTTCTATTTCAGGAATAATGAATCTGTTCTCAATGATAATCACATCGAGTCAGATTAATGAAATCTTTTTCCATGGTCCAGCAGCTTCTGAAGGTCGACTGAGGAAGATTTTACAGACTGGGGCCATGACGCTATTAGCTGTTATTGGACTCTTTCTGCTCCAGTATGTCCATATGCCTATTATATTTTCTCTTACCTACTGGGCCAACGTTCTCTTTTGCTCTCCATGACATCTTCTACTGGAGCTGGTATTAGTTAAGAACATAGATGCATTGGAGAGAGCAAATTAAATTATAAATTTGATTCATAGCAGGCTTTTGATCAATATATCTACTCTACAGACTTGTTTCTTAGAGGTGGGGTTCCAGTTGTGCTGCATTGTGTTGTCATTACAAGAGAGCAGGTGTTGCAGGGGGATAGCTGGCCTCAGCACGTCATTCATCATTTCTCATGATCCATTAAAGACAAGGCGGCGGGCCGTAGGATATTGAGTGGACTTGCTTCAACGATCCTGCCATTGAACATTCTCGGCTAATTTAAAATGAGCCCTTCAAGCCCAGGAAATACATGAGTCATGACAGTTCAATAAAGCGACCCTCAGAATGGACAAAAATGGTTCTGGTGGTGCTGGAGAAGCTAGGCACCACAACATAAAAACAGACGGGTGGTAAAAGGGTACCTATGGGTACTGGACTGTATTATAATTTGACCTGTTAAGCTGTGCTTACGGGGTACTTAAGTACCCTGTAAGTAACCTGTTGGCAGCCTCTTAGTATCCTGAAAGTTTCATGCCAGTAGTCATGGGTAGCCTCTAATTACCCTATAGATCTCTGTACGTTTGTTAAAGAAACCCTATAAGTAGCCTGTAGGCATCTGCTAAGTACCCTGTAAGTACCCTAAATGTATCCTCATAGGTACCCAACAGGGTACCTATTGTTCTCTGTTGGTTCTCTGAAAGTAACATGCAGCTAAAGGGTACCCTTTATTTACCCATAGGTACCAGCTAGGTTCTTCCAATATGTACTCTAAGGTACCCTTTCAGTACCTTGTTGGTATCCCATAGATAACCTGTAAGTTCCCCAGAGAAACTCTATAGGTACCATGTAGGCGTAGTGAAGCAATCTCCATAGGCACCTACCCCATTAGGGAACCTTAAAAAAATTCTGTTGGTACTTCTGTTAGTACTCAGAAGGTACCCTAACAATTCCCCCTAATTACCCTGCAAACCCCCCACAGGGACCCAGTATGCATCTTCTAAATATACCTTAGGTACCCTGTACGCATCATAGGTTTCTAGTAGGTGCCTCATAAATACCCTGGAGGTACTCTATTCAGTACCCTTTAAGTACCGCACAGAAAGCCTATAAGCATAGTGTAGGCACCTTGTAAGTACTGGCCTGTATTGTTTTTTGCAGTTGCACCAAATCTAGCACCAGTCTATGCAGAACAGAATTCTGTTTTACTGTTTATTTCTCTTTCTGGGGAAAGTGCAACTGATTGGTGCAGCGAGCATCTATTACAAAGGTCCTTAAAACTGTCACTTTGTGTCACTCGGCTGCAACTCAAACTCTTTAACAAAAAACTATTCTCAAGGCTTCCACTCTGAGTATAACCTTATTTCAAGCCTCCTGTTCTCATTTGGATGTTTGCCAACCCACTGGCTGTTGTTTTTTTCCTTCCAACTCTGAGAGTAAAAATAGGTGAGAGGCTGTCATTTTTCTTTACTGTCGCTTTTATTTATTTAGTTCTTTATTCTCTGGAAATAACTAAGCTGCAGTGTGCATGTAGAGCCTGTAGCAGATAAGCCAGTTCTGTGTGTGAAAACGTGCGTGTGTTAATGCACTGCTGCTGTACAAGGTGGAACGAGCAGAGAAAGAAGTGTGACTGTTTCAGGGGGTAGGGAGGATTTGCTGGCAGTGGTGGACAACTCCAACCATCCCCCACTGATCATCGTCTCCTGTGGGGATGTGGCTCACTTAACCCCATCTGAAGCCAGAGATAAGGCCCTGTGTCTGCACATCACATCACACGCCTGTGGTCATCATGCATGCATACTGTGCCCTGCATGTTTTTCTCCTCCATATTGGTGTGACAAATATACCTTTGGTTGTGCCATGAATTTAACATGGATGGCTGTGCAAGATCTCAGGTTGAGGCCATGTCCACATCAACACAGATGTTTTGAATAATTGTTGTGAGAACCTCTGGTCCATGTGGTCTGAAATGCAGGGACAAACATGGGCATTTCTCAAAACTTAATTTCTAGTTATACATACCAACTTTAGAATATAAAACAAATCTGTCCTGATGGTAAAATACACACAGAGGTTAGGAAAAGAGCTGACATATTCTCACAAAATTATGATCATTCCTTATTACATCTAAACAAAAGACTTTAAATTCCCAGCTCATCAGAACAACAAATAACTTTCCTTCTCATCATCATCAATAAAATCAACAACAGGCTAATGGATGCTGCTTCATTTAGCTAACTGGGCTAAATGAACTCACTGGCTGCACTGCTCCTCAAGCAAACACATAATATTCATCACACAGCGCAAACATTTCAAAACAACTACAAGACACTGTCCCTGCAGTGCTAACCATATGTCAGCTCTGTCTGTGCTGAAACGCATGCAGTATCCCCAGATGACAAAGCTATTTGTTAAAATGTCAAAGCAATTCAATTAGTTCAACATTTAATTTTAAAGCAAAAATCTGAGAGGATTTCTGTTCCACTGCAGCATGAGTCGGTGCCAAACAGGATGGCTCCTGTTTTCATTTGCACCAAATTAATTTCTCATTTTTTACTGAGTTTCTGACACTGAGGCGAGGGTTGAGGAAATCACTTTTGCTCCTGTTGTTTGACAAACAACAAATGCAATCAGAGTGTAGCATACTTAACACAAATGCAAAGTAGACGTAAATTACTACTATAGGTGGTTTTGAACTCTTTTCAGTGTGATAAGAAGCACACTGGCGATGATTATTAATAATTTTATGGAAATATTGGGCTGCACTTTAGCTGCAGTGGTTCGCACGGTTTCCATGGTCTGCAGTGGGGTTTGTGTTTCTCCCTGGGCACATACCAAATACATGTTTTAATGCTGATCTGAAAACTGTAAGAAGTTGAACCCATGGTACTGTGTGTCCCAGGAACGGACTGGGAACGTGTCCCGGCTGTATCCCACTTCTTTGCCTTTGACTGCTGGAATATGCGACCTGTTTGTTGTACTCTGGGACGATCCACATTCACATAGAGCTGCACTGTATTGAATCGCAGTCTTCATTGTAATAGCAAGGTGTGCAATGTTGCGACTTGAGCCTTTTGGCTTCAAACTACTTGATATCTGACGCCAGACATAAAGTGTATTACAGTGGAGCCATGTCTGCAGCGCAGTCCAGCCAGCTGCTCGCACCCTCGCCATTTGCCAATATTTCCTCCTCCTGTTGCTGCAACATTTACGCTGCATTCTACCGTGCTGTTCCCCTGCTTTTCTTCTGCATCCTAATGATGGCAGAAAAGAACCCGGAGGTGTTGGAGAGGAATTTTCTTCTAGGGTTATCAAAGTGGGAATGTTAGATCGAGAAAAAAAGACAAAAAGAGCCTCCACAGCATCACCAAAAACAGAATAATTTTAATATTAATAATTATAATAATAATGACATCAGGCTTCTATGCAGCATAACTTTGTACAGTAATGTCAAAGCAGTTTCAGTAACATTTTATATACAGTGACAGTGACTCGCCTACTGTCAGCGGTCGTATCGGACACGTCGGTCCGGGCTGCCAGAGTCTAGGCATTGTATTGTTATGGGCCCAGCGGAGACTGCTTTAAGATAGAGGCCATCTCACGATTTCTTCCCTGAAGTCATGATGGAAGTGCTTTTTTCTTAAAAAAAATTTTTAAACATATAAAAATATATTTTTTAAAACAAAAAAATATGACTATTTCTCCTTCATGTCAAACAGGCGGGTCACTATTTCAGTTTTATTAATGTCACAAATGCAATGCTTCTATCAATGTTATAACTTAAGCTTAATTAGACTGTTATGTATATGAATTTGTTTGGGGATTTTTTTTAGGGGAGGGCGAATAATAAATCACATAAAACCTTTTCCCCACATTAAGGTTTGCAAGATATAATTATTTCCTATTTAAATTAAATAAATGTTTATTCAGATGATCCTCTGCACTGTACAGTCACTGATAAATTTCTTAAAACAGCTGAATTTTGCTTTATTTTTTTCCAGTTTGTAGTAACGTCTATAATCCCCAGAGCTAACACAGCAAAGAAAAATATTCCATCAATCAGAAGGTGAAGGTGATCAGAAAGAAATACATTTTCAGGTTGTAAAACATGTGGCTAAAATGCTAAATTAGAATAAAATTGGAATAAAATCAACTTGATCAGAAAGCTCACTTGCTTTCTCTGATGTTACTCATATAACGTCTTAAAGTCATGTTTATACTGATGGCTAACATGGAGATATTTTTTTATTTTCTATAGAAATGAGTTATTTAAATTATCTTGGAGTTTACTCATTATTTTCTCAATTTAATTACTTTTTGTTATGGTCAATATTTACAGTAAAAAGCAACGTCTTCACTGGTTTTCTGATGTGTGGGAAATTTGTTCCTCTTGGTGTTTGTTCTTGCAAACAAAAAAACTGTTAATTTATATATCTAAATTCTAACATTTTTACTTTGATTTAATTTTGTCAGATGACTTGTTCAAGACACAAAATTAAAAGTTTGGGACTTTAACTTGACTCAAGACTTGCATGATTTGGCTTTGGACTCGACAATTCATTTATCTCTTCAGACTAGTTTCCAGACTTGGGTTGTAAGACTCGAGATTTACTTGTGGGGGTTGGGGCGTAGCGGTAGAGCACGCAACCCTAATAGAGAGGTCTCAGTCTTCGACACAGCCGTCCTGGGTTCGAGTCCCGACCCGGAGATCTCTGCTGCATGTCCTCCCCCTTTCCCCACCCCACTTCCTGTCAGCCTACTTTAAAAAAACAAAAAAACAAAATAAAGGCCACTAGTGCTGGGGAAAAAAGAGACTTGCAATACAATGACTTGGTTCCACCAAGGCCCAGCGGCCCTAACGCCACATTTATCTGTAGTTCATGATCACATTGACATCTCGTAAAAATAAAATTGTTGCGGTATCTTTTCATTTTACATATTGTTGCTTTTTGTTTGCAGACTTGTTTGTTTTGGGGTTTAAAGATGAAAGTATTTTAGTATACATGGACTGAAAAGTTGAATGTTCTTGGAACATATCTGTACTCTTTTGTTGCCAGTGGTTTAGACATTAGTGGCTGTGTTTCGACTTGTTAAACTGTTAAACAAGCTGGACACTGACTACTTTACACTGTATCAAAGTGTCATATCTTCAGTGTTGTCCCATTAAAAGAGATAACATATTTACAAACATGTGAGGGGTTTTCTTACTGTATCTTTAGCACAGTAATGTAACAGCTGGTAAACTGAGAAAATGGCAATAAACTTCATCTTGCCTCTTGTGAGGTGTAGAATGTTAATATCTGTTAAAACAGCGTTGTATCTTTCCAATAAAGACATTTTCAGTTTGACTTGTTTTAAATAGCTAAAATCAGCTATAACATTTATACCGTGTGGATAGCTGTTAGCTCTCCAATTCTATGAGGATTGATTTACTTTTTAACAAACTCACTGTGATGTGAGACCTTTCTACTACAGGTAAGAAAACTATAACTGAACCTACTGAATGAAGTTACAGCCAAGCTTGTCAATATGATATAATATAATATAAACAATCACTTAAAAACAGTCCTAAAATTCCCTTTATTATGGTGATAACAACGTTTCACCAGTCTCAACCTGCTGTTTCTGCAGAATGTGGGAGCACTCAGCATTATACTGTATGAGTTGTCTAATCAGCGTCAAATCACTTAAAGGACAGAAGCTGCTGGCTTTATTTGGGAAATTGGTTAATCAATTAATGTCATGGAACAAATGTGTGAAATGCCCTTCGGTGTTTTCACCTTCACATTAACCCAACCGGTCCTTCATTCAGCACTCTGAGACCCGCTATGAATCTGAGGCAGTGCTCCGATGATCTGTCTCCACCCAGGCAATCTGCTGGCACCACGGAGGATGCCACAAAGCATTAGCAGCAGTGTGACGGCATGCTGTGGCTCAGAGTGTGAAAGCCCTCCTCAGCAAGCCCCCACAGGACCACCGATACCCAGAGTCGCTAACAGCTTTTGACTTGCAATTAGCCAGCCAAGTTTATCAGCGGCTGTGGCTGCAGAAGCTGAAGGGCTGCTGGAGTTCTTCGGGAATGTGTTTGTGCGACTGTTTTTTGGGTGATCGGGCGGGGCAAGGGGGGACACGCCCGGCTCATGCTGTCAGCACACTCTGCTGTCATTAATCATAGCTGGCTTGGGGTCATTGTGTTGTGTTTTATTTTTATATCTTATAGGTCTGATCATACAGATCGGCGGTTCTCATAGTTCTTATAAGAAGTGCCACCTCGGAGAATACTACAACTTTCAATTCCCACCATAACCAGAGAAATTTTAACATTAGTTTAGCTTTTTTTTATAAATAAATACTGTTATTTACACATTTGCACTGGATGTGTGGTTAAAGGATGTTTTAATTCGTGCTTTTAATTTTTAATCAGAGCCCCTGAAGGAGGTTTCTCACCAACCCTCTAGATACAATCAGTCTGCTGCACGTTTGAAACATGGTGAAAGTAGTGATTAACTGTTTATTACCACCACTAACAGTTTGTATCTCATTAAGTCTTTCACACATGTACAGTGTGTTGCAAAAGTATTCATACCCCTTGTACCTCTGCACATATTGTTGCATTACAACCACAAATGACAAACACAAAGTAATATAATAACTGTGAAGTGTACCGTACATGATTGTCTGATTTTTCTTTTTACTATTAAAAATCAGAAAAGTGTGGAGCATGTACAGTATGAATTCAGCCTTCTTTACACAGATACCCCTAGTCAGCTAAGACATGGCTGCCCACCATAACCGACAGGAAGGGCAAGGAGACAGGATGGACAGGAGAAGGGCAAGGAGAGCATTAATTAGAATTAGGGAAAACTAACATGCTGAACACACCATTTTTTTAGCAGGGGCAGGAAAGCTGATCGTAGTTGATGGAGAAGGTGAATGAAGTTTAACCCAAGACAGTTCTTCCAGACAACCTGTTAGATGCTGCAAAAGACTAGAGACTGAGATGAAAGTTCACCTGCCAGCAATACAATGACCCTGAACATACAGCCAATATGGAATAGCATGTTAGTGTATTAGAATGACACATACAAATGTGTATTATTCTGCACTTCACTTTGTGTTGATCTTCACAAAAAATGGCAGAAAAATGCATTGTAATCTGCTGTTTTAACTTGACAAAATTTGATAAGTTCGATGGGCAATAATAGTTTTGCAAGGCACAGTAGTATTGTATAATGTCTTGTCACCAAACATACCCCTTTACTGTTTGAATGCACAAAAGGCAAAGGAATACACTGCTTTTAGCTTGTATTGCCAAAATTTAGCTTGTTGATTGAGTACAACTAGTGCATCCAAATGGTTTTCTGACTTGCAGCTGAAACATGGTTTAGTTGGGTTTGGTTTCATTCCCAAATACAACTTCCAACTTGAAAGTTACATAGAAAAAGTATTTCCTTCAGTGGTTGTTCTTGGTCAGCTGTTGTCTTTTTCAATTCATACTTAGACCAACTCCTATTCTTGGCTGTTTGTCTTATTTGCTTTACATAACAGGTGATTAATTTCATATTTACCTCATAAACGGTTGATACCAAATTGCAGACGTGTCACTCACGGCGGCATGATGGATGCTTGACACTGAAAACGAAATCGATGGCATTACTTACCGATTATTTCAGCTTATAATTAACTGATCTCAAGAAGGCACTCTCATAGCATCGCTTTTTTATTTCCAGTCAGTCAATTGATCCTTTAATACAAAAAATGTAATCAAATGGTGACATCACAACAACATTACGTCTTGACGCACTGTAAATTGCACTTTTTTGATCCCAGTATCCACACACTATTCAGAATGGCAGATGATTAAAAGGGATGTACCTATTTTAAGGACATTTCTTCATAAAAGCCCCTATTCTCATCCAGGAAACAGTGTGACTGCAGCTTTAGTAAACAAGCCTCCATGTTGATTCTTAGAGAAATTGTAACCCTAAAATAAAATAGAAATACATGTCATCTACCTATGAGTGTAATATTAAACTTCCTGAGATATGAGATTAATTTGATTTTTTAAAACCACTAAAATTGGTTTGTTTATGTATTTTGAAGTCACGATATCTGCTATAAACCTGTCATCTTTCCAAGGTTTTTTAATTCAACTCTGGTCTCTGTATGTGGGGAATAATATTACCCAGACCTCTTCCCAGTTATGATGAATCCCTAGCCCTGAGAATACTGGCCAGGCCGACCTCCATTCGCCACAAATTATATCCTCTGATTTCAATGCCACCCACCTCCCAATATCTGATAAATCTTTAGTGGGAGCCCAAAAGCAAAGCACCCCCGTTCCATTGCAGTTAATACTTTAGTGTTGGGGGGGGCTGGTATTTATTATAATTCAAATGAAGCTGAGGAGGGTTTTCAAATTGATGGAAATCAGAAAAACGGTTTTGAGTTTAATCTAGAAAAGTCTGAATTCATGCTCTCTCTGCCACAAGTGGGTTGCCATTACAGGAATGTCTCGGTGAAGGTGAAATGTGAGAATATGTTTATTTATGAGCAGGTCTGAGCAAAGTTCATGTTAAATGTCAGGAAAGTGACATGTTTGCCTAAGAGCGTCTCTTGGCATATTACGTGTAATTGTTCATAAACGATTACGATGACATGGTGCTGGTGTCAGGGACTTGGTGTAAACTTCTAATTTGCTCTGCACCAGCTTAACAAACACAGGGGTTACTTAGAAGCACTAATTTCACTGTATAAAGGATGCAAATGAGATTAGAGAGGAGCTTGCAGCCTGTAAGCATTTTTGTTTGCAGCAGTTATTCGCGGCTTTGTTCTGCTGAGGCTGGAAAACCTCCTGGTTTTCACTCTGACCCAACACAGCAGCTGAGTTCCACCAGTCGTTCCAGACTTCTTCTCAAGGTTGGCAAATTCCTCTGGTGCTGTCTTGGTCAGAATATAAAACTTCCACAAAGTGGAACATAATTTCAATAACTCAATAAAAATAGCAAAATTCCTACAGATTTATTGCATGCAAAGTGATATGTTTTAAGAATTTAATTTGATGATCATTGTTTACAACTAATTAAAACCTCAAAGTTACTCAGGAAATTACAATATTATATAGGACCAAAACAATGTTATGTTGTGTTTATGTTGTGACCTAAACGGTCATGGGGAAAGACAGTTGTCCATCAGACTCTCACTTACACTGCCCACAAAGAGATTAAGCCACAAAAATGTATTGCTAAAGAAGCTGGTCGTTCACATTGTGTTTTATTCAAGCAAATTAATAGAAAATTGAGTGGAAGGTAAAAATGACCTACTCAAAAGTATGTCCATAAACTGAACAGTACGTGCATTCAATGCTTGGCTGTGCCTCCTTTTGCATGAATTACTGCATCAGTGCAGCATGGCATAGATGTGACAACCCTGTGGCAGCGCTGAGGTGTCAATTAAGCCATTTATGTCCTCTGCTTGGGGGAACAGTATGGTGGGTCTGATGCCTTATAGTGTTAGAGGCAGATTTGCTCTACATCAGGGGAGAATGTGACACCCATTTGACTGTTAAAGTAATGGCATTACAGGCCATATCTGGCTCAGGCAGCAGACTGGGCAGTCCATGACAATCACAAAGATACTGAGGGGAAAGAACAAAATGGGAAGCGGGAACCAAGGAGATGACTGTTATAAAAGCCTTGTTACTTTAACTGTGGCCTTCAGCTCATCTGTATTGTTAGACATTGGGCACCCTTTTCCATCACATTTTTTCTTCCACTCAATTTTCTAATTATAAGCTTGGATACAGCACTCCGTGGACAGTTAGCTAGTTTAGCACTAACCCGTTGTGGCTTACTCTTGGAAGGTAATGCAATCATTTCAACTCAGGTGAGTTTCTATATTAAAAAGTATTTTTATTACCCTTATGCAATATTCTAATTTTCTGAAATAATGAATTCTAGGTTTAATTAGCTGTAACCCTTTAACAAAAAAATTAAAAGAAGCTAACTCTTAAAATATCTAACTTTGTGCGTAATGAATCTACATAATAGGTTTCACTCCTGGATTTAAGTTACTGAAATAAGTTCACCCCATGATGATATTCTAATTTACTGACCCCATGGTCAACAGGCAGAGAAATAGAATTAAAAAATAAATAAAATCTTCACACCTCTGGAGTGCATTTTATTACTTTCATATGAAGCAAATACATGTTCTGTTTCTGCTGGAGCCTTGAAGTGTTCTGCTATTATTTGTAGCAGGGACTGCAGGATCCACGCTGTGCCGTATATCATCACAAATCTTTTAGATTCTCCCTGCGGCCGATGTGACCATTACCATATAGATGGCCTTTGACGGCTGACTGTGATCTCTTCCAGGTCTCCATGAATTGTGACTACGTGTTCGTCAACGGCAAGGAGACCCGGGGCTCGATGAACGCCAGGGTAATCTTCAGCTACGAGCACCTGAGCGCACCACTTGAGCTCACCGTCTGGGTGCCCAAGCTTCCCCTGCAGGTGGAGCTCACCGACAGCACTCTGAGCTTCATCAAAGGCTGGAGGGTTCCCATTCTGCCTGACAGAAGGTAAGGCTGATCTCCACACAAACACAACTAACAGATTCATGCCTCCTGGAGCCTGTAGTAGCACCTTAGCCTCTTTTCAGAGAAAACACTATTCCAAACCTGACTCTAAAACATGAAATTGGCGATGAAGTGTGGTGCAAGTTTATTTTGCAAAACAAATATTGATTTTATATTATTTAACAGTATGAAATAAAATGATATTAATCATTTACCATTAGAGAAATGGAGCCCCATTCCTAACCTTGACTATTTGTCTTAGGAAAAAAAAAGAAAAATCTGTAAATGTTTGTAAATTAAGTTGTCATAACTTTCATACCAATTGTATCATGTGACTTTTTCTTTTAAAGAGCAGCTTTATGTGAAACTTTAGTTATACTTCTATGCTATTCCATACATGTAGAGTGAGTTGCAAATCTATTAATACATCTCAAACTTCTCACATATTATACACAAAAGTCAATGTATACTCGAAACACAGGAGTGCATAATTGTGAAGTGTAAGAAAAATGATACATGAAACATTTTCTTAAAAATGAAAATCTGAAAATTTTGACCTGGATTTGTGTTCAACCCCCTTCACTCTGATACCTCTAAATAAAATCCAGTGCAACAAACTGCCTTTATTCCAACTCTGTGTAATTTCATCTTAGTATAAACCCAGCTTTTCTGTGAAGGCATCAGCTATTTCTTAGAAAGCATAAGTGAAGAAACACACAACACAGCAGACTGGTCAGGAAGAAGGTTGTGGAGTTTAAAGCAGGATTAGGTTATAAAACAACATCCCAAGCTTTAAACATCTAACAAAGCTCTGTTCAATCCATCATCTGAACATGGATGGACCAGCTGCAGACCTACCAAGACATGGACATCCACCTAAACTCACAGGCTCGCCAAGGAGAGCATTGATCAGAAAACCAACCAAAAGTACCATGGTAGGTCTGGGGCAGAACCGGAAATTCAGAGCTCATGGGAGAGCATCTGTTGACAGGACAACCATCAGCCGTGCACTTTACAAGTCTGGTTTTCTATGAAATACAGATTTTTTTTAAAGAAAGCTGTATGAGGTCCTGTTTGCTGTTTAACTGAAACCATGTAGGGGGTAC
Organism: Crenichthys baileyi; assembly: GCA_036173005.1. Taxonomy (NCBI): domain Eukaryota; kingdom Metazoa; phylum Chordata; class Actinopteri; order Cyprinodontiformes; family Goodeidae; genus Crenichthys; species Crenichthys baileyi. Next base: position 169,333 of record JAHHUM010001531.1, on the reverse strand, counting down.
ATCAAAAATGTGGAACAAGGTGCTCTGGTCAGACGGTACCAATATGCAACTTTTTGGCCTATGGCCTACAGTATATATGGTGTAAAACTCCCATCACCCTGACCTCACCATTCCTAACGAGTGAAACATAGTGAAGACAGCATCCTGCTGTGGGGATATTTCAGAATTTGTTGGGAAGATGAAGATGGATGGAGCTTAATACAGGGCATTCTTGAAAGAAACCCCTGCAAAAGGCTGGAAAAGGCTTTAGACTAGGGTGGAGGTTCAGCCTCGGGCAGGACAATGACCCAAAGCATACAACCAGAGCTACAATGGCAGGGGTGACCAAGACCAGTCCTCGAGAGCTACTGTCCCGCAACTTTTAGATGCATTCTAAATGTTGTAGAAGGGGTGCATCTAAAAGTTGCAGGGTAGAAGCTCTTGGGGACTGGAATTGGCCACCCCTGTCTAACCATTCCATTGTAGCTCACAAGCATATGCATGTGTTGGAATTGCCCAGTCAAACTACAGACCTGAATTCAACTGAGAATCTGTGGCAAGGCTTAAAAAATGATGTTCACAGATGCTCTCTATCCAGCCAGTAACAGATCTTGAGCTATTTTGCAAAAATGAATGGTCAAATATCGAGACATACCCTAAAAGACTTGTAGCTCTAATTGCAGCATTATGTGGCTATACTGTATATTGATTTAATACCGGCTGAATACGAAAGCATTCCACACTTTTCAAATTTAGCTTTCAGTAATTTCTTAAAAATATATATATATAGTTTTAATTGCACTTGACATTTTTCTCCTTATTTGGGGTTTTCTAACACAATAAAAATCCCCCAAAATACTGTACATTGAAACTGTGCTTTTGCTTAAGAGTGAAAAAGTTCAAAGGATTTAAATACTTTAGCAAGCACTTTAGCAGGTACTATAGAGTAGTTTTGGCAGTGACAGTTCAATGAGCAAGGACTTTTTTGAGTCCAGGATTAAGTCAGGAGATAAAAACTGGACTCCTGTGAGAATTATTACTGGTGGCTACACTGCAGAAAATGGCTTCGATGGTTGAGACACCCCAGAGAACACCAGTGTGGAAGAGAAACAATGCAAGAAAAGACAGTCTGGAATACACAATATTTTAAAAAGTTGAAGACTTGGAGCTTACTCCTCCTAAGATAAATTTTGCACAAAGATGGCCAGATGAGTGGCATGTAAAATAAAGCTGGAGATTTTATTGTGTGGTAAACCTGAACTAAAGAAAGAGCTCAAATTTCTCAGAGGAAAACAGAAAAATAAGATCTTTCTTTCCAGACTTTGCCTCTAAATTTAAAACAAAAACATATAGACATTTACACCCCAAACTGTCCATCATTCTCGATTTTCTGACTTTCAAACAATAACTGCCAGCTGGCTCATTTATCCTCTTTTTTGCTGCATCAGGGTTTCTGATGGCTACAAAGTGCTGTAACAAGATCAGCCAATGAATGTGGCAGTGAGTGATTATGAGTGGCGCTTAATTTGTGGCAGAAGTCCATGCATGTAAATGAATACCGTGTGCACAAAAGCAGCCTGTTGACCATAGGGGCAATGGCATCTATCTCCTTTCCTTTGGCAATGTAGTTTTTCCTTTAAGTATCTGCAGCATTATCCATAGTATGAGAAGCAGTGGTGCATTAAAGTTAGACAACCGTCTGTGTGAGTACTTGCCTCCCTAAGCCATCTTTGAGCAAGTAGCAAGAGATACATCACTGCCCATGCCCATGCCCATGCCGACCAGTGATGACACTATTATGTGAAGTTTTTTTATGGAAGATTTATGTACAATGTAAATCAGTTGCATACGGACATCTCATCTGTTTATTTAAAAGGAAACTACAATATATATTGGCATATCAGCATCTTAAAGGTTTTGTAGTGAATCCAGTAGAGCACCATTGTGTTCTGATAGATTTGTCTCACGGATGTACTGCCTACAAATCTGCAGCAACTCTGTGATGCTGTTGTGTCAAAATGGACCAAAATCACGGAGGAATGTTTTTGACATCTTGTAGAATCTGTGCCAAAAAAATATATGCAGTTCTGAAGACAAAATGGAGTTCAACCCAGTACTAGCAAGACATATCTAACGAAGTCAAATTAACTGGACAGTATCCTTACAGTTAAAATGAACACTTACTAATGGCCGCAGTGTGAGAAGGTAATGTCTGTACATTTAATTTTAATTTTATTAATTTCAGAAAACTCCAAGTACCTGAGTATTGTGCTAAATAGGGACCTTTGTTACATTTTTCCTTGTAATAATAAAATGAGTTGTGGACTGTTTTTAAAACAAAGCTCAGACAACTGACTCAATCAAGAAATGCAAACATGAGCAGAAATTAATCTGCTTCCAGTTAAATGACATGTCTTCCCAAGCTACGTCTCTCCTAGCAGTGCGACATAAGTTCAGCTCTTACCCCTCGTGTATTTTCCCTAATCAGATTCCAGCGTAAAATCCTCTGCCAATTCCCCTTTAAATATAGTAACAAGTCGGTACCTGCTGCATCAGGCACCTGAAGAACAAAACACAGATTGTTACATGAAAGGACGTGTCCAACATCACCGACAGAATATCACTGAAAACATTGAGATTCCTGCGGGAAGGCCATTCTGGTCGGTATCACCAGCTTCATAGTCGGTATGTGGCATCGTCAAAACAGACAGACAGGCTTTGTGTGCGGTTTCTTTATGTGGCAGAGTCACCGCACAGAAAAGTAAAGCGTACATGCTGGCGGTAAAATCAAATGTCAGCATGCAGGAGGGAAATGTTTCACCTGTGGTGAGAGCAAATCCTCTGGCTTAGCTGTTTGGCAATCACAGCTGCCAAAAACCGTCTCCCAAGAGGTCCCTGATTAGTGCTGCCATGAAGGCAGTGAGGGGGCTGTATGCAAAGTAAATGACATGAAAGGAGTGTAGAGATGTGTGCCGAAGGGAAACAAGCTAGAAAAACAGAATTTGCTTGAACAATCCAGTCGTCCTTCTCTGTTGAGAAATGCTCACTTTAAAAGTTTGAAATTTATTGTTTAACTGTTATGATTCTGGCACGTCTGCTCTAGCCTGTCTCTCTGGCTGCAATCAGCAGATGAGATGCACCTGGTGGCTGCTGCAGTGCAGTGCAATCTGTGGCATTCCAAGCACATGTGTCTTCCCTGATATATACTGACTCTGACAAGCAGATGGTGCCAGATTTTTTAAAGCCATCGTGTGAGTAGATATCCAGCGTTCCTTCCTGACTGATCGTTGTTTTGACCTTGCCTTGCCTCTTGGATTTTTGCCTCTGCCTGCCCCTTGTCGAACTGTTTGGATTTTGGTTTTGACCCTGTTTCCTGCATCTGATTTATGCCTCTGCCTGCCCCTTGCCTGACGTCTCTTGTTCCGATCATTGAGCCTGTTTCTGTCCCTGGATTATTGAATCAGCCTAGCCCTTGGATTATTCAGCCAAAAGTCACCTGTCTCTCTCACCTGCGCTGTGGAGATCCCTGCCTTCTACCCACTGAGCTTTCCCCTCTGGGTTTCAAGTTTAACCCAAGACAAGAACAGGTTAGTGACTTTTCTGATCCTTGCAAGATTTGGAGAAACTACAAGTCACTAATCCTTCTTTCTGCTTCAGTGATTCCTGGAAGCTGTATGGAGTTTAACCTGAGTGACGTTTTCCTGTGGCTGAATAAACTTTTTAATCTTTCAGTTCTGTGTCTGGCTGAATCCTGGTTCCGCCTTTTTCTAATTCGTAATATTAACACAGAGTCAAATTCAATAAATTAGAATATGCCTTCCTAAAAGGCTCATTTGTCAGAATAAAAGTACCTTTTGAAAATAACATTTAAACAGGTATTAAACATACTTTTCATCAGGCTACATTTCTGTATTAAAAATGTTTTTTATTTGTCTGATATTAAAATCTTAAATGTTGCTTTTTATTAGCTGTAAGTTGAAAATCATTAACAGAAATAATGGCTTTGTGTGGAATTAATCTGTTTCACTTGAGTTACTGATATAAATAAACATTTCAGTATTAATCTAATTTGTTGAATATGACTGTATAAACAAACTGAAACAGTATTTACCACAAGACAAAACCAAGAAAAACAAATACGGTATAACTTTGTTCCTCTCAGCTTGAATCCAAGTGTGTTGTGGTTTTCCAGTAACACTTTGCATAAAAAAGCATGATTGTGTTGCCTTCAACTGCAATCCCATTGTAATAATTTGCCTCCATAATGCTGACGTTACATTTTGGAGCAGATATGATTTTACCCAATACTCCTGGACTGCATTTGTACCTTAATCAAAAACCTTCAGGATGCAAAGGCATTGCTACCATGGAAATAATGTATATCTGTATCATTATCTTAATGTACATCTTTTCATGGTATATTTAAAAACAACAATCAACTGTTTTAAAAAATGGTTTTATGAGTGTTAAAAATAAATAAAAATAAATAAATGAAAAATGAACCGTTGCCCCAGTCTGAGGTCAAGAGCTCTGGAGCAGGTTTTCATCCAGGATGTCTCTGTACATCTGTACATCATCTTTCCCTCTATCCTGACTAGTCTGCGAGTTCCTGCTGCGGAAACACATCCCCATAGCATAATGCTGCCACTACCATGTTTCACTGTAGAACTGGTATTGTCCTGGTGATGACGGTGCCTGGTTTTCTCCAAATATGATGCCTGGCACTCACACCAAAGAGTTCAGTCTTTGTCTCCTCAGACCAGAGAAGTTTGTTTCTCATAGGCTAAAAGGAGTGGCTTTCATCTGGCCACTCTACCATACAGGCCTGATTGGTGGATTGCTGCAGAGATGGTTGTCATTCTGGAATGTTCTCCTCTCTCCACAGAGGAACGCTGGAGCTCTGACAGGGTGAGCATAGGGTTCTTGGTCACCTCCCTGACCAAAGCTCTTCTCTCCTGATCGCTAAGTTTAGATGGCCAGCCAGCCTCTAGGAAGAGTCCTGGTAGTTCCAATTACTGCAGCTCTGTGAAAACCTCCCAGATGCACTGTAACACTTCCTATTACTGCAGTACGGCAATCTTTTGTGTCTGGGAGCACAACACACATTCATCCTGAAAAGCTTTCTGTGTTCTTTACATGCTGCCAAATCATGTCTGCATCTCGGCCTTGTTTGTGAAATAGGTTAAGATGAGTATGACACACGCATGACAGTTTTGAACCTCAATTTGCACTTGAAAGCTTCATTTTCTGAGAGGAAGCATTGCTGCTTTCCACCTGAGGCAAAGCATCTAATTGGACCAAAATGAGCAACTACCTGGAAAATTCTGGATAACAGAAAGAAGGCTAGAAGACGTCAGAGCTCTGTGCACTTTGGATAATGAACGTGCGGTAATCATGTGCAAAAATAAAGTATCTTAAATACCTTTCTCTACAGCGCTGAAAGCTTCCCGGTTCTGCTTGTATTGCTGCAGGGTTCAGATAAGAAAAAATAGCAAAGGGGTTACAGATGCCTCCCTTACAAAAATACTATTACATGTTATTCAGTTTGTTTTAATGATAAGACTTTTACAGTGCTGATGTTGACACTGTTTGCATATCATTATCACATGAATCAGCCATATGACTTCTTAATCTGACTACTTTTCATTTAAAAAAATGTGAATAAAAATTGAATCATTGTCAAAAGCACCTCCCAAACTGAGAGACCTTGTGCAAAGTAAAACTGTAGCTCTGCCAGGGTTACGCTTTGTCACCAGTTTCCTGTTTAATGGACAGAACTTCTAAATGCATTCACAGAGAGTAAGGTTTCTGGTTAAAGGGGACTGATTTAATCGCTTGTTTGCAGCTGGAGTGAGGAGTAGCACTTTTAAACCTGATACTCTTCTCCTAAACCAACAAAAGGTAGTTTGGCTTATGCTGGTGTTTTGTGGGGGGTGTTACATGTGTATGGGGTATGTAGGATGCTTTTAAGGATTGTCCTGTTCTTTGATGCACACCGTAAGAGTTGGGTCTGCATTCTTTGCACAAGAATGCAGACACTGAAGAGTCTGATTTGGATGCCTAGGTTCTCATCTTTTCTTTCAGTGTTCATGTAGTTCTTTTGGCATCTCCAGGCCATGATGTTCTGCAGTCCACAGATAAGTATTAAGCAGCTGGGATGAGAGGGAGCTCCTCGATGCCTGAGGCCATAGTTCTCAACTGGAGAAATGCTTTATCCGATTCAGTCTCTACCTAAAGTGGAATTTTGTAAGCCACAATTTTGCTTTTGGCCTGGGAACAATGTGGGACCACCCAGGAAATGATGAGTAGTGTCCTGGGGGGGAGAATGATGCCTGGGTGACCCTGTTACCTCCACAACACGACCATGGATGGATGTATGTTGAGGCAATCCCCTCACTTCATGGTTGTAAGCGATGTATTATGACTGAAAGTGTAGTATTGAGAATACAAGTGATGGAAATGAGCTCAGGCTAGAGCCACTGCTTCTCCTCATTGAAAGGCTCCAGTTTTGGTTGTTTTGCAGTGAGAACAAAACTCAGAACAGACTGATGATAGCTGGCAAGACTATACCTTACAGCTGGGTTGGGTACACCTCAAAGTCAAAGAGCTGTTGGTGGTGCCTGGTGTAAGGGAAGTCTGGGAATAGTTTCCCCTCTCCATGGGCTCTACTTTGGCCGGCTCCTCTCCACTCAGCCCATTTTGCAACCATTTCCACTACTGGCTTTTCCAGTCGGTATTGGCTTTCTTGGTCCCTGCTCATCAGCAGGTCCCATCAGGGCTGAGTAGGGCCAAAATGTGATGTGAACAGACTGCTGTTCACTGATTGGCCATAGGCGTGGTCACCCGTATGTTAGTGACATGTGAAAGTGTTCGCTGAAGTAGCGGAGACAATAACAAGAAACGGCTCTAACCGCACACTTTTGTGCTAGGGAAAGCTCAAAACACACGAGCGAATCCAAAAAATTAAGGACCAAAATGGCTGGAGCGGGTCAAACTGAGAGCCGTAGCGGGGGTTCGAAATCATGGACAACATTTATGGCTTTGTCCCTCGAGTTGTGGATGGGAGGGTGGTCTGGACTCCCAACCTCACTGTTTTAAGAGGACATGATGTGCAACCATGTTTAGTTTACTTTGCACAGCACATGACGCTAAAGGCTGGAGGTGGGGCCTGAAGCATAACAGTTTTCATGCCGAGTAGTGCGAGGTAGAGTGGAACCGTGCAGTGCTAGAAGAAGCATAAGTCTTATAAGCTCTACCTAAACTTATGTGCCCACAACTCAGTCTTGGAAAAATTTTAGATGATAGGTGGATGGAATACATCATAGGAATACAATTATACCATGTTCTCTGCTATTACATAAGTGGTTTTCAGGTTAATATTAGGATACGTTAGTGGACTATGCATCAGGAGAAAAATACACCATTCAAATTAATATTCATCAAAAAACACTGAAAAATATTTTCTACTGAACTTTATTTTTTAAGAGCTCTTGAGACTTGAACTTGGAGAACAAAGCATGACCAAGGTTCAAAACAACTGTCTGCATGAATCGCAAACTCTGAGAAGCCAAGGGGGTTGAAAGAGGACAGAGTAAGCCCAGCGCTAACAATTGCACTGACAGAGGTGACAGACTGTTTGGGTTCCCCTTGGTCTTGTTTATTTACAGTCTCTATAATTTGCTGCATTGGTAAATTAGATGATGTGTACAAAGGCCTCGGAAATTATTGTAAATAACTACAAGACATATGATAGATAAAAAAATTTGCAACATAATTTAGTGGATAGTTTGCGGACCTAAACTAACTTCTGTAGCTCATCATCAAGATGACCGTATGTAATAAAGAGAGTTTTTGTCTTTTTACTCCCTCCATTGCTCATTCCTGTCAGTCCAGCTCCCCTTTACTCATCCTGTCTGTTGTTTGCTCTCCATCCAACATTCCTTCACCCTCAAAAAGTGAGTCACTCTGAACCCTTCAGACAGGGCAGGGTCTCCTGGCCTGCAGTGGACCTTTGCTACAGTGTAGCAGAATTGCTCATTGGCTGCGTTATGCAGCAAGATGCCAAAAAAAAAGGAAAGGAAGTGTAATCAGATGAGTAACTCATGTGCACTGAAGCTGCAGCTGTGAGTTTGTATCAGAGATTCTAACAAGACCAGACAATATAATTCCACAGAAGAAGAAAAAAGCACCTTGTTTCCAGGTGCACAGGCTGGAAGGTAAACTTTCAGTGACCTGAGTCAAATTTGCAAACTCTTAGAGTAACATCCTGTCTTATTTAGGATTTTTCTGCTACACACTGCCTTCTATTTCTTTCTTGAACCTTTTTTACATTTTGCCACTTTAAAACTATGCATTACAATGTATCTTATATTGATTTATTGTGATATACAAACGCAGGGTAGTGCATAATTAAGTGGAGAGAAAATGGTACATGGTCTAAAAAGTGCAGAGGGCATACATATTCAGCCCCCCAAGACAAAGACTTCAGTCTTCTTCTTTTACGTTTGCAGTGTTTTATAGAAACTGTGGTGAAGTGTTTTTTCAAAGCCCAACCTAACATAACATTAAAACATTTTTTAGAGATTATTATCTCAATCTTAAGGCATTTATATTCATCTGAGATGGATCAGTGAAACTCGCGATGAATATTTCCAAATCACAGTTTCATACCGTGGTAGTTGTGCAGGAGGTGGACCACGGGGGAAGGGAGTGGTTCCACAACAGAGTCCATTTCAGGCCATGAACGTTATTGGTGTAGAGAAAACTGACTGCTAAAAGTGATGCAACTTTAACATGTCCAGAACATATGTTGAAGGTCATCAGGAGCCTGTTTGCATATTAGGAAATTTTTTAATGAAAATGATAACATAGTCTACATGCATTAGAATTATTATTATCCTTAGATAGAAAAACTTTTTATTTAATTTGAATAAATAACCAGCTCTGACTGCACTGTTCAATGGTTAGGACTAATTGGAATGTATGTACCTGACTTTTGTGAAGTGCCTTGAGACGACGTGTTGTGAATTGGCGCTATAGAAATAAACTGAATTGAACTGAATTATTATTAAAATTTATAGGAAATATAGGTAATTTTTTTTAACTATTGGGCTCTAATGTTTACCTCTTATACCTTACCATTGGACAACTTGCTAGCATGAATAATGACCAAACCCTGGGGTAATAGATGTATTAACAAAGTGTGAAGAAGAAACAAATTGAAGGTAGTCTTTTGAAAGCAGCACTTTTTAATGCGGCTCTGGGAGATTGTGAACCTGTTGAGGGACATTCAGTAACTCGTACATCTTGATGGGGAGCAGATTGCGCTTAGTGGGGGATGCACCTGGCATGCCTGACCTTGCCGCCCAAGGCTCCTGTGATTAAAAACGGGCATTCATCCAGAACCCTGCTTTGAGGTGATTATCCGTTTTTTTTTTCTGCTGCTTTGGGGGACTTTGTCCTCATCGCCACAAGAGCAGATAGTTTGATGGATTTATTCAAAGAGGTGCCAAGATTCCTTGCAGATTATGATGTCAAATTATACTGTTATTGGAGACTCAGAGGAACTAAGAGCTCATGTTGCGAAGGTAGACACGTGAAAGGGTTAGCAGGAGATTTCTGGTTCTGAATAAGATATGATGGAAATGAGGATTTTCTTATCTTTTAGCTTTCTTATACTACTTGCAATTTTTATGGAGGGAAATTTCTGACACACTTTGGCTTAGACCTAGAAATTCCTCTAATTCCAATGGGATTTCTGGAGTAGTGAAATATTTAGCAGATTTATATTTTATATTAAAGTTTTTGGGGGTTTACTTTTTTCTATCCAAGGAGCACCAGGGACAGCGATGCCGACGACGAAGATGACGACCGGCGAATGAATCGCGGCTGCGCCCTCCAGTACCAGCGGGCCATGGTCAAAGTGCTGACCCAGTTCCACACCACATCCACAGAGGGCACGGATCAGGTCATCACCATGCTGGGACCTGACTGGCAGGTGGATGTCACAGACCTTGTCCAAGACTCCCTGAAGGTGGTCGACCCAAAGATCGCGGAGCTGGTGGACAGGACAATCCTTGTGGGCCTAGAGCTGGGATCCAGCGTGCTGAAGGTAAACCTCATTATACATTAGTGATGAGTTCTGTTAAGGTTCACACCTTACCAGAACCGTTTAATTTATCAGTTCCATTTGACGGAAACTGATTCAAGTCAAAGTCTTATTATTTAATATTTCATACTTCAGTGTTTCAGATCAAACTAATTTTAATATCAAAGATAACCTGAGTAAATACAAAAAACACTCTCCTATCCAGAATTGTTGTTCTACATTGGAGGGTTTTCTTGCATGAATAGCCTCTTAAAGGCCATGCTTCAGCATCTTAAAAACATTTAACTCCAGACTTTAACTAGGCCATTCCAACACCATACATATTTTGAGCCATTCCAAGCTGGACTTTGCTGTTGTGCTTCAGATCATTGCCCTCCTGCACAACCTAAGTATGTTGGAGTTTAAGGTCACAAACAGGATTTTCTACTAGAGGGCAAAATTCAACTACAGCTACAACTACAGTCCAAGTACAGAAGCAGCACAAGACCGTCACACTACCACCATCATGTTTGACTGTCAGATGTAATGGGACATACATCTGACAGTCTACTTTCGTCTCATCAGTCCATAGACTATTTATCCAACAGTCTTGGGGATCATCAAGATGTTTTTGGGAAATGTGAGATGGACCTTAGTGCTCGTTTGGGTCAGCAGTGGTTTTGGCCTCGAAACGCTTCCACAGAAGCCATTTCTGTCTTGTCTCCTTATTGTTAAACAACAAACTCTGACCTTAACTGACGCAAATGAGGCTTGCAGAGCTTTAAATGTTCTTGGTTCTTTAGTGACCTTATAGATGATTTGTCAATGCGCTCCTGGAGTAATTTTGGTAGGCTGGATTTTCATGGCAAGGTTTATTATTATTCTGTGTTTTCTCCATTTGTGGATAGAAGCTCACACTGGTTCACTGGAGTCCCAAAGCCTTAGAAATGGCTTCAGACCAACAACTGTCAGTGACTTTGATGTTCATCTGTTCCTCAATTTCTTGATCAGGTGGCGCTTTTTTTAATTCTTTGTGCATACTTCATATTGTGAGGCAGGTTCTATTTAAATGATTTATTGGTTTTACTCGCCTGGCAGTAATCAGGTCTGGGTGATGAAATTGACGAATAGAAGAAATCTGTAAGGAAGGAAAAACCTTTCCACAGCCCTGTTGGCCCTGCTAGCTTTGAGGGGAACCTTACAGCTCTTTGTGGCCATCTGTTGATGAAGTAAACCTCATGCATACACCTTGATGTGACGAAATGTGGGATTTTTTAAAATGCTTCTTGAGAAAGTCCACAGAGGAGAAAGGTTGCATTAAGGAGATGAAAAACAACAGACTTAAAGACTCTATCATCTAAATCCCCCTTTAAATGAGATAAGTGAAATCCGCTAAAGTCATAATGTCATAGTTGAGCATGTCTGTCTTTGAAGTGCAGCCTGTTAACAACAGCTCATCATTTCATCTTTCAACGTAAATAAAAATTAGGGATCCTTGGACTCTAGCTTCCATAATTGAAGTTTGGTCTCTCTGAAGGTGTTTCATGCCATAATTAGAGGGAGAATAATCCTGGTTCATTTTGTGGTTTTGGTCATCATCTCGGTATAAAATCTCCCATTTACTGTATATTAGGGATATTTATAACAAAGTTACATAACAGATCAACTTGTCAACATTAGCAAGCAGTGAGAGCTGTTTTAAAAACATCAGCATTTTAACTGCATCAAACTGCACAAGGCAGTGGCCCCCTAAATGTTTGTGATAATCCCTCATTATTAAGAGACTTGTACACAAACTGCATCAGCTACGGAAGACAGGCAATAAGCTGTGATGGATAGTTGCAACACATACTTTGGGAGGTAATTATAGTATTCATCTTTGTTTTCTTTGCTTTGCTTAGAACCGTTGTTTCATTGCTTTTTTTCTTGTCTCGATGTGACATCCTCCCTAATCTCAGCAACTAATTTGGTGACTGAGATGTTGAATCTAAAGCAAAGAATGATAGTATCGACAAAAAAACATTTTCATAACTTCCTATTCCTTCTGCACATCTTGTGCATTTAAATTATGAAATAGAAACCTATCGCCTGCAAGGGGAGGCTGCTTCTCTGCATGTTGATGCATCAGCAAAGCCAAGTTCGGATATCTCCTGTAAAGTAAGCAGCAGAAGTTATTATACCAAGGCTGTGATTTACAGGTGATTCACCCGTCATTTATGGGGACAGAGAAAGGTAACAGTGGGTGAGAGTTTTGATCACCATGAGAGATCACAGTCTTAGCCTGTCAGGGCGGAGAATTGTTGCCTGATGGATGCATTCAATCAAAGCAAACAGGGGAGAAAAGATGTGCCACTAATCCATCACTTTAAATGAGCAATAGATTGTTTATACAATGTTGAAGGGTAACATCAGTTTAACAGCAGATGGTGAAACCTGCCATGCCGACTTAATTTTGATCAAATAAATAAGAAATTATTGCCTGTTTTAACTATCTCTGGAGGATTTTCAGCTTACAATTCTCAGTTGTTTTTTATACAGACTTATTGCTATTATCCACTCTCTCTAAGCACATTTTAAAAGTTTAAAATTACAAAATGTTATTTTTTTGTTTTTGTTTTGGTTCATAAACAGAAATGATAGCTGGAAAGGTTTGTTCCGCCACACTCAGAGAAAATTTGGGGACATTTATGATAAACCTGATGTAAAAGTAAGGCTAACATGGGTGTTGATTGGAGGTTTATGCTAACTATTAGAGGAGTGAGAGTTTGACCTGATGTCAAGGTGGAGCTCCGGCTGAGATAAAGATTAATAGTTATATGATGTAAATCTCTACCAAAGTGACAGAAAAAAACTGATTGAGATAAACTTGAATCTCTGCAGAGTTTAACAGGTTAGCCTGCTAACATTAGCAAAGGAGCTAGAATAGAGCTCAGATTGTGATAAATATCAATAATATTGTTTGATGCAGAGTGAAAGTAAAGCCTGATGATGCCACTGGATTAAATTTTGAGTGGCCTCAAAACATCATCCTGAGATAAACTTGAATGTTTACAATGTTGTTTCCAAAATTAGAACAACTTTGGTGCTAAAGTAAAGCTAGCTAGCATACATTTATTTTCTTTTATAATGTGCGCCAATGCACCGGTCTTAGACCTTATGAAGGCGCAAGAAGAAAGGTTTAAGGGTCACTAAATTTTAATCTTGAAATAACCTTGAAAGTCTGTATTGGTATTATACTTCAGTGTGTTAGCCTAATATTTGCAAAAAGCTAGGGTGAGCTCAGACTAGGTTGAATATCGATAGTTGTACGTTTATAAATTACTGGCAAAGTGAAAGTGAAAACCGATGATGTTGCTAGGTGAAATGTTTGGCAGTCACTGAATTCCATCATGAGAAATTTTGATGTCTACAATGAAATCGAAGTTAGGTGAGTTAGTGTGCAAACAGTACTGCAAGTGTAACATTAGATTTATAATGTAGATTACCTTAGTGGTGACAGTGAGACCTAGTGAAGGTGCTAAACGAAACCTCAAATGCCAACTTTGTTCTTTAGTGTGTTGCTCTACAAATATTAGCACACAAGCTAAGGTAGAGCTTGGACAAATAACAGGTTTATACTGTAAATTATTAGAAAAGTGACAATGCCATTGAAAATATAGGTCATTATACACAACATGCATTTTACTCCCAAAAAGCTGTGACTAGACATTTACCTGCAAAAGAGAAATATTTAAAATAACCTACACACACACAGTCCTTTAAAGCCCAAGAATAATGCAGCAAATAAAATTAAGGACAGTCTCTGTGGATTTACAGGAGGACGTCTTTCCACATTATTTCAGTCATAAGTCAGAGTTCCCAGCAGGACATTAATCCATTACGGTTAAGTAAAACAATCAGTGGCCACTGACGCAAAATTAAGACTCCAGCTGCTGTAAAATGCCTTTGATTCCTTCTTCTTATTGTCCTGCTGGCATTTGACTGAAACATGGCTTGCAACTTAAACACAATGAAAATATTGTAGGCTCTGTCCATGTACTATGAATGATTGATGCTTTAGAAAACTCTTTTCACAAAGAAATTATTGTATATGAACTGTAACACACTTTTTCTCAAAAGTAAAAAGAATCTCATAATAGTCTTCAGTTTATTTAAGGATTTAAACTGGGTTTTGAGCTGTATCAGAATGATGAAACCTCTCTTCATATCCTCCTGAGTCCCATGAAAAAAAACATGTTTATTTTAATTTTTTTAACATGAATCAGCTGTTGGGGTGAACATGTTGCAAAAAGTCATACCGATCACTCAAAGAGCTTTACAGTTAGAGCCACATTCACCCAATCAGACTCACAAACATGCACACATTTGAGGTAAAGTGCCTTGCCCAGGGGCACATCGACATGTAGTAGGAGGAAGCTGGAATCAAACCCACAACTTTTGGATTGCAGGACGACTACCCACTGAGCCACAGTTGCCTCAATGTATAAAAGTAGCTGAAGCTTTGCAGGATAACACATGTAGATAAAAAGTGAAAATAAATTATCTCAGACCACTTGGTGAACTGAGGACTCTAATAATCCAAGAAACAGGTAGGAAACTGGTAGGAGATGGCGGTATAATCTGAAGGATTACTGAACAATAGCTGCTTCTGGACGTGAGAGGCCAGATTTGAGAAGAAATCACTGCTGGTCCTCATATCAGAGATTATTTTTTAATATCTGTAAACATGGCTCATCTACAGACAGACAGTAGAACAAAAATAAACTCAGTCTTATCTGCAGTTTTTCTTATCTTCAGTTTTTCATGTGCAAAGTTTAAAGTTTGTGCTTCAGAGTCGTGATTTTTGTTTAGCAGCTGACCTACAAACATGTCTGAAAGGATTTTATGTTAAAACAGTGTAATCGTGCTCATTTATACTACCCACAGTGTCAGCAGTAAGAAGTAAAGTGTTAAAATATTTAGATTTCAGCATTTATCTCTTAAAAAACTCCAGCTAAAATATATGTCAGCATCTTTTTAAATAATTGTAAACATACTAGTATTGCCACAGTCCTCCTTCTTTCTCCAGCTATAAACGTTGACATGTTCTATTAAATTTGAAAGAGTCCCAAGAAAGCCATTATATCTTGGACTCTATGCTGTCCTCTCTGCTGCAAAGCTCTGCAGCTGTCCAGGGAACCTTTACACCATGCAGGAGGTCTGCAGTGGGTTGTTTTGCAGCTGGACCATCTGCTTACTTTGCAGTGTGAGAAGTTGTATAACAGCAAATTTAAAAACATGGTAAAAGTTTGTCATTTTTTTCTTGCATTTTAAGTAGTTACATTTTTATTTCATCGGTGCATCCTCTTGAAGTGAAGCACTTTTTGTTTTGTGCAGACACACATTAAGAGGCACGGCACATCTTTGTGCTCGTCACCGTTTATTACCTTGATGGAAAATATAATAGAAATGCCTGTCATTTCTTCAGGGTGATGGCTAAACCTTCCAGGAGGCATTGTGTACTCAGGCAAAATTGACCTGCCATTTAAGTCCACATTAAAAAACAGGACAAGTTTCACTTTAAAAGACCCTCTGTGTATTAAACTGTATGTTCTTTTAGGACTTTACGTGAATCCAGCGTATTCAAAATGATCTCACATTAGAACGGGTTGTTTCGGAACACCTACGTTTTGTCTGAAGCACTAATCTTTACAGCTTAATGATGAAAGTTAAAAAAATGATTATGATTTCTTTTCTCGTTTTATTTGGAACATTTTGTGTTTTCATACACATCCGAATATGTTGATACATCTATCATAATGTCAATGACGAAGTCTCACTAGGTTATTAATCTGTCAGTGTTAAAAATGAATACAAGGGTCTACTGGTGCAAATATCCATCAGTTCATCCATGAAAGAATGAATGAATGTTACAGTTCTGGTTCTGCTCCAGGGTCTCCTTTCAGTAGGATGTCCCTGGAAAACCTTCAAGAGGGTCACACTGATTGGGTGTAACCAGGAGATCTACATCTCATGGCCATAGATGAGATTAATGGTCTGATAAGTATTGAACTTTGCTTTTTGGCTCAGCTCTTTCTTCACCAGCACATACCGAAGCAGTGCTCGCATTTCTGCAGATAAGACCCCAATCCATTTCTTCTTCTCTTGCTCCATCCTGCCATCACTTGTGACACCGAGCTACTGTACTTAAACTCCTACTTGATACAAAGACTGAACTGACCAACCCGAGACCCGAGGGAGCAGTCCATTTTCTCCAGTCGAGAACCATGGCTGTAGACTTCAAATTCTGACCCTCATCCTGGATTCACACTGCGGTCGAAACCACTCCACTGCACACTAGAGGTCATGGCATGAAGACACAAAGAGAACATCTGCAAAAAGACCCTCAAGTTCTCAAACCAGACACCCTTCTCACACCACTATGCCTTCAGCTTCTGTTCATAATCACCACAAACAGAATGGGAGACAAGCAGCAGCGTCCATCATGCACTCGTAAGAAGGTTGGCTTTTTGCTGAGGATTGGTGCACAGCTCTTGATTTATTGAGACAAGGATCTGATAGCCCTCATAAATCTTATACTTTGAACAAGATTTCTTCAGATCCACAGAACATATGTGAACTAAATTTCCAAGACTCCCTCAGCAGTTCTTGAGGGTGAAGATCCATGGTAGCCACAATGCTCCTCTTGAATCTGATGTTTGGCAATCCGCCTGAGCCACATTTTCAACATAGAGACTGAGAAGTGTGATCCCTCAATAATTGGGAAAACACTCTCTATTGTCTCTATTTAAAAATTGGAACCACTACCACTATGTGACATCAAAGAAGTGTGTCAACCATGGCAAGCCTACAATATCGGGAGAATTCAGCATTTTGAGACAGATCTTGTTCCCCCGTGATACCCAGCTGCTGGACTAATCTTCCCCCGAGTCCTCAAACTCTTCCCGCTGCAGACATGGTAACTGGATTGAGAAAATCCTCTAAGAGCTTCTGCCTTCACAATCTACACATTTGATGCACACGTTTGGACGGTCTCTGCTTGGCCTTCCTCTATTGCAGCAGCACAGACGAAGAGATTTAGGGTAGCTATCAGAAGCTGAATGAGTCTGTGTCCATCTGCAGGTTGATGGAATAAAACTATTTGCATCAAACTCTTTCCATTTTTGAGGCAGCAAGGAGGTTTTATCACTTAAAACCCAAATGCACAAATATATAATTTAGCAAAAAACAAGTATCCTCTCTGTGTCCTTGTTCGGTTTTCAGTAAAGTAATTTATTTGCATTTTACAAGGAATATATATTCCTCTAGAAACAATTTTTACTTCAAAAATAAGTAAGAATAAGTGTCTGACTCAAGAAGCACGTAAAAATATTGTTTTTGTTTATTTCTATTCAGAGTACAATCCATTTCCAGCTTGCTGAAGCTGTATGCATGCTCTTTATAAACTCAGATAAAACCACATCTTCAAGCTCTGGGAGTCCCAGGAGGCAGCAGGGTGGAAAAATAAAGACTTTGACTCTCAGAAAATGTTAAGTACTTGCAGTGTGCTGGGTTCATATAATCATAAAATGTCAGATTCTGTTTGATAAGATTTCCCACCAGTTTCCCAATCAGACACAAGTCCTTGTTTTGGGCAAATCCGGTCTCTCAATTAGTGTGAATGGCATTAGAGCGGCTCGACTCTAACACGAACTTTAGTACTAAATCTCACAGAGCGCAACTCTAACTTTAAAGCCACAAGATTTCATATTGGTCTCATTTACTTCCCCGAAACTTAAACTAGAAGTTTGAATTGTCTAAAGAGCCAAAAGCTACAGCACAATAATGATCCCTGCTGGTGGTCTGTTTGGAGTTTCACTTTGAGCTGATGTGTTACTGATTAAAGGTGACCCGTTTTCCTGTTTGCTTCTCTAAACAGCAGGAACATACGACCTCAGCGTGCATGAATGAATCTTCAGCTGATATTCTGTAGCGACTTGAACGATGATTTATTGAAGGATAGAGAGAAGAGCAGAGGTGCATGAGGACAAAGTGATGTTGTTTTGATGCAAGTCATATGCAGCTGCATGATTGAGCCAGCAGAGTCTCAGCTGGTCAGTGCCGATCTGCTGTTGGGGCTCGTCATCGCCCTTTATTTTTGCTTAAGCATCAGTGAATTTTTGCCTGCCTCGGTTGAAGCCGAGCTTTTCGTCTGGAGAGTGTCTGTGTCACTTCACCTTCCCTACCTGGAGTTCCTAAGACAAACCAAACAGGGAACAGAACCGAAAGAAACCGAAGGACCTCAACTAACCCTAACGTGATGACAGAAAGGGATGCTAATGAGATATTTAGATTCATTATTCAGTGCAGCCCTGAATCAATATTTTTCATATAATGCATCTTCAGGCGAGAATAGCTGTTTGTTTTCGGGTACCTTTTCAACCCATGGTTTTTCAGACATTTTCACTGACTTTTTGAAAGAGACGGACTCACATTTTTCTCAGAACAAATTTCTAAGCGAATCCATCACATACACCTAATAATGATCCTTTTGTGTGAATGATGAGTTGGAGTCTGATCAGACAGATTGAAACAACCAGCAGCACCAGAGCACGTAACTGTTGTGCGGTTGACAAAACAGCAACAAGCTAAATGGTCTTATGCTAAAAAGGAAAATCTGATGATACAGTGCTGACTTACAGTCATATGAACATTTTTAGTTTGACTTTCTGTTTTGGGCCATGATCTGAGAAGTTCCAGTGTGGTGTTACCCCCAAAACTACTCATACCCCTGGTGAACATGTTTCTTCTGACTGGAGGTAATGGCCCAGCCAGAGACCAGTCTTTAATCTGTAGAAAATCTGTGGAGGGAGGTTAAGATTAGGGTGATGGCAAGGAGGCCTTCCAACCTCATCTCCAAAGATAAATCATCAGCATCTCAGTGGAAGCCTACAAAAAGCTGCTCAGCAATTATAAGAAGGGTTGGATTGTGTAATGCCAAGAAAGATTTTTCTATGGATTATTAAAGAGTATAAATACTCTCAGACATGCTGTTAAAAGAATAAATAAGAGCTAAGTTTTTTAAAAATTGATGCTTGTTTAAATTGTATCTTTTAAGACTTGTGTATCATTCCCTATCAGAAATAAATTTCTTAGTTTAATAAAAAAAAAATAGCTTAGCTGTATCTTCCTTCTCTACTACTTCACCAGACATAACTTCTTTTCTTTACAGAAAAATCCAAACTATCCCGTAAAACCCCCCCCTCCAGGGAAGACAAATCTGGATTGTTTCCATTTCCTGGTTTGCAGGAACGAATCCAGACTCGACACCCTGGGTGTAATGAGATATTGTGGAGATTTTGTATTATTGCAACATCATGATATTTCTCATTAAAGTGAATTGTCTCTCAAAGCGCCACCCACTCTCATTAGGTGCTGTTTTTGGGGAGAATAAGTGTAAAATATTATGTAAGATATGAAGCCCCCCATGTGAATGTAAAATATCAGTTTTTAATGACATTTTATGTATTACCAGCAAAAAAGATACTTAATTAGTAGAGCAATGTTGCTAAACCTGGAAAAATGTTGTCCTCCCATCCACCCAGTGATGAATAAAGGATATAACTACCTCAAAAATAAAAATACAAAAATAATAATTTACTATTGCGATCGCTCTCAACTGTTTCCTATAAAGAACATGTAGCGTATGCAGTTTACACAAGTAATGGGTTAACATGTTTTCATCTCTTATGTAGTTCATCACGACTTCAGCTTGAACTAGGAGTAAGGGAGACGAAGAGTCCTAACCAAAAAGGGATGTCTGACTGCTTCTAGGAGACATAACCCTTGGCCATAACAAAGAAAATCGCCCCTTGTCAAGAAGATGTTTGTTCAACCAAGGAGCGGAGAACATGGTTCTCTGAGATCACACAAACATCAGGTCTGACTGAAGCACATTTCCAAGTCAAAGCCATTTGCTGAGGGGTGCCAGATATGGGAAAGTGTGTGTGCTCTCTGAGAGATTTATAAAAAGGAGCAGTGTGCCTAGTAATCCTTTACATTCTGCTTCAGATTCCTCCAGATCCGATGCATTAATTTGTAATTTTTGATGTGGGCCTGGTTGAAATAAAATCCTCTGTTCAACTAAGTCCGAGTCAACAGAGTTTCTCCCTGGAACATTCTCACATGGGGTTTGATCACCTTCAAACTGGCACAACAAACCAGTAGATGTTCTTGTGCTAACTCAACGATCACCATGAACCTGAACATCAAACAGTTGGCTGCTTAGTTGCCTTGATGTTTGCCTCTATAGGAGTAGATTTCTCTGCACCATTCCTGAGGTGTCCCTGCTTTGTGTCTTGTACAAAACTGAACACATTGATTCAATTCCACTAAATAAGAATATAATGTGACCACATCATTTTTTTATATGTTCAATTTGGAGTTATGATTTAGCTCTTTATCTTTTTATTTATGCAGATGTCGCTCCAATCAGCAGCGCTTCCTCCCCTTAATGCAGCCCATCCCAAAACCATCTGTTTTTTTCCACAGACACTGTGGGAAACATGGGAAATCAGTAACTGTGGTAAAAGAAAATGAGACAATCTGAAAGAAAATGAAGACCAAATTGCTTGCACTTCATCTGCGTGTGCTCCTTGGAAAACATCACAAACAAATTGATAACAGTCAGGAAGAGCGTCTCTCTCCTGGGTTTTTATTTGTAATGTTTCAAATGCTCGTTTGAAGCTTAATTTCCATCTGAAAGGAGCAGCTTTCATTCCAGAGTAATATTTTAAAATCAGAAAACTGCATCTGTGCCAAGCGAGTAAATAATAAACTTCACCAAAGCTGTTTGTGTTTTTGGTCTTATTTGCTTCTTTGAATAATTAGTTGAAACTTTGAACATTAGCTACTAATAAACCTTTTATAAACACACTCTTGGGTTTTTCACTACTGGAGTGAAATTCCACAAAACTGAACTCCAGCATATAAACCTCATATTTATACCAATTATTAATAGATTTAAAGCTGACAGCCTGAATTTATTTGAATACTAAAGCTGTCCCAACTTTTTCCAGCTTCAAACAATTAAAGTCCTATTTTAAACTCAAACTCTTGGATCATGTTGACTAAACTGCCTGTAAAAAAAAACTGTTTATATCCTTTTCACATAAAGAGCAGAAATGTGTAAATGAGCTCATTCTCTGTGGGTGGGCACAAAACTTCATAGTTTTTACAAGACAAATATATTTTAGTGCGTGGAGATGTGATAATTATGTGATCAAAGGCAGCACTGCATAAAGTTGTTGAAATTAAGGTGAGGTTATTAAATGGCTGAACTGAATTCCTACCAGATCACTGCTTCAGGTTAAACTTTAGGAGAACTTCCACCTGGAGTAAATTAATAAAGTTGTTTTACCAGATGCTTAACGTGGAAAGTGTTCTGGATCAACAGGATGTTCAATACTGCACAGCAGAGAATAATCTGCTACATAAAGCAAAAGGAGTGAGAAAAACAGGACTGAATTATTTTATTGTAGGACAGATTATTGAGCTCAGTGTGATGTTGTTGGTGTTCTGTTGTGGTTTAAACTTCTGATTTCTACCTGTGAAAAATACAGAACAAATAAACTCTACTTAGTTACTTTATTTAAAAAAACAGATAAAGATCGTCACAATTTAAATGATATCGCTCACATTTTAGGGCTAGTTTAATAACCATAAAAACACAGCTGGATAATGAAATATGGCTATCCAATGCAGTATTTTACAAAATACAAAGTTTTTAAGACGCTCACTTCAGGCAAACAATGCTAGTTCTTGTTTATGTGCATTTGGGTCTGTGACATGACAAGAACCGAGCTGATTCACCAGCATTAATAAACAGAACACAATTTTATCAAGAACATGGCAAATAAAAAGCTAAGAAACAAAAGGCTCAGATGTACTCAAAAAAACCACTGATCTGCCATATGTGATGTCACCAGAGGGATGCACATGCAGACACTTGTGTTTGGGATATTGTACAGTGCAAAGTATTTCAAGTGACAATATATCCAGTTTACTGTATATTCGCTTGACCTTCAAATGGCCCAACAGGTTCAGCAGATTGTAAACAAGCTTCATTGTTTAAATATTATTTTCAAACAAGAAGTCTCACTTTAACACATACCTTGTTACATGGTGCATTTTTATTAGAACATTCTTGTTCTTCATTCAGTGAAGCAACTAGAGTTGAGAATAGCCAGAAGAGTAGCATTAAACAGTCGACAAGATAACAGTAGAAGTGTTCATATCCTTTAAATATGTCCCGTTGATTCAGTTGCACAATTAATTTCATTTTATTGTAATTTAATATCTTACTGTAAGTGTGCCACTGTATGCTTCCAATTGCCTGTCAGTTTAAAGTTGATTCAAATAAATTTGACTACTAAGGGTCAAATACAGGATCATTCAATAGTAAAATAGTTTGAAAACAAATATAGATCTGGTGCATACAAAGCATATTTTTACAGTGTAAACAAGGACCTGGTTCATGAATGTGTTCAGCAGCAGCCCTGTAAAATTTCTGTCCTGGTAATTTTGCATTATATTTTCTTTTAGTGATCAACTACAGCAGCAGGGTAGGTTGGTACAGGAAGCTGCTTTCTTTTGCTCTGATTGTTAGCTTCATTCGGCTCCACCAGAACCTGTTATTAGTAGCCTCATTAGAGCTAAATGGAGGATTGATGGAGGAGGGTACTGTGGTTTGTTTCATTGCCTCACTCTTTAGTCATCAGCTGATTAACATTTTCCTGCGTTAATTCATACCGCAGTAGAACGGGGTCGGCAGAAGACACATAGAACACCCTCTTTGGGCTGTCCGTGTCCGTTAAGCTAAGATTTACACAGCTGGCATTAGCTTAATTC
The DNA here is from genome assembly GCA_036173005.1 of Crenichthys baileyi. Taxonomy (NCBI): domain Eukaryota; kingdom Metazoa; phylum Chordata; class Actinopteri; order Cyprinodontiformes; family Goodeidae; genus Crenichthys; species Crenichthys baileyi. The sequence continues at coordinate 146,379 of JAHHUM010001531.1, read as the reverse complement.
ATCCGGGAGGTTTACAAATTTTTTGCTCCAGATACAGAAGCTTTACCAACCTTTTTAAGTTGCTCTCAAACATCAGTGACTTAGCATTAGCTTAAAGCGTTAATTCAGCTAGCACTTGGCATCGTTTGGAATTTCATTTTTTATAGGGAAAGTACCTCTGGACAGCACTTTGTTTGCCTTGTCGGCTGAAGAGGTTAGCATATGTTTTTTTGTGGCTGTACTCGCCGTGTTAGAATTTAAAACTTCCAGCAGCTCATTGGTTTGGTCAGGTGAGGCTGCAGGGAGGGGAGGAGCTGAATGTCTGTTATTGCAGCGCTGCCACCGGAAGAAGTGTGGCAATTTGGGCAATTGTAAATGAGTCAGTTTGTATTGATTTTAACGCAAATTAGTATCTTTGAATATTCTGTTTTTGTAGTATTGATTATATCGAAATATTGATTATTTTAACAACTCTACTTTACCCTTAAAATCCAGCAGTAGAATGCCAACTCACGAGTTTGTTAAACTCAAGCCCACTTGTATTATACAGCAGGAGAATGATCCAAAGCACACCAGCAAATCCACCTCTGGCCCAAAGAAAAGACCTTGAAGTGGCCTAATCCAAGTCTAGACATGCTGTGGCATGACCTTAGAGAGGCGGTTAATGCTCAAACACAATCCAGTGTGGCTAAATTAACTCCTCACATAAGAGTGGGCCAAAATATCTTCCACAGCAAAGTAAAAGACTCAGTTCCAGCCATTGCGAATACTTGTTGGCAGTCGTTACCTCCCAGGGTGGCACACATACTTAATAAGTATAGGGGGCAATTACTTCTCACACAGGCCCAGGTTGATTTTTGCCTTGATGAATAAAACCATTAATGAAAAACTTCAATTTGTGCTTATTCAGGTTATCCTTGTCTGGTATTAAAAGTTGTGATGATTTGTAAAAACCAAGTGTCACAAACACAGAAAAAATCTGTAAGGGTGTAAATATTTTTTATAGCACTTGAAACAGTTGGTGTCATAACTAAAAGCAATATTTGGGTCATTTTTGAGTGAACGTGGGTAAAGATAAGCACAAAGTGTTTCATGTGTTTTCAGTTGATTTAAATAAAGCTGATAAATAAATGACTAAACAAATGTTTCAGATTGAATCATAACCCTGCACAAGATAAGTTTCTGTGATTAAATTTCTCTGTTACATAAAATCGATGCACAATGTGGCATCTCTTTTCAATTTGTTTTGACATTTGGACATAGTTCCCAATATTGATTTATTTGCACTTTTTTTACAGTGTTAGGTTTTCTTTTTATTTGCTTTAATTGGTCCTTGAAAGTATCGGCTATGGCCAAACAGAATGTGAAAGAGCAGAAAATCAATCGCAGCCAAACATTTTTCTTTTCCAGTCATGTTCCATCTGACCTCGCTCTGATCACATTTTCACACAGACGGTGACATCTGTTTGCTCTGGAGAAAAGCCTCGCGTCTCTCTTCTTATTAGGAAAAAGACTTTGGAGCTTCAGTTGATCTAACTTTTTCGGCTAAACCGAATTCAGGCCTAGAAATAGAAAGTTCAAAAATCAGGAGTTATAAAACGAGCTCTCTGCAGAGCGTTATCCATCATCCAGCTGAGTTTTCCTCGAGATACACTTTAAGAGTTTATTTTATTCATCCATTTACCATCATGCCTTGGGGTTTTGTGGTCACACAGACTTGTGAATGTATGCGTTTGTGTTTGAGACCACGTCTGTAACTCTTTTATTCTGCCACATTAATCCTTAACAACAATATGCCTCTGGAGTTGGATCGAGGCTGGAGTGTTTCATAGCCACTATGAATGTCTGAGTATACACATTTCCATTAATACACTAAGATCTTCATATGTGCTGTGGTATAACTGGTGCACATAGTAAATGTGGTGTGTATGACACAATATTTCTCAACTATAGTGGCATGGTTGCTTTTTTAATTTTAACCCCGTAGGAGCAGAAGAAATAAAAAAAAAACAAATGTTTATGCATGAAAGGGAGATGGGAAAAACAGTGAAGCGGCAAGGAGGAGGATTACTGAAGGTCATTGAGTTTAAGTACCTGGGGTCAACCATCCAAACAAGAGAGGTGAAGAAGAGAGTGGAGGGCAGCGAACTGTAACTGAAAGATGGCTGCAAGAGTGAAAGGGAAGGCTTTAGTGAGATCTGCTGTGATGTACAATTTGGAGCCATTGGTGCTATCAAAAAGACAGGAGTTGGAGCAGATGATGTTCAGATTGGGAGCAACCTAAATGAGAAGAAAGATAAATGAGATCATTAAGCTGAACGTTTGGAGACAAAGTTAGAGGCAAAGATGAGATGGTTTGAGCACGTGCAGAGTAGGAGTAGGGGGTGTCCTGCAAAAAGGCCAAAGCTGTTTTATTCGTATAGCACCATCCAATCCATTTAGTGTAGAAATACTGAAAATTAAAAACAGGAAAAACGTAAATGTTAATAGAGGGACACCACTTGGTGTAGCAGGAGAGCGGAGGCCCCTTATACAGATGTTATTAGTCTTTGATGTAGCTGTCAGGGGTTCATATTCTGACTTCAGGACCTTTTCTGCACGTCTACCCCGACTAAATCATTTTTTAAAAAGTGGATTAGTAAAACTTAAATATTGCAAAAAGATGAAATGCTAATAGAAATGAACTGCTATTCGTTAATGTTTTCAGTGCTGATTTAAAGGAACCTACAGTTTTAGCAGATTTCAGGTTTCCAGCAGAGAAACTAAATGCTGCTTCTCCTTGTTTAGTTCTGAGTGAACATGTCTCTGGTGACTGGAGAGATCTACATGGTTCATACTTGATCTGCAACTCTGAAATGTATTTAGGGCCAAGACCATTCAGCTCTTTATAGAATAGAATAGAATAGAAATGTCCTTTATAGGGCCACAGTGGGGAAATCCAAAATATAAACCATCAACATGGTTTTAAATTCTATCCTTTTACTATCTGGGAAGCAGTGCAGTGATTTGGACCTGTGTGGTATGACTCCTGTTGTTGGTCTGGACTCAGCATTTTGGATGAACAGCAGCTTCTTAAAAGAGTTTTTTTTTTTTATACAGACACTAGTAAAAACACAATTTCTTTCCTAATCTACTGAAAATAAAAGCATGCACCAGCATCAGAGTCAAGATAGTAGTAGTCACACGTAGCATTGTTAAAATTTAGATATTTCTCAAATAACTGGTATCACCACTTTTACGGTTGTAGTGAAAACTGTAGAAATGGACTGCCTTTGTCTAACTAATTTTCAAAATATAAGGAAAACAGGTGTGGTGGGAATATCAAAAGCGGTCTGAATTTGTAGAAAAGATTAACATGGTGAAGCAGTTGGTAGCATTGTTGCTTTGCAGCAAGAAGGTCCTGGGTTCGAATCCTGACCTAATTCCTGCACGGGGTGTGCATGCATGGGTTCTCTCTGCGTACTCAGGCTTCCTCCCAAGGTCCAAAAACATAACTGTTACATTAATCGGTGTCATTCAGTTCTCACGCTTCACTAATCTGGAAAAAACTGCAAAAATGCTCAATCCCTAAGTTCTTTTAAATCAAGGCTAAAGCCCATTTGTTTAGAGTTGTAGACTACTGCCTGTAGTCCAACTTTTCTTTACTTTCCTTTGTCATGCTACTGCAATGTACTTTGCATTGTCTTCTTGCTGAAATGTGCTATATAAACAAACTCTTCTTGTCTGTAAAATAGCCCTTATGTACACCCATCTCTAGGGTTTACAGAGAATGGTCCAAAAAAGAGAAAATATCCAGTGAGCAGCAGTTCTGTGGGCGCAAATGCCTTGTTGATGCCAGAGGACAGAGGAGAATGGCCAGACTGGTACGAGCTGATAGAAAGACAACAGTAACTCAAATAATCACTCGTTACAACCAAGGCATGCAGAAGAGCATCTCTAAACGCACAACACATCGAACCTTGAGGCGGATGGGCTACAGCAGCAGAAGATCACACCAGGTGCCACTCCTGTCAGCTAAGAACAGGAAACTGAGTCTACAATTCACACAAGATCACTAAAATTGGACAATAGAAGATTGGAAAAACGTTGCCTGGTCTGATGAGTCTCGATTTCTGCTGCGACATTCAGATGGTAGGGTCAGAATTTGGCATCAACAACATGAAAGCATGGATCCATCCTGCCTTGTATCAACGGTTCAGGCTGGTGGTGGTGGTGTAATGGTGTGGGGGATATTTTCTTGGCACACTTTGGGCCCCTTAGTACCAATTGAGCATCGTGTCAACGCCACAGCCTACCTGAGTATTGTTGCTGACCATGTCCATCCCTTTATGACCACAGTGTACCCATCTTCTGATGGTTACTTCCAGCAGGATAACATGTCATAAAGTATGAATCATCTCGGACTGGTTTCTTGAACATGACAATGAGTTCACTGTACTCAAATGGCCTCCACAGTCTCCAGATCTCAATCCAATAGAGCACCTTTGGGATGTGATGGAACAGGAGATTCGCATCATGGATGCAGCCGACAAATCTACAGCATCTGTGTGATGCTATCATGTCAATATGGACCAAACTCTCTGAGGAATGTTTCCAGTACCTTGTTGGATCAATGCCACAAAAGGATTAAGGCAGTTCTGAAGGCAAAAGGGTGTCCAACCCAGTACTAGCAAGGTGTACCTAATAAAGTGCCCGGTGAGTATATGTGTGTGTGCATGGTTGTTTGTCCTTTGATGGACTTGCAACCTGTCCAGGAGGTCCCCCAACTCTTCCCAATGACCGCTGGAGATAGTCAACAGCACAACACCCCCTCCCCCCTCGCCCTACCCCGTGACCAGTCAAGGACAAGTGAATATGGATGGAGGGATGGTTAACATTTTGCATGGTTAGCAGATGTGAACACAGTGAGATCTGGAGAATTTACAAAATCTTGACCTAACCCTAAAAACACACATTATTCATTAAAGTTTGTCGCTTTTTTTGCCTTATTCCTACAGCACATCATCCTAGTTTTTGTGACACTCAGACTCACAGACCAAGGCACATTTGCCTTTTTTAATGTAAAATCATGAGCAGCAGCAAAACATGGCTTCTAAATGTTGCAAAAAGAACAAACTAGGAAAGACATTAAGTTAAATGGATGAGCTCAGTTTGGAGCCTGGCTATTGTAGTTTGAAATGCTGGGCTTGAGTCAGCATTGCTTTATAAATCCCAAGGTTAAGAGCCGTTTATTGCATGAAAGAGGAAAGCTGAGGTAATGGTGGCTCAAGGTAGAAGGTGATGGCGAGAAGGCAAGGGTCTCCTGGAGGAGCAAGGAGGCTGAGGAGTGGACCAGATGGAGCGGGGAAGAAGGTTAAGAGGTGACGAGCTTGAAAACCATAATTTTAGCACCAGGGCAGATGACTGAGCAGTGTGAAAGAGAGGCTCTGCTTTAAGCACTGCTGCACTGAGTCTGTAAAAGACAGGCATGCAGGTTGATGTAGTAAGTGGGAGTTTAGGAAAAACCATGTTTGTCTGAATAGAGATGCGTTCAGGAGACACACAAATAGAACATGCCTCTTTTTTTTCTGCCTCTCGTTTTCTTTCTTCCAGACACCGAACAGATGCTTCAGACCTGTCAGATAAATAAGACGTGGTGCACAGCTGGAACATCTGTCCAATGTCTCTTGATTAATTTCAGGATTCCATTTAGATGGGTGCAATACCAGATCCAGCGTATGTGCAGCTTCACAGTTTAAACGTTTATGCGTGTAAGAAAACATCTTTTAAAAAGGCGTATTGAGAATCATTTGAAGCATAGAGTAAAACTGACAATGTGACATTAAATTGATCAGAGGCAACAAGTGAGAAAATGAAAGTCTATTTTTCCTGAATGTGCTCATTATTATATGTTTGTAGATGGTTTACATAGTTATGTTACATTTTAACCTACCAACGCTGTTCCTGAGGGCTTATTACCCTGCAGGTTTTAAATGTCATACAGTTTACGTGTGTTAGAACTGTTAGACAACAAACCTGCAGCTGCAAAGCGTCCACAAAAGCAACCTGTATGGTTTTGGTTGAGAGGTTTAGTAAATTTTAATCCAAAACTGACCTCAGCATGTATTTTGTGAATAAGTTGTTGAATTTTTCCACAGCTGTCATTTTATTCTTTTCAAGGAAAGAGGACAGAAAATGTACTTTTTTGACACAATGCAGGACAACAAAAATACATCAGCTGTATAAATAAGACAAAACATCTGCCCATTTTTCTGTTTTCTCTATGATTTGGTGTGAGCCTTTGGATGGCATCAAACTGAAGTAAATACTGGAATTTTAACACAGACCATAGATCTAAAATTTTTTGAGTTGTTGTTTATATTTATTTAATTCAACCCTAACCCTAATAACGGTTTCAGCATAGATGAAGTTAAAAATATGTTTGTTCACAAATCCATCTCAGCAAATAACCAATTATCCATGATTGCTTTTAAGCTCAGCCAGTTAAAAATGACCCCCTCTCCCAGATTCCACCAGATCTGGATTGAAACATGTGGTATTAGTGGTGGTGATGGTCTTAACAGGAAGAGGGGCCCCAAATCAAATTCTGCTTGAGGCCCCCATACAACCTTGACCCAGCCCTGCCTCAGAGGCTGGGAAAAATAAAACCCTGACCTTATAACAGGACTTGCATCCCTCAGGTGTCACATCTTTACCACTTTGTTTTTATCAGATGGAATATTTTCCCATCTTATTGGCTGTAAATCAGACGAGGTTTGGGAGTTCGATGTGTGCTCTGAATGACTGCCGGTGGTTTCAAGGCTTCGACCGGTGGTGATTTTGGAGGCTTGTCAGACACCGAACCCTCTGCAGCTTTCACACGCTTTTTTACTCCAGCTCCGGAGTTATAAAACGCTCCAGATGAAGCTGGAATTGATTTCCCCGTATGACGTTAAGAGCAGGGCCGCTGCTTGGCTGAATGGCTCTTCACTGTGATAGCTGTCCCTCATGACCTCTGCCTGCCTGCAATGGCTATGTGAAATTGTGATATTTTATAAGTGGCCAAGGGGGGTTTGTACAGACACCTATCAAAGGGCTGGGATTATCCACGACACGCAAATGTGTATGAGTGTTTTTTTTATCCAGCCGTCACTTTGAAACATGCGTTTACAGCTTCATGATGTTATTTGCTGTCACGTAGCATCTGAAGGCGATGGACTCTGTCTCAAGTGGGGCTTTTTTATCATTAGGTTGTTTTTTTCCCCCCACTTTGATAGACTGAGAGGCATTGACACATGGATTCAAGACGCACTGGAACAAACAGAAGCTCACAGCGCTTTAATCTAAAATTGGCTTGTCATGGGCTTTATGAGTTTCACAAAGACAATAAAGCTGTTGTCTATTCTGGACTAAAGTGATGTCCCCCTTCTGTCATGTGGAGACACAACAAAAGCATTTCATCTTTTCTCCGCAGGTGGAGTCTCCGCTGGCCGTGGACGCGGTGCTGGGGGAGGCGTTGTTCTCCGTCACAGATGACAAGGTTTCCATCACAGAACTGCGAGTTCACGCCGTGTCGGGCCTGACCCTGTCCCTGCAGCCCAGCCCCGGCAACAGCCACACCATGGTGGCCAAGGCGTCCGGCACCCAGACCCTCACCAGTCTCAAACAGGTACAGCAGGAATTATCAGCCTGAAAGGAACAGTAACAACACGTGTAACCTATGTCATTTATCATGATGAGAGCAATGAAGACAATGTTATTTTATAATACTTCCTACATATTTAAAAAATCTGCATGTCCTAAAAATGTCTTTCAGTCGGCCTCAGGAAAATGGAAAGCATGAGCGCCTCGCTGTAAATCAGAAAGGAATTCAGTTAAACCCTGACTGGTTTGACATTTAAAGAAATGCACGTCTGTATACTCATCTGTACATGTTTAAAGTGATGCCTGCACATCATAACCGAGACAGTCTTAAAGGAAACAGTATCAAGTTTTAATGCAATCCCCTGTGAGAGAAAGAGAAACGGCTTTAACATGTACAGTGCTGTGAAAAAGTATTTGCACCCTTACAGTTTTTGCTTTTTTGTCACTCTAAAATGTTTAAGCTCACCAAACAAATTTTAATACCAGACAAAGACAAGCCAGACTAAATGCAAAAAGCAGTTTTCAAATATGATTTTGGGGAAATAAAAACGATCTGAACAAACCTGGCCCAATATGAAAAGGTATTGTGATTAGCAACAAAAACCTGATAGACAGAGGTTATTTATTTGTGTGACTGACAGGTTAACCAAAGGGAATAAGACCTGACCTGAAATACAAATTCTATAAACATAAATAACCACAAAATCATTAAAAGGATTCAAACGTGTTAAAGTTTAGGATGTGACTGATGCTTTGCTGTGTTCTCAACAGTAAAGCTATGCTGATCCCAGTTGCTTTATTTATTAGCTTGAAAGATGGTTCGATTCTGGTGTAAACTGACTTTTCTCATGATAAAATAAGTGTTTGGCCACGGTTGACACTCTGGAGTTGTTTGGCTGCACAGGGAGTGTCTTCCTGGTGAAAAGGGAACAGGGACGGCTGCATGGCTGCAGGCAGAACCTTGGTCAGTGAGAGGTTTTTGGACAGTTAAAGGCATGTCTTCTCCCTGGAGAAATCTGGAGCTGGCCTTTGTCCCGGGAACAGAGATGCTGCAACCATCAGTGCCACACCACCAGGGATGATTTTTATCAATATATGGATGACTGAGAAAAACATTTTGTCTATTTAAATATTTGTTAAATTGTTGTTTGTAAAATTGTGATACAAATTTTTAAAATATGCATATATATTGTCAACAAATTCTACAAATCCTTGTGTAGGATTTTGTATGAATTATGAAGCAAATTTTATAAAAACTGTTAGCAGACCAGTCACTAATAACAAAATACAGAATCCTTCAGGATTAAAGCTTGAGATGCTTTTCTAATGTTGCATTTCCTTATTTATTACATCTGAGTGGTGAAATAAATTTGACCAAAGCTCACGTCAGCAGGTAGGCCCTGGTTTCTTTTTTAAGCAGTAAAGTTTTTTTAACGTGCTGTCTGTTTGGGAGCGGTCTGCATTGTCGGGGAGGGTCCCAGATAAAAGCTGCTGCAGTGTACTAATAAGTTTCTATTCTGTTCCTTAATAACAAACTTAAAATTGACTGAGCCTGGAGAAAAACACTCCTATGCAAAGCACAGGCGTAGAGATGTGGATCTCTGGGAAGGATTAATTGAGATCCCTACTTCACCCAGAATACAACCTGAGCATGTGTTCACCTCAGTGCTGTTCCTGTTCTGCCCTTTCACTGCCCCCCCCCCTCTCAAACACTGCTAAAAATGCAACAACATCCACATTGAGCATGATTGAGAGAGAGCAAGGCGCATTAAATCCCAATTTTTCCTGCTTTCCGCTTCTTGGCCACCTTGAAATTTAATTATTGTAATGTATTGTCCTAAGTGCTCTCCAAGGCCAGGCCATAAAAGGCAGCCAATTCCTCCAGCGGCACATCTCTCGCCGGGCTGCTGGCTGGAGCTATTTCAAGCTATTTGACTCTGTTTCACTGGAAAACTCTCTAAATGTTCTTTATTACCGTAGAAATGAATGAAACACATAAACCCCGATAGGAAAACTTTTACGAAGAAGCCTTCTTTGCAATATTCTCCATCATTTAAAACCTGAAATCCTTTGGTTTACTTTAAATCATCTCTGCTCTGTTCTGATCTACTCACTTAAATAACAGAATCTGAGTGGTTTATTCACACTGTAAGATGGCGCAAATACTCGCACTGCTCATGCATGTTTTATAACGCAAGCTGTTCAGTTTAGGCATGCAATAAGAGGAACCTAATCACATTAGCTTATAGAAGTGCATATAATAGATGGATTTATAGAAGCTAATGGTTTAGATTTAGTGAATTATTTATAACAAGAGCTGTGTTATTACAGTCTGCCTGAGATGACAGAGATTTGCCTTTTTAGTGCCATCGAACCTGAAGCAAAGCTTTTTTCTTCCTCTGTACAAAGTGGGTGTAAATCTGTTCGACACTGTTGAAAACCGTGGAAACGAAATCCTCCCTCTCGTCATATGTCCTAATAGCTGGTAGCTGACGTCTAAGCAAACTGTTAACAGCGGAGACTGTCAAACGCTGTCTGATTACAGGGATGCTGGTAGGGCTCAGTCCGTGGCAGATGAATGCAGTCAGGTAACTGCCACGCAAAATCTAAGACATTTTTATCCAGTCTCTCTCCAGGGTGAGTACAGACAGAGAAGACAAAATGAGAATATCTCACTCTGCAAACACAGAGAGACAGACCCAGCATTTGATGCACGTACTGATGCTGTATCTTTGTTGGCACCTCCTCGTCCACTAGCACATCCACAGTCAAGCTTGAAGGTAGTCTGCTATGGTGCATGTTAAGGCTGTAAGGCTGAACATGAGGTTCTCAAATCATTTGAAAAAATCTCCTGAGATTTAGGGAATGGAGCAAGTTCAGACTGTCGACCATTAAAGTGAACTGAAAGTTCTGGGAAGGGGTCATAGTTTGTTTTCTGATTAACCAGCCTTGAACAAAACATCAGAATTTTCCAGTTCTTTGTATGGTAACGTAAAAGTACACCGAGTTGATGGCAGCAGAGGCTTGCTTTAGGAAAGAAACAGCTAAATGATGAGGTCAGAGCCAGTAGTACCATCTATGGTATGATCCATCCATCCATCCATCCATCCATCCATCCATCCTTCCATCCTTCTTCATTTAGGTTGGAGAGGTAACAGTATGGAAGGGGAAGAAAAACATCCACCTCTCCAGCTTCTTCTGTGGAATCCTAAAGTTTTGCCATGCCACAATGGATATATAGTGAAGGGAGTTTTGGGTCTACCCTTGGGTCTCTTCCCAGTTGGACTGACATGGAAAACCTCCAAACGCAGATATCTAAGACATGTCCTGCTTAGATGCATGAACCACCTCAACTGATTTATTTGATGTTTAGGAGCAGCTGCTTTACGACAAAGTCCACCCAGAAAACGGAGCTCCAGAGCCCGGGCATCCTACAGATGAAGATAATTTCAGTCACCTTTACCTGGAATGTTGTTCTTTCCATCTTGATCCACGTCTTCTGTCCATCATCCTATCACTTAAAACACACCTGAGCCAGAGAGAGGATTCCTCCTGAAAAAAAATAAAACATTTCCAAAAGACAAACATGTACGCTAATGAGGAAATTATATTTTGAGACAAGTATCCTGTATGAGCAGTATCTTTGGCGTAGTAGATGATGTTGCTACTCTGTATCAACTACAAGTTAATTGAGCAAACAACATCCAATCTGGTTAAAACTGTGTTCTGTTCAATTCTGCTTAGCTGCAGAATTAAAGAGCCATGACTTGTACACAACATTTGTTATGCAGTAATCTTTGCAAACCTGCTGCTGGAGCTCTGTCACCTCTTAAAGAAAGAAAACACTGGGAGAGATGCCACTGGATCATTTTGTGTTAGTTCATCCTTTAGAAGAACAAGTTCTACATTCAGCTCACACAGATTGAAACTAAATTAATTCATTCTCAGAGATCACCACCTAAAACATTCATAGCCAAATTCAAAGACCCCTTACTAGTTCATTTAGCGGTTCTTAATAAGATTAGCGCTCATTAAATGTCACTGTGCATTTACAATTTGGGTTGGGCCATCTTATTTACTTCTGTTTATTGTCCCGTATTCTGTGTTTACATGAGCTATTAGGGCCACATTTAAATGACAGCTGCTCTTAATCCAAAACATTTCTTTTATTGTTGATTTTGACATGAAGCTCTGCTGGATTATATCCTCTTCTGTTCTGGCACAGCATCAGATCACAAAATCACCATCTATGTAATTTAAGGATAACATATTCACTGTTAATATTTGGCTTTACAGCACCACCCACAATTATCTCTCCCCTCCACAACCCTCCCCCTGCCACACACACACACACACACACCCAGGTTGAAAAGATGTACCTACTTAATTATTTCTCTGGCTTAGCTATGGCCGTGTTTAGCTGGTATGTAGTTATATTCTTGCAGATATTTCTTAACTAAAGATCAACACACATCTTATTTAAGTAAATGAAATGTTTGTCTTTCCCAATTTGAAGGGTGACCAATAGCAATGACTCTGTGTTACAATATTTTTATACCACAAGAAAACAAAGTCATAGATTAATAATTTAAAGTTTTTAGACACTCTGAGCAGCTTAAAAGCATACATTTAATCAGTGCTTCAGTTACTTTTTTATAGGAATCATAATAACTGGACTTTTTTCCCCGCTGAATAAATTTCGTTAAATTGTTCAACAATTTCCATGATAGATTCTTTTATTGCAGTTAAAAATAAATTTAGGGTTTTCACATAACTTTGCCAGGAGTTACAAGAAATGTGGGGGAAATGTTATGTAAATGTGGAGTGATTAGAAAAAGGAAAAGGAAGGAGATCAGTGCTGCAGCACATTCACATAGTGTGCAGGTAGAACTCTACAAGAGCCTGTAGTTGTAATGGTTAAGGCGTAGGGCTTGTGTTTTTAACTGTTTGTAACTGCCTGACTGCATGGTGCACACAGCAGATAAGATTCTGTCTGCAAACAAATTTCTGTAACTGTTTTCTGCAAGAAATCGCTAATATTCTCCAAAACGTCAGCTTGTGCACCCAGAAAAAGGTCGAAATGAAAACTTGCTGGTTTCATTTGCTTTGCTATTTTCAAAGTCCACAGAAGAAAACACAATTTATTTCAACTTGTCCATGTACAACAGAGGTTGTAGACCAATTTGCATAAACAATAATAAAGATGGATCATAAAATATGGTCTTAAAAAGTCTTATCTAGAGCTGACCCAGTTCTTGTATAATGATGCGAAATTTCTTTAATTATAGAAAGGGATGAGAGTCAAAACCCCACCTTTGACCTTGATTTCAACTTTCAACTTCCTTGTCTCTTAAATCTGTCAGTTTTTTGTTTTATGATCAGTTATTAGAACTGTCAGTCAGTAGATCAGACATCTTGATTACACAATCAGTGACAGAGTGGTAAGTAAATGCTGCAGAAAAACTTTACATCCATATCAAATCCTGCTAACAATCATCAGATAATTTGGTAGTTTTGAAAGAATAAAAAGTTATTTTTGTTAAAAATATAAATTAATCTGTCCCTCTTTTTTCCCTGACAGGAGGCCAGTTTGTCAGTCTGGATGCTTTATAGTGACAACACAGCCGTCCCTCTTACTTACTTTGATCCCAAAGACTACAACCTCAATGCCTCCACCCTGGACGACAAAGTTGTGTCGGTATCCCAAGAGCCACAGCAACGATGGCCTGTGGTGGTAGCAGAAGGCGAGGGATCAGGCGAAATGGTGCGTGTAGAGATGACCATCTGTGAAGCCTGCCAGAAGACCAAACGCAAAAGCGTCATTGCATCTGCTGCAGTTTATGTCAAGGTTCGCTTTGGCCCGGAGGAAGACTCAGAGGAAGAGACAACTACAGAGAGCGAGATTGAGCTTGCATCTGTCACCAGGCGGACAATCATTGATCCGAACATCAGTGGAAAAATTTATGATACTTCTAACGAGCAGCCTGCCAGTGTTCCCATTGATTACACTAATTTTCCCACCATTAGCAACCAGGAGCGACCTACTGAGAGTGATGAGGAGGATGATTTTGTGCATTCACCACGCAACATGACAGACCTTGAGATCGGCATGTATGCTCTACTAGGCGTCTTCTGCTTGGCTATATTAGTGTTTCTCATCAACTGCATTGTATTTGTGCTTAAATACCGCCATAAGCGCATACCACCTGAAGGCCAGGCCAACATGGACCACTCCCACCACTGGGTGTTCCTTGGAAATGGCCAGCCACTAAGGGCCCAATGCGATCTGTCACCACAGCAGGTGGAAAGTCCCAGCAACCCTTTGGAGGGGGTACAGACTTGCTGCCACGGGGACCACCACAGTAGTGGCAGTTCCCAGACCAGTGTTCATAGCCAGGTCCATGGAAGGGGTGACGGCAGCTCTGGGGGTTCAACCAAGGATAATGGCGAGGAGGCCAGTTCACCCACCTCTAAACGCAAGAGGGTCAAGTTTACCACCTTCACCACTCTTCCCACAGAGGAGCTGCCCTACAACTCCATCCCCATAGCAGATGAAGAGGACATTCAGTGGGTTTGCCAGGATATGGGCTTTAAAGACCCAGAGGAACTCCATGATTACATGCGCAGAATAAAAGAAATAGCCTAAGATAGGAGATGTGTTGTGAAAGCACTGCTCTCGACTTTCTAAAAAGACGGTTCCTTTCTATTTTTCTCTTTTTTCAAGTAAGTGAAATATTTTTCACAAACTTAAAGGCCAATTGTTGTTCTGGTTAGGGTTTGTTCCATGTAGTTTGCACAGTGCTGTAATCTCATACACCCTCACGCAGAAGAGAATGCAAGAAGCCAAAGACTCGACCAGAGGATCTCAGTCACAAGAGACGTCTGTAAATCTTGGCTATAGGAAACATGTTTTACTCGGAAGCTGAGCCATGGATACATATGAGAGCTGCTCCAGCTCCAGTTTTTCAGGATATTACTTTTACAATTTCCTGAAAAGGACAGGAGTAAAATAAGGTTTAGTGTGTTCTAGTGGCTCAGCAGGACTCTGCAGTACTGTACCTAGTCCAAACAAAGAGGCCTTTGATGAACAAATAACTGTCAAAGACTCTGATTGAACCTGTTTTAAAAATATTTTTGTTTTTGCCAAAGTAGAAAAAGCATTCTTTTAATGGCAAAACCTTTATTGTCGGTGTAGCACATTCATGATTTGTACTCATCTTCATTACTTACATTTTCTACATTTCGTAGGTAGATGAAAGCAGTGCCCTACTACAATTCCTGGTTTTCCTGACAAATCTAATGCCTTATAAAAATGGTCACAGTTCACTTATATCGGTGCAGACACTCTGTTTTCTCACTGTTAAGAGGCTTGAGACAGCTTAATAAAGCATTAAAGTAAAACACTACAGCTGTTCTCCAGCATTAAGAGACGAGCTTGGCATGAAAAGGTAACCTAAGGCAAAATCAGACAACTTTTTCCAAATTTGTAAATGTTTATAATGTACTTAAATACTTATTCATACATGTTAATAAACTTAATATGTTACCATGCTTTACATGCATGTCATGTCAGGCCTAGATACATACATACAGACATTCCTCTTTGTATATAATTATGTCATACTGGAGTTGCTTAAAATGTGAGAAGGTACTTTTTCCAAGGTGGAAAAATGGGAATCTGATTGAACACTTGGAATCTTTATAGTCTTGTGGTGGGTCAAAAGTTGCCTCGACTGTAATACCGTGACAGATGCAGATTTTTAACACTGGAATTTCAGTTGACTGTTCGATATGGGAATTTGCTATGCATCAGTTTTAACAGATCAATGTTGATGATTTATTTCCCTTCCTCAAGCTTTGCAAGTCTAGAGCTTCAGAGAATGTAGAAAATTTAGAAATGCACAAATTGAGCTGTGTTCGAATTGTCCAGTTATTCATTCTCAAATCAGACATTTTGTACTGGTGCTCCAAATTTCAACTTTAATGTTCTCATCCATTAGCAATCATAATAATGTTTGCATACTAACTCAAATGCAGGTATGCTTGTAACCCTAGCAAGCTAAAATATTATTAGAATTTTTAGACTTGTTAAAAATGGTCAAAGACGCTCAATGTCTCGAGTATAATATGGATTTTAGAAAATATTCATATATGGGTTCTAAATGTTCTGGTCAAATATCAGTGGTAAAATATGTGCAACTAATGTTAGGATACTGATTAGCATTATCATGATAGCTAATATTACCACACTAATACTTATGTTAGCTTGCTTCAAATATTACCATTGTTGCGCTTAAATTAACAGAAAAGTATCAGGAAAACCGGAAAAGGGTGGCTTGTCCTCTTCAGGTTGGAAGGGAGTTCCTGCCTCAAGTGGAGAAGTTAAAGTATCTCGGGGTCTTGTTCACGAGTGAGGGGAAGAATGGAGCGGGAGATCAACAGACGGATCGGTGCGGCTGCCGCAGTAATGAGGGCGCTGTGCCGGTCCCTTGTGGTGAAGAGAGAGCTGAGCCGACAAGCGAAACTCTCGATTTACCGGTCGGTCTACGTTCCTACCCTCACCTATGGCCATGAACTTTGGGTCATGACCGAAAGAACGAGATCCCGGATACAAGCGGCTGAAATGAGCTTCCTCCGTAGGGTGGCCGGGCACTCCCTTAGAGATAGGGTGAGGAGCTCGGCCATTCAGGAGGGGCTCGGAGTAAAGCCGCCGCTCCTCCACATCGAGAGGAGCCAGTTGAGGTGACTCGGGCATCTATACCGGATGCCTCTTGGACACCTTCCTCGGGAGGTGTTCCAGGCACGTCCCACCGGGAGGAGGCCCAGGGGATGGCCCAGGACACGCTGGAGGGACTATGTCTCTCGGCTGGCCTGGGAACGCCTTGGGCTCCCCCCGGAGGAGCTGGAGGAGGTGTCTGGGGAGAGGGACGTCTGGGTGTCTCTGCTGAGTCTGCTGCCCCCGCGACCCGGTTCGGGATAAGCGGAAGACGACGAGTACGGGTATCAGGAGCTTTAGACTCATTTGATATTCCCAGTCTTTCCATGTCTCAACTGTTGGAAAACTTTTCTTGTCAGAGGGAAGGACATAAAAGGTTTTTCAGAAGTGCATACTCAAACATTTTCAAGTAAAATTTCAGAATTGCACATGTATAACTGTTGGCATACACAGCAGCATAACCATTAAAGCTAACATTTGTGTGCTACTGGTAATATAACTATTCTTGTAATCTTAGCATGCCAACACCAAAATCCACAATGTGTTGATTTTCAGAATTATTGAAAATGCCCAAGCATGTTAATGGTTGCTTTTGTCTTGATCAATAAAAGCCACAGGGTTTTAGAAATTATTAAAAAATTGGATAGTGTAACATGACTTTCAGCTTTTGTGAATTCTCAACAGTAATGTGTGTAACTGATTTTAGCATGCTGATTAATGAGCGTTAAGGCTAAAATTGGCAATCTAATGCAAATGGTAGCACACTAGTAACTTAGCAGGCTAACCCGAACATCGACAAAGTATCGTGATTCATTAAAATGCTCAAAGACGTTCATTTTCTTGAATAGTTACGCAATTATATCCTCTTCAGTAAGAGCCATGGACCTCCTGAAATTATTCAGAAAATGGGTACAGAAACTGTTTTTTGTGAAATTGAAACATTACCTTGTAAAAGTCATGTTATTATGCCTGCTACTGTTAGCATTAAAGTAAATGTTAGTACTCAGCTGGTAATGTTAGCTTGCAACCTGAGCGTGCTAACACTAACAGCATGCCCGTTAAAGCTATTGTTAGCATGCTAATATTGGCACAATAATACTAATACTAGCATGCTCTCAATCTTATGCTAACACGTGCATAAACAAAGTCATGATTTTCGAGCACTAACATTTACTTTCTGGTCAAATTGCCCTAAAATTCCATGTTTTACCTTTTCAATAATTTTTCTCTTCCTAAATTAAGACAAAACAATATTTTGAATAATTTTCTTCAAATCTCAAAAATTACCATGTTTGCCACATGCTATCATTAGCATGCTTATATTAGCACATTAACCCTAATGTTTAGCACGCTCATCGTGTTAGTCTGCTAATACTTGCACCCATTGTGATTTTCAGGCTTTTTGGAAACTGAAAGAAACTGGGAGAATATGGGGAAAAAAGTCAAGGAAACATGCTCAGACGATAAAAAGCAAGCCGCATTGTGACTGTTTTAAACAAATTAGTAAGAGTTGTTAAATAGTTTTTTATTGGTAATGATTGATTTCTTTACTGAAGATTTTGATATAGTCCCAGCTATAATCCAGGCTTGTTAAACTGATACAAAAAAAAACAAAAAATATTAAGTGAAGCCAGATATTTGTGTTATGAAATTTAAGGTTAGTGTCTCATGACAGATGATGTTTATTAAGATGTTTATTTGAAAGATTTTGCGCACCATCAGCTCAGATTATTGGTTGTCTTTTGAGGTATCCTGCTGATGTTTAAGTATCAAACAAATAACTGGGAATGCTCTCCACAATTATGAAGTATAGTGGCACTCAAGTAGTGTTTGAACAACCATCTACTGTTTGGTTCTCTAGTGAAAATGTTTTGTTGAGTGAGTGAACATTTCAAACACAGCTCTAAATACATTCTGACTGAGCACAGCCTCTTCTAAACTCTGCAGAAAAACATGAAACACCATTTAAGGTCACTGAATATATTATTGATTTTGCTCTACTACACAGCCATTTCAGGCTGTCCTTTTAGACACATCATATTATATATGAGTTTCATGTTTTATTAATACGTTCCAATAAACTTGGAATAAATAAACCGGAGCTTGCAAAGCTGCCCCGAACTAAACAATTTCAACAGGACCACAGTTAATGAACACACAGTGGTACAAGGATGAAGAAAAGAAGATGTTGCTGCTGGCTGTGTGAAGCACAGACGTAGTTATGAGAATGTGTACAGTTCACTGACCAGCCAGAGCAGCTGAAATCAAATTGTTCACTTTAGTTGTGTTAATAATTGCCTTTTAAAATGTACCTGACGCTAAACATAATTATCAGTTAGAGAATTACAGAATATTAGAAACTTATGAGATTTCAAACAGAATATCAAATCTGTCAGACATTTTTCATTTCTGATTGTGTTTCATATGTTTTATTTAGTTCTAGAGTGAATAATTAGAGATGACTTTTGAAGGTTAGCATTATTCTAGCTCTGATCTCACATATAACATTTTCTATTTGGGACTAATGAAACAACCATGAGATGAAAAAATATTTTCTGGGATTGGTTCCTTTAATTCCCTACTCTGCATTTTAAGGGCTTTGATTCTTTCTTTATCCTAACTCACTGACTGAGTTTGGCTTATAAACGTCCTTTTTATTACCAGCATCATCTTACCTGCTTTTCATCCTCCGCATTCTTAAAATAGACAAAATCCAGAAATATTATGCAAACACATGTTTCACAGGAGAAATTAAGACATTTTTTATTTTATGAGCTTCATATTTACCAACTGTGCGGCAGTTAAATAGTGGAACTGTTTGCTAACAATGTAAATATTGGAACAAAACTGGCTTTAAAATATCTTAACATGAACTACAGTCAGTAAAATGTGACCTGCAAATCGTCTATATGTACATAGACCCACAGTTGATATTCATAAATCTCAGATTTACTAATTTTGGTTCACTGCATGCCCTCTTTGTTTTGTGTGGAAAAAATTAATGACATGATCCCATTTGTAAAACTGTTTTGTTTTTATCGTGAAACATTAGTTCTGACTGTCTTAAGGTGCGTTTCGACTGCAGACCTTTTCTTAGAAATTTTCTCAAGAGAGGAGGCAATTACAAGAGAGAGGTTTAACCACAGAAATGGGCCCTGGTGGTTAGGTAGTACTTTTAAGATTATCCTGAACATTCAAGGCAGGTTTTATGTGGGTAAGGTCTTACACATTACTGACTGAATATTTTTCGCATATGAAGTTTATTTTTTTGTCTTGGTTATCTTGGTAATCTTCACTGCAGCTCATAACTTTGTTCAGTTGAAACTGGAATAATTAGTGTTGTTTGTAACATTCAACATGCAAAATATCAGGCAGTTTAACTGATTACATTTTTAAAAATCGGTAAGATCACAGGGGAAAATAACTTTAAATTAATCATGTACTGTGTTGGGTGTTAAAATAAGTTTTTATGTTACACATTCCACGAGTTTGGAATGATTTTACTTATGTTACATAGTCTAACCTCTGTAAAAGAATTACAAGTTAACATTTCATTGCTGTACAACACTGCTCTGTGATCTCAACTAGAGCTCTTTTTATCAACAGCCAAAATAGCTTATAAACAAGGTGTTCTGTGTTGCCAAAATTAATTTAAACTGCTGTCACAATATTATACCTCTCCAATGTCTGAGATCATTTTTTGTCTTAGTGTAACCACCCTCAAATAATCAGATGTTAAGGTTTCATTCATTTTAAATGACTGCTTTGTAATTTAAAAAGAAGCCCTCTTTTTTCTTAGTTACGCATTTCTATAATACTTCAGAGACTGTGTCATTACTGTAAAATATTGCCTTGTAATCCCAACAAGTGTTCACCTTTCCCCCTCCACAACCAGAGACAAGTATAAAATGGGACAGTGTCATTAAGATAATTTAAAAAGATTTATTTTGAATTTTTCATGAATTTTCTTTTCACTAATTGTAAAGACATTTGTGTGATTAGAATTAATTTAAAAACTATTAGTCACATATTTTCATTAAATTTGGTTTTACTTGTGTTTTAGAGTGTAACTCCTGTGAGAGATTAAGAGGTTAATGCTTCATTGCTGTAGAACTCTACTTTACAATCTCAAGTGAAGCTACATTTTTCCCCATTGGACATTTCTATGAAGTTTGTGAATAAAGATTTTACTTATGTTTTAGGATTTAACCACCTGGAAACAATCTAAGATTAAGGTTTTATTGGTGTCCAACACTGCAGCTGTGCAAAACTGAGGAAGAGCGACACTTGTCAGTCATCTTAATTTGCCTAAACCACCCCTGGACTTTAGTGAAAAAACAACAAACCAGAGCTGAAATAAACCTGGAAGGTTGTAAAAGATAACTTATGCTGGAATAAAGGTTGGGGGTTATTACAGTTGAAACGCATCTTAAGTTTGTTTACTCTTCACCCACAGCATCAACTTCATCTTTCAATTTAACAGTTAAAAATGTTTGCGTTTACCTTAAATCTCTCAGGATGAATGTGGAATTCCCAACCGAACCTGGCAGTTTTGTGTTAAATGTGATTATGGTAAGCTCAAACTGGTTACAGTTGAAACACAGAGAAGTAGAAAGTATCGAATAGCATCTTAATGCTGAATTTTCCTGACTTGTTCTCACATATTTAATTTTTGACTGGTTTAATTTTTTTCCTCTTTATGCATTTTGTCATTTTATTGTATCTCGTTCCTGATTTTGTGTTTTCTTCAAGCTGCTAACAGAGACTCCTTACTATATGTAAATGAGAATTTTGAATTGTATCCCCACCCTCACAACCACACACAGTGAACTGTGAACGACATTCACGGCTCCAGTCTGGCTGGGCCAAGTAACCACCACACTGACTATAATATTGTAATGTACAGAGCACTGTTAAATTTCCTGTATCCTCCTGAAAACAGACCCTTGTATTTTCCTGTTAAATGTAAAGTACTAAAGAAAATCCAATACACAAGTGAAACAGTGTCTGTTTGACTTTCTAAATGGTGCAAAACAACCACATAGATGAGGTAAGCGTTCCTGCTGATTTTTTTGTTATTTTCTGTTGTAAGAGTAGAGTAAGCAGCCTGTCAAGAGCCCCATTTGTCCATTTTTCTCTGCCTAGTTTAATCATACCCAGGCTGACATCCTGCTGGTTTTTGACGTACATATATATCATTGCTTTTCACCCCTCACTGTGCACAGTTTGAGGACCCGCCTGTGACATTCCCTGGCAATTCCAGCACCAGTGAAAGACCCCTTGTGTGAAGCACCCATGCACAAAATCCCTACTATCAGGTGTCTTTGTGAACTATGAAGTCTTTGCTCTTTTTGGTCACTTCATTAGGCACCTTAAATGAAAGGTATTTCCCTATTAATTAAAAAAAGGACAATCAAAACATTTGCTATGTGCAAAAGTACCAGATTTAGCTAATAGGCAAATTTTCATCTATAGTCCCAGGCAGGGTAATAGTATAACAATTACAGAAATAAATAAAATGAACAGCAAAGATTAAAGCCAACTACACAATTCATAAGAGTCCAGAAATACAGCTTAGATATTCACTGATTTGATGTTCCCTCGGAATTCATTTAAGATTTAATGATAAATGATAGAATGAGAAGACTCTTGTAAAGCTATAGTCCAGTGTTAACCTCTCACCAACCAGACAGGTCTTCCAGATGTCTCTGCGGTTCTTCAGTCCCTTCTAGTGGTGGCCTTTATGGCAGTTTTACCTCCAGTCTTCAGGCTTTTGTTTAAAAAACTCTCTTTAATGAGATGTTGAAAATCATTGCGAAATCTTGCATTATTCGTAAGTTTGCCATACTCCAAAAAGTTATTTTTTTAAGAATGACCAAGTGGTAATGCAATAATCCATGTGAGAAAAAGTAATTGAAGATGCATCTTAGCAACGCCTGCTGTTAGACATGTTTGAATCTAAAATTCTTAAGATTAAATTCAAATAAGATTCAGCAATTTTTTCAGCAAGATTTTCAAAAGAAACCAGAATAACAATGTCATAGTGAAATCCTCTGTGAATATTGTGCTCTTTACCACTCAGAACGACATTTGATTTAACATGGCTTCCTGTTGTTTAAAGGAGATCGTACAGTTTTTTTGTTTCGTTTTCAGGGGGAATTTTCAATAATGTTTTGATTTGGAGCTCATGTGAGAATTTGGTGTGTAAAAACCACAGTGCCGTCTGCACACGTTTGGACGTGTACAGGCCTCTGAATCATTACTACGAAGAGTGAATGGAACTGGTCCAAGAGTGAAGCCTTTTGAAAAATGTGATCGTGCTACATAAATACATCACTTTCAGTGCTTTTGTTAATGTGGTTTTGTAGATCAATGATTAGCAAGATGCTTCAGAGAATAATGACAGACTAATGGTACAGTTCAGGTCTTATTACAAGTCTTATTACACATTGCATACAGGCAGTTCTTAAAGAGCTGTGACAAAGTTCTTTCAGATGCAACGTTTTATATCTTTACATGGAGCTCCCTGTTCACACCTTACAGAGCTAAAAATCTCAACTTCTGTGATGTTGGGTCTGTTAAAGGCTACTGTTTTTTGTTTTTTTAAACGACATCCTAAAAGATCAATAACCTTGACATTTTTATGGCTTTTTTGTTTTAAATGCAGATAAAATATGATGCTTGCTTATAATGAGTTGGGAGTTTTATGAAACTGGAGACAGGTGACTGCATCTGATTGCTGGAAGGAATTCAAACCACTTAACAGAGTTTTGCGATTTCTATTTATCTTTTCTGTTGAAATAAATTACATGTAACAACTTAAGATGTTTAGAGACACGGTTATGATCAGGAATCTTGTTCTTTTTCCATTATTTCTCTATATTTTACTCCCAAACTGTGAGGCTTTCTTCTTATCAATTTTAGCGAGGTCTTATTGTTTCTCTAGGCTTTCTGAAGGCCTTTATTTTAGATTTTTGCAGCTTTTTTGTCTTCTGTTCCAGAACCTGACCACATTAAAGCAAAGGTTTTTCTGTTTACACCACTTTAACTCTGATCTATAAATTATTCAGGCATTCTACCAAGATAAATAAATCAATCAACCACAGTGCGTGCTTTGGTATGAAACAGTTTATAAGTACAAAAATGCCCATGTGTATGTACAACTTGGTAAAACTGTACTGACCCGAGTGCTTCTGAAGTGACATCTGTTAAATACTGCATGGAGAAGATGATCAGCTGAAGCATTTCTCAGACACGATGTCAGGTATTTGCTGGATTTAAATTTTAAAATATGGTCTATGTCAAAGGTTTGTTTTAACAAATAGGGTTGTTTTATCTTCACATCTAAATAAAAGAAAACTGGTATTTGTTGTCACGACAGTTGTTCTGGTGCAAGAAATTTTAAGAAATATGGTAATTCCTGTCTTTATTTTGTTTTTTGGCAAAGTTCCATATAGTTTCAGAGAGAAAACCCAACATGGT
This sequence comes from Crenichthys baileyi, assembly GCA_036173005.1. Taxonomy (NCBI): domain Eukaryota; kingdom Metazoa; phylum Chordata; class Actinopteri; order Cyprinodontiformes; family Goodeidae; genus Crenichthys; species Crenichthys baileyi. The sequence continues at coordinate 122,579 of JAHHUM010001531.1, read as the reverse complement.
GCCATATTTAATTTTCCTACATAGTTTAGGGCAATCTCTGTTAAACTGGTTTGAAATAAACTAACTGATATGCAGATTTGCATGAACTGGTCCCACTAACCTCAGCATATGCATCTTCCATGTGTCGCTTGTAATGGTTACACGGTGATTTGTAAAACTACAGTGTAGTTTCTTTTACGGAAATCTGAAAACAAGCCTGCAGCTGCAGCACTGGAAAAGGTGGAATAAATAATGTGGTTGAAAATGTTTTCACTATCAAAGTTTATGCAAAGATTACAGATGTTGTGCCCTCTTCAGGACAAACCTTTAAAATGAACTCTGGGCAGACAACCACAGGTGAAATCATTTTTCCAATCCCATGCAACCTTCATTGGTTTGCTGCTTCAGGCAAGGAGAAAGCAGTCACTGATGATAATGTTGTTTTAGGTAAGTCTATTAAACATTTAATTCTGCATTTAAACAAATATTACCGACACCTCCCATCATGTAAACACTGTAGGTTTTCCTTTCAGTTGAGTGTAAACAAGAAATTTACCACAGATTTGGTTTTATTGAGGAACCACAAGAGCGTAGATCAATTTGCACGGAACAAACTTAGATCTAAGGCCGCCTCAAAAGTTCTCAGAGTTGTCGTGAGACTGAGTTCCGCCGTCAAAAGGCGTCTCTATACAGCTGTCGCATCATCGCATTTCCACGCACGGTAACATGGTCACGGGCTGTAAACCTCCTGGTGCTTTCAGGTGCACATCGTACAAAATAAAATAATTGAATAAAATTTTGTAACCACCAAGATTATATTTGTATGCTAGTTTTATTAAATGTTAAAATCTGAACAAAACCCCAGTCATTTGTATGGGTTGCTCGTTCCTTTTTAAAATCAAAAAATAAAATCACATCAACATTAACACCTAAAAGATCACACATGGTCTAAGTGAGACCCTTTCTGCTGCATCATCTGTGAATAATTATTTTTTTTATTAATAACAAGGTCAAAGTGTCTGTGCAGAACCTATTATTACATTTTTTAATACGTTTTGTTAAAATGCAAAGAAATTGTCTTTAATGCATATTGGAACTAGGAATGTTTGCAAAATTTTTTTAGAAGAGCCGTTTGCCAGAACAAATAATTTTATCTGAAATACCATTGAGAGCTTTCAAATGATGCTAAGAGCCAGTATGCTGGCTTAAAAAAAGGCACTACCTGCTGAAATTCTGGGCTAATTTATGTCCCTCGGTTTACATTGTAACCCTGAAAAAGTTTAGACCTAAAACTATTTCTAAAAATGCATGATTTAAGTGTTTTTGTACATATTGCTTTTGTTGTGATTATTAATCTGACATTATTTAATATTTTATCAAATAATATTTCGGTCTGTTAAGGGTTGTCCTGTGAATACCAGCCCAGTAAGGTGATGGTATTAGGACAAAGTTGAAAAGTGTGAGCCAAGCTCGACCATTATGAACAGCATAAACTCTGCACACACATTGAATGAATTCACACAATTTCTTAAAATACAAGAAATTTATTAACAAAAATAAGTCAACTCATAGTTTAAATATATTTCACTCAACAAAAATCTTTAACTATGCTTAAAACCAAACCAACTAAACTACCAAGCAGAATTAAAAAATGACGAGACTAATGGGCTATGTACCTATAAACAAGTTGATTAAAGATGATTGAAAATCATGAAACCCAAAAGAGTGATGCAACATTACCATGCAATGTTTATGTTTGAGAACCAAGGATTATCTTGAAGAAAACTGAAATGAAGTTAAATTAGTCTTGGAACCAACTTAGGCAATAATCAGCATACCTTCAGACAACCCTCACAATGCAAGATCAGATAAAATATTATTTTAATAAAAGTTTTAAAGAATGATCTGCTGAATAAAACCAACCTTCTGGATGACTAATTCTCCAACGGTGTCTCATTAGCTGCCTTTATTTAATTGAAATAATATTTAAGAAAATATTATTAAAAGGTAACGGTAAATTATTTAAGGAAATATCCTTGAAAAGAGCCAAATCTTTCTGGAGAAATGGGGCTTAATGGTGTTTACTTAGTTATCAAATTTAGTAAAATGATGTTAAGGACATTATTTACTGGATTGAAAACTAAAAACGTTCTGAGGGAATAACTCTTCAGCAACAAGCACGTGGGCCTAGGCCTGTTAGCAGTTAAGCTAACAAAGGAGCTGATAGCTTAGCATCCAGATAAAAACCAAAACCACACTAAAATACTTTCGTTGTCCGATGAGCTACCCCTCCCCACTATTTCCTCTTTCACTAAGGGGATTTGCTCATCCAGTTCTCCATCCAACGGGTCGGACTTCCTTAAACCTGAAAAGTCCTTACTAAGCAGGTTCACACTGAAAGTTCTGTTAAGCTGGTGTTGGAAATGACTCGCCTAGCCTCTGACAGCCTACATCCAGACAGTCTCGCCCTTCTTCAACCGGACCGGTACTGGGCAGACTGAGTAGCCAACGCACAGTCGATCACAGTCCGACAATCACTGTCTGTTAACGGCTGATGCTCATATTCCCTAATCTTACAACTGGCACTTGCGTATAGGGGCTAGGTTAATTTTATAGTGACTCGGCACGAGCCCCAAGGGCGTTGTTTTAACAACTTGGCTAACGGCAAACCTATAAAAACCTCCTATAATTTCTTAGAACCAACGGCAACAAGACTTTTTACCACCAATGAAAAACCAAAAACATAACGGTGGACTCAAATAATTGAATGTCCCACATTTTATTAACTAAGAATTTTATATGCTTCCTTTAATTAGTAATGCTTTTGCGAGGGTCAGTAACAGCTTAAATCAGCAACACAATAAAATTCAAATATGAAATAATTCAATCAAACTCAACTGTCTTTCCCTGATGCTGAAACTAGTGAAAGTTGGAGGGGCTTTGAAGCAGGAGGCTCGTCCATGGACCCGATGGAGCTGTTCCGTTAGGTAACAACGAGTGGTTCCTTGAGGGAGGATACGACTTGATCTTCAGTTTTCCTCCTTTAAGTGACAGGCTCTGATGCTCCAGCTCAGATGGTTAAACAGAAAACTTTGCTGACATATGTCTCAGGGACAATGGCTTCCAGAGGCTGAAGTAGAGTTGAAGGAAAACCCGGGGAACATAATGAGGTTGATTCAGGACTTCCAGGATGGTCCTGAGACTTGGAGCAATCAGCTGTTCACCGATCAAGTTCACCTTCTGTTGTCTGGATACAAAGGCTGTAGATGAAATCAGATTCTTAATTCTTGAGGCACAGTCCTTCAGGCTCACGGGTGTTGATCCTCTTTTTTTTAATGCAGTCGATCAGCAGGGGCTAGTGTCTTGGTACTTCCTTCCATCTACAGAATTCTTTTTCTCTGTCGATCTGCTTCACTGGTCTTCTGCGAGGAAACAACAACGTTCCTCCCGTCAGCTTTGTTTTTTATAGTGCTTAACGCTTCCACCAGTCAGCTCTTTATAGGATTTCCGTTATTGCTCAATCTATTCAGCTCCAACTTTTGGTTTATTGAAATACTTTAGTCATGGTCATGCGTGACCTACTGGTTCCGTTTTTTCGGACTTGGAGCCTGTTACAGGCGCATCCTCCCTTCCTCCCCATGTCCGTCAAAGGTCCTCTGTCAGCATACAGCTGGCTTCTTGTAACTCATTAGTCATCCTGTACTTCTTCTCCCTAATCTGCTCAGTGTTAACTTTACACAGTATCACACATTCCATTCTCACTTTATACATTTACATCAAGATACAGTTATAAGAGCATCACTTCATTCTTTTTACCTCACTAATAAATCAACATTATATCTTGTATATATGGTTGATTGAGAAAATTTAAACCTACTGTTTTGTATGAGACATTATCAGTTCTCAATCATATTTCAATCATTTATGTTCCTAAAACTTGAAAATCAAAGATTACTCATTTCATTTATACTTGTAACAAGAATGGAAAATCATCATACATCCATTTTTTGGATTACACTTGTTAATTTTGCAAAAAGATAAGACAGTTAATATTTATCTCCACATTAGGCCTCTCCAGTCTTCTCAGCTCCAGAAATTGACAACACGCCTGTTTCACTATGCAATGCTTCAACTGTATTTCTAATAATGTTGCATGGATTAACACAGAAATATATCTATTGTAATTGTTATGGCTTTATCTATAAGTACTTCATGAATGCTGCATGGTATTACATGGAATGATCTCACCTTCATTTGACACTCCCTTCTTGAGATCAAACACCGTATCATGGCCCAAAGTCCCCAAAGTCAGAGAAAATCAAGGTCTCCCCTGGTATCATAAAAAAACAAGGAGAGGACCTATCTTCCAAGAACTCTGAGTAAAAATATGGTGATCGGGGTGAAGGACTTGCGGCCGGGACCATGCGTCGAGATCTCAAAAAAACTCCGTCGATGAAATCAGGGTGTGTCCAAAAGGGGAGATGATACAGGCTCCCTCTGGAGGACAGGTGGTGAGGAGAGAACTCATCAGCTGTGGGGGGATCCGCGGGCCATGCATGTCTCTCAACAGGGCTATGCAGAGGCGACGAGGACTGGGTGGGTACAGGGCGAAGGGGGGGACGAAGGGTTGAGGAGGATTTCCGAAATGAACCTCGGGCCAGCAAACCACAGACAGTTGAGGAGGACCCATTTCGTCTTGCCTTGGCATCAACTTTTAGCAAAACCTGGGATGGGACTTTAGTCCCAGCGAGGCCGGCTCGGTGTTGGTCCTCATCATACTCCAGCAGAAGTTTGACAGGTGACACTCTTGGTGGTGACAGAGGTGTGAGTGTACCCCCATTGCGTAGTGGTTACACCTGGACATACCTATTATGTCGTGTGCGTGGCAGGATGCGATGATTCAGGGAACTATGGGGTGCCAACAGAAACAAACCCTCCCATCAAGCAGGAATGGGAGGGGTGGGCAACCAAGAATCAGATCTTAGGATCTCCCTCAGATGCAGATGACTGATGGGAGATACATTCCCCCTTGCTGTATTACTGAATCCTAAAAGTGTCGCGCAGCAGCAACGTAGGCCGATGTCCAGGGTCACCTTGTATTCGAGTCTAAAGGTTTTTGTTGGCTCGTGGTCATGGAGATATAGGGAGATACCACAGGGCCTCAATGCAAAAAACACGTGTCACTCAGGTGACATAGTCAGACAGCAATTGAGAGTGCAGTGGTGACACCAGTGAGCCTCAAGGCTGTTGGTTGAACACCAGATATCTGAGACTGAGGGCCTGAAATACCATCATCTGGACAGGAGACTGTGTCCTGGAGGAGATATATTGGAGGTCCATAAGTGGTTTTACATCGCACAACATACTGTGGACCCTGGATAAAATCGCCTACAGGGGCAAAACTAAATGAAGGATTAAACTAATGACAGAAGCAAAGCGTTGCTACGGCAAAACTCAGACCGTAGCGATAGGCTATTCTCCGTTTCCGTCTTCTGGGCGCGCGAGCCAAGGGAGTGAAAAGGTGGAGACCTTGAGTTTCACTTGACGAGGGCGTCGGGGGACGCAGCTTGTGTAATGGAAGAAACTGCATAGAGTCATAGCCAAACCATAATGGCTAGATCAGACGTGAGTTGTAGCCAATAAAGGAGAGAGAGACTCCCCACCTAAGCCCAAGCAACCCAAGCTAGCTATTTTGCGAGCCAAGTCCACTTGCCTTGTCCTTTGAGGAGAGAGAGTTAGTTGTCCCTACAATTATCGATGACGCCAAAGCTAAGCAAGAGGGCCTCCATACTGCAGTTACTATCTTAGCAAGGGGCGCGGACGGGTGGCATGAGGTTACCGCTCCGCAGTATCTCTAGCACTAGGCGGTGGGTGTCAGCTCACCCCACAGCACCAGCGCTACCATCAGGCTCTTCTCCAAGTCAAGGTTGACCCTCCAATAAGATAGGACGCAAACAGAGATAACAGACACTTCCCATCTGCGTATCCAGAAATGTGGCAAAGACTAGTATAACATATCCCCTGAAAGCACGATGAAAAACCCTTAATGTTGGCTGGGACCCCCGGAACCAGGAACAGGTGTGGCAATAGCATAGCATACGCAGAGAAGCGCATAACTCCATGACTCACTTGACAGGCTCGGAGATAGGTGGAATTGGTATCATGATGATAAGGAACTGCAAGGCTTAGGTTCAACTGCCTGTCTTCAGACACGGAACTCAAAGTGAATCAAAACTCCCCAATGCCCTGGGTCTTATCCGGGGTGGCTCCTCCCTGATGGGGAGGGGCTGACTAACTCCTCTTCCGGGGCGGAACATAGGGACCGAAGGAAATTGCTGCGCAAGGACTTTACATATTACTATTACAAAATATCACTCCTACAGCAGCCCCTCAAGCAAAACTAAGGGCCATAGCAATCATAAACAAAATTAGCTACCAACCTCAACTATGAAACCCCTTCTCCTATAATGTGCAGGCTTACTGGGCCACCTTAGTAAACTACATTGCTGATATGAGTGTCCTAAGTCTCATACCTAACTACAAGCATGCTGATATGCTCCTTCCCACAATTCTTCCAGTTTCTTGAGGTGGCTTAAGTGAGGTTAGAATAAAAAAGATTATATCCCAACCAGTCTAGACCTTATCTATATTGCCAGAGCATAAGTGCTGTCTATACGCATACATTCAGCTAGGGCAATTACTGAATAAGGAAATGAAAGGTCACAATAACATCCATAATGCTTTTCCTATGCCTGAGATTGTGTCCGAGTACAATCTCGGCACAGTTCGAGACTCCCCCGAGAGATCTTCTCCACATCCTCCAATTTCTTCCAACAACTTCATGGGGCCATAGGTGTTGTAACTCGTTATCATAATGTGTGGCATAAGTTCAGTCCACACTCCAGTGAGCTCTCTTGGCAAGGGATCTGCGGGCAAGGCCTATGGTGCACATGAGTACGGCAGTGTTAGACTCCATACGCCAGGGTCTTGGTGACAAAATTCTTTCTGGCCAATAGAAGGGGTTGCGGCCTTTTAAATATCTCCGCTCACTTTGAGTAATCGTTGCTAAATACTGGTATTTGACCAGTAGTTATCGGTTTGAGAGACCAAACAGGGAATAACCCATTCTTTAACTTCATACTCCTGCAATCCCCACCAGTGTTCGGATAAGGTCTCTACTTTGTCCTTCTGCCAGGCCTGCAGGAGCATCTTTGCTGTTTTGATTTTATTAGGGGACTGAGCACGTCATATCGGCCAGGTTTGACATGACTGAGATGTCAGCAGTGCCACAGGTTCACATCGAGGGGAAGCTCCATTGCTTGACCACCACAGAGTTGTTAAAGACTTTCAAAAACTGTGTGCACACACACACTGGTCAAATTATGTGAAAATCTCCGGCCGTTACATTCGAACATTTCATCTGGTTTAGGTAGCTTCTTGAACCATAAATATCCGCATAATAAGGCCTTTTCAAACCTCCATGTCCGGAGTCCCCCGACTTTCGCCCTCTGGGAAAGTCTCCCTTTGAAGTTGGGGGAACACAATAAGCATCCATACCCAGCGGAAACGTTTTTTTTTTTTTTTCGTGTTCAGCCCATATCTCGTGCTGTGTTCAGTCCAGATGGTTTTTTGACCAGGAGGTCATGAAGGAGAGATAGACTCGATGAGTGTAAAGAGGGGCTAAGGGTAGGTAGTTTTGCAGTGCGGCATTGAGTGGAATATGTTCCAAAAACCAGCTAGGCAAATGTCTGAGCTTGGTATAATACATGTCTGTAGGGCTTCTCGATTTCCTAAAAACCAACGGGTAATTTGTACGGTTTCTATTTGACGAAAGTTTTTTAGGCCTAGGAGTGGCAGGGACCGTGTGTATGATTCTGCGCTGAGGCGTTGGATCCTTCATTGCGAGATAAGAAGGTCTCCTTCGGTGTGGTTGCTGGCTTGTTGGATGCGTATGATTTTGCCGGACACATTCTCGTCACAATTTAACTGATATTTTCCCCAAAAATTTCCAACGGGGGGAAACAGGCTGTGCCAACTCACCAACTCTTGAAGGGGCCGCCTGGTGGATAACTTCAGGCTCCAATAAACCGTTTGGGGCGCTTAAACTGTACTTAAAGGACGAGGCAGCCCCAGTTCGCCAGGGCCCACCTCTGGGACCCCCAGGTCGGGTGTATCCAAGCGCAAACGAATTCTTTACGGCGGAGAGTCGGTGGCAGGATTCTCACCCCCATTATTTTTTTCTTTTATTTTTTTTTTTTTTTTTTTTTTTTTCTTTTTTTTTTTTATGTACTCCTTCGTTCAGTAGTTCACGGTTGGAGGATAGACCAGGATGTGCTGTTGACAAGTCGTTCGCGTCGTGGAGTCTTTAATTCCTGTGGATCTTTCTGTAGCACTTCTGCAGTCTGGTAAGTGGCGTTTTGGCTTTCACGTAGAACCCCAGACTGCGTTCTTTAAGGAAGGTATTCTGTCCACGGCACAAAAGACGTTCAGAGAAGTTGGTTCCAGCCAGGTTGGTTGGCGTATTTTGAAGGACCATGAGCGACCTTAACATGGAGGTTAGTTTCCATGGTCCACTCCAGTTGGTAAAGTATGATTAACAAAGGAATAATGACGAAAGCAAAAGCCAAAAACCCCTAAGCACAAGTCTTTAGACACAGAATGCCTCTATATCCGTAATCTTATCCGTTTCCAAGCTGGGCGAGTAGAGGGACTTGTGTTGTAGGAGTCGTAGGGACCGAGTTCTTAGTCTGAGGCATGAAAGAAGCTAAGTAACTGTGAGGAATCATGTCTAAGAGGTCTCTGCATGGTTATCCTTGGGAATAGCCTGCTAATTCAAGTGATCTGCGTCTTCAGGTTCTGTCCACTCTTATCTTGAGCAGGGGTTTGATAAATGGGTGATGGGTAGGCAATCCAGGCTCTAACCCATTCCACCACCACTGCCCATGGTAGACTGTGCCAGTAGTCAGGTCGTACCTGTGGTCTGCAAGAGTTAAATCCGTCCTAGGCTTGCCTTTGTCTATACATTCTAGTTAAGCCAAACCCTGCTTCTGACAGGATACAGATTGACTGTACAGTGGGTGGCCGTGAATCTTGAGTTTCGACCCGGACGGCATGGCCGAGCCGGAATGGTACAGTGGCATGTGGAGGTTTAGGGTAGGACCGTGCCTTTCCTTCACCCGAAATTGAGTATAATTGTGTGTTGTTGAAGACATATCTACCAAGGTGGCGCCTCTTTTCCCTCACTTCTTTTGCCATAGAGTGTGGATGTGGCCAAGATTACAGCTCCGGCCATGAAACTTCATAATAGTTGCCTTGTAATTGGTTCTTGCTAATGTGGTCCCCATCCTGATCCTAAAAACTATACTCCTCTACTCAAGTTGGACTATATTGGAATATCACATGGAAGGTTTTCGGGTCTTCCACGGTTGAGGTTACAACTTGAGTGGTACAGCGGGGTGACGCCCTTTTTGCCTGCAAGGGACATTGTCGATATGAGCAGGAAAAAAGTTAGTTACATCCATGGCAAGCGTTTCTCCCTTTTAAAGCATGGTCAGTTTTTGCAGAGTCTGTCTTCTCTCTGATAAATCTGTATTGGAGACAAAATAACTTTCTTTGAGGATGGATTGAAAGGGCAAAATTCCAGCTCTTGGTGGTGTCAAGTAGAACTAGTCCCTGAGGGCAATTTCAGATACGTATTCCATGCATTTCAGGCCATTCCAGGTGTGGGGCGATTTTAACTCCTTTCGTCACTGTGGGAAACCACTGGGGAATAACATTCCACTCCCTTTCGGTTTCTCTTCCCTCGCGCTTGACATACTTTTGTACCTTTTTCCTGTTCGTCCGGTCAGTCTTTTGTCCTTTACTTGCCATTTCCACGTCTGGGCAAAGAGGGCCAGGCCAGGAATGCCCCCCCCCCCCTAGGCCAGGAATTGTGAGCCGTTTATTCCAACTTGGTATGCCTGCTGGCAACTTATCTTCTTCCAGGCTGCTGCTTCCTGCTGTTCTGTGAATGACTGTTTCATGGCTTGCTCAGACGGAGTATACACATCAATGGAAACTACACCCATTTGCACTGCCAAGTCACTACTTCTGCGGTGGAGCCAGGGTCATGTGCGTGGTACTGATCCAATGAGCCACCAGTTCCTGGAATCTGTAGCCACCCTATCGCGCTGCCAGGCTTCAGAGAGTTACGATGAACTCTCCACCTTTTGCTTGGGTCTGATCCATTGCCTGCCCCAGGCGTCTAAACTGGTGCGTGTCAGTAGTATAGCCCTGTACATCCGTAGTACCCCTTTCCTTGGGAGGTCGGGCTTCATGTCTTCTAGGGAGGTACGATTTGCATAACTTCTATATTAACTGTCCCAGGTTGTCAACTCCCAGGTCCACGATCCATCGCCTTGGCTGCGGTACTCCTGCTCCTTCACAATGCCCAACCAACCTTTCGTTGATCCAGGCAGTGCTGCACACCTTCAAGTGGACCCCCCCCCTCTGGTCTACTATGCACTCGGGAACACCCAGGGGATATTGATGTTGTCGGTGGTTACAAGCGTGGGCAGCTTACCTGGCAGAGGGGATCATATGGCCAGGGACTCCTGATTGATATTGTCAGAGGCTGTTGGTCCTGCATCCAGGCCATCATCAGGTGACCCATCCTTCGGTGCCACATAACCCTTCGTTAAAGTGCGGGAGCTGTGGTTGAGCTATAAATTGACACATGTCTTGGTCTTGGCGTGCCTTCTCTATAGGTTGCAGGCCGTCCTTCATCCGCATGCGGTTTAAAGGACCTGAGTGATCATAAATCGCTTCACTTCGCCAGCTTCTGCTTGAAACCACCTGCATCAGGCCCTCGCTGATCTTGTTCTGGTGACTCCGAAGACGTCAACAGTGATTCTAAGAACGTAAAACCGTCCCTCTAGGCAGGTACAGTTTTCGTGGCTCTTTCCTCGCGCAGATCCCACTGAGTCACCACAGAACCAACTTGGGGAGTGGTGGTAATCCTATGGCACTCACACAAGATGAAGATGTCCCGTTACCCTTGACGGGCTTGTATGGCAGGTTGTCTAACTCCGTCGCCACCGGTGTTGTGATGTAGAGGTTTCTCTCCGTCCTGGCCCCCCCTTTTTTTTCCAGCGGACTTTGAGTAGCTGACTTTTGGGCCCATGCAGATGGCAACAGTTCTTGACCTATTGCCACAACAGCATTTCATCTTCTGTTGACACGAATCACCTTTTTTGCAAGTTCCCAATTTCTACAATGGCTCTTCCTCGTCAAGCCCTCGTAGTGGTTCTTCGAATGGCATACCACCCCATAATACAGTGGCCAGTCTGATGTAGGGTGGCATGGTGCTTGGTTCACTGGCCATCCTCTCCAGGTTCTGGTTATCCTTAGCTGAGAATTGGCTTGGCTCGTCAACTCCTGGACCCTCTTTCGGTAACAACACATGTTGTTACGATCTAATACTTGCGTCACAATGTCGGTGGTATCGTTACTTGGGTCCATGCTGCCGACACAGGGTGATCTCTCTGTGCTTCTCAGCCCACACTCGTTGTCCCTCACGGAATGGCACCGTAGGCCGTTGGCTTCCCTGTTTTCTCATTGGAGCTCCGCCCCACTTCTTGTGAAGAGAGATGGTCGGTGGTTGGTCTCTGCTGCCCAGGGGGAGGGTCTACGACTCGACCGTTCTGACGTTCAGGGCTTGCCCTATTATACAGCATTTTGGTGCCCAGTCACGAGAATTAGCATTTTTTTGCTTATCAGTTCTATTCCACCAGACCTATGCGTGCGTTCCACACCACTCCGTTCGCTTGGGGAGGTGTATGGTGGAGAGTAAATTCTCAGTACCCATATCTCTGCACCAGGGATCAATCACACTTGTGGCGTTGCGGGAAAACGGTGGAAAATGCAGTCCCATTAGTTACTGTCGCCAGTTCCTTAGGCACCCCCAATGGAACTACAGACTTGCTCCAGCATCCTGGCAACGACGCGCGGCGTGGCTTCTCTTGCTGCTCTACAGTTACCATACCCCGACATGGAGTCTACTAGTCCGCAGGAGGTATTTCTCACCTTTCGTTTCACACCTGTTATCCCCACTCTATAGGTCTGCTCCCGCGACATCCATGCCATCACCTGAGCCCCAGGGGATGGTGCTCTGATGTCAGACCTTCCAGCCGCTGTCACGGTGCCCGCGTTTGTCATTGACCCGCCATACTCCCACCAGTCCCGTTAGTACGCGTCCGGGATGCGCTTCATGGGATCCATAGCTCCTGGCTCCTTCCACATTCTTTACGGGTAGGCAGCACGCCGCATGTACTAAGGCCTCATGCACTGTCCGTACCACCCTCCACGGTACTTCAGGACGGGAACCGCCCCCGTCCATTAGTGGTTCTGTCCCACTTCTCGATCCCGAACCACACCACCCAGACAACTTTTCTTCTGTCTGTAACATTAGCGATTACACATCATCGTTCTCACCCAGTGAGCCCCTTCATTTCGGGTATGAGCCTTATGGTGCTCCAATCAAGCTCAGGCTATTCTGAACTCGGCGATCTATCTTCCCACAGATCGTGATGGGCCACTAACCTTTCCTTTGGCGCTTTCACATCACATTATCTTCCCAAATGGAGTAAATCTTCATTCAAGGCTTGTGCACAGTAGTGGCTGTCTGTGATTACCTTTGCTTCTTGATTCTTTCTCTTCATCAAACTCAAACATTCACTTTCCCCCAGCAATGCTGTCACTTCTCCCGCCTGTGCACTACGGGAGTTTTTTTTTACTTTTTGTCTTTTATTTTTTTTTTCCTTGTTTTTTCTTTCTTTATTTTTTTTCTATTTTTTTTTTTGTATTTTTTTGTTTTTTTTTTGTATTATTTTATTTTTTTATTTTTTTTTACCCCTCTTCTTTTTTTCTTTTTCGATTTCTGGCGACACTCCTCACTTGGAACGTGCTGTTGAGAATAAAACCCACAGTAGGCCATCTATCTAGTCCTTTTCATCGACCCATCATTGTTATAGGAACCCGACTCATGCGGGTTTTCTTTCCACAGACGCTCTATAAGGGTGTCTCTTGCTGGCTGGTGTGATGGGCCAAATTTTCAAAGGTAGGGAGCCTCCAGCAGGATATCTTCCATCTTCACACCTGTATTGGTTGCATTTTGTGCGTTCACACCGTTCCTTTTCTGAGATACTTGTGAACTTGGCTCTGAGTGATGACTTTAATCTGCTGTCCTTGTGCTAGGTCTTTTAAGGTGCTCCAGTATCTAGCACAGCACTGTGCCTACTCTTTTTCTTTTCTTTTTGGGGGGGGGGGGAATTTCTCTCTACATATGACAAAGCTGTAATCACGCAAAGTACTAACCCGCCCATTTTCATTGGCCCCCCTTTTTCCCCCCCCAAAACTTTTAAAGCATAGAGTCTGTCATACTTCACACAGCTGATCTCGGCCACCAGTTTTTCAGTCAAGTTCCTTGGTTCCCAACCTAACGGCTTCTTTGGATTGCTCTTTTGAGCTTATCCAGATCGTTCTGGTCGATGCAGTCCATGTCCAGTGTTTCTTTGTCATTTTTCTTCTCCTTCGCGCTTTTTAGGCAGGCATATAATGGACCTTAGCCCTATCTTGCATAAATTAGGAACATGATCTCTCACATAGTTACAGAGTCCCAAAATCGTTGTAGCTCTTTTAGGATTCAGTTGGCTGGATTTGTAGCCAGCTTCTCTCGATATCCTTCTGGAGTCCCAAATCTTGTTGTATCCACTTGAAATCCTAGTGTAGTTCACCTGAAACTGTCCAAAGGGTCATTTCGTGAGTATTCACAGCTTCAGTCCTGATGCGCGTGATTCTCTTCCACACTGTTCTGGAAGTCTATGTCTAGGTGTCCTCATTCTGTGTCGTCTGAATGAACACATCATCTCTGTACACTGTAGTCCGTAGGTCACCAAAACTTCCAATAAGCTGACCTGAAAACATTAGGGGAATTTTTGTACCCTGAGGTAACCTCGGCCACACATAAACTATTGCCTTTGTGTGTGTAAATGCTGTTTTGCTTGTGATTGCTTTTTTTTGCGAGGTCTGAGAGAAAGAAATCCATTTGCTAAGTCAAATGCGCAGGATTATCTTTGTTGACTCTTAGTTCTTCAGTGCTCCTTGGGGAATTGACTTAGGCTGGCTTCCGGATATGCATGGTTCGTTCGATTGAGCGGCCTTGAAAGTTGAGTATACTGGCCGCAAACCTCAATCCGCTGACTCTGGTTTCTTTACGGCTTGAAGGGGACTGTTAGTGCTGGGCATTCAGCTCTTCTCCTGGATGATTCCTAGAGCGACTCCAATCTTTTACTAATGTGTCCAGTTTCTTCAACTGCACCCGGTGTTCACAGAGGGTACGCGTCGAACTCGGTGGATGCAAACTAGTCCCCCCTTCTATGATGAGCTGCACGTACCTTTGAGTCCCAGGGTATCTACCCACAGTCGTTCTTGAACCGCGGCACACATAATGCATGAGGATGGATATATATTCCGAACTTCTTCTTTACCTCACAGCCGGGGAGAATGTCGATTTCTTTCAGCTCTACTGTTACACAGCTTCAACTTCATGGCTGCACATTTTACTCCGCTCCATTGTACAACTCTTGAGCCACTGTTCCAACTCCAGGAGCACTGATCCCCCTTTTACATAAACTCGACCCGTAAGTCTTGGCTTCAGACCTTTGAGCGAACAGAGAGCACCAGCGCTCTCCCCAGTGGTTTGCTTGAGTCTTCAAGTTGTGGTCGGTAATGAGGTTGTAACGGACTTTTTTCACCAAATGATCCGCTGCCAATGTCTCCATACGGCATTCTCTTCTTACAGTTTCCCGTTGGCGGAACTTGTGGACAGTACGGCTATCCTGGTCGTCTTTAGGCCCTCTACGAGTCATCGGAAACATCCAGCCCGGTGGCCTCCACTAGATAGGGTTCTACCTTCTACCTTTGTGTAGATTTCGTTCCCCTCCAGTAGGCCCATTTTTCCAGGGTTGACTCGCGGGCCGTGTCATCATTACTGGCTGCGCCCCCCTCGAGTCCCCTATCTGCAGGGGATCGAAGACGGCGCCTCTTCTTTTCTTCATGAGGACAGTTTGTGTACTCTTCCCCCAGGGAAGAAGTGCTTTTTCTTTTGTGGGCCTTGCGAAAGCCCGCATGGTGGTCCGTAAAATCGTCTTTGCAGTTCTTCTCTCTCTGACAACGCACGGCCGGTCTGTTTTGGCGGATGGCTGGACAAGCTTTCACACTGCTTTAGTATAGGTGTGTTTGGCCCCTTCGCCCTTGTCTCTTTTCTTTCTTCTTTCTTCGTCAAAACACTCGTCCTGCTACCTACACACCATGAGTCCTAGAACTGTCACCCTGAGACTCCAATATGTAAGACAGCTTTGCCTTGGCTCCATTGTGCGGGGACCACCTGTAGCTACCCCCCTCCTTTGCCTCATCACGCATAAGCGAGCTCCACCCTTTGACCTGATCAGCAACATTCTCCCTCTGCTCACTCTCCGGACATCCACCTATCCCCGATGATCATACCCCTGACCACCCTGGCCCGCACACCACTCCATCGGAGGCGCACTTTAACTATTAACCATCTCTCAGGTCATTCGGTGAAGGACACTTTGTTGAGCTCACTACATACGCCCACACACCACGTACCCCACCCCTCCCCCGCCCACCCCTAATTTCAAGACTTGTTGACAACGCTTTACGATGCCCTAGAACTCTCCTCCCCACCCAATTTTTATATTAGCGCCGACCACACACGACAAGGCTGTGCTTGCTTTTCGTGAACTACAGTAGAGTCTTTACTACAGTATCTAACACCAAGACGTATTTGCCACCCAACATCCACAACCATCCGATACATGGCTCTAACGAGTCGTTGACGACACAGATATCTCTGCGTTGTTTGAATCCAAGGCGACATTTCGTGACGCTCCTACCAATGGCATCAGCACCCACACATTATTTTAGCGTATTCGTCGCTCTTCAGTAAGCATGGTAATCACTCCCGGACCACACATCTTTGACTGTAATCTTCACTACTCTCTTCGATCTGTTTACTATCTGCTAACCTACAGCGTCCTTGATCTTTTTGTACTCACGAACAACGTCAGCTGTCAGGCACTGGACGGCGTAGGGTTGTCTCTGACCATTTCCCTCGGGCTGTGGCTTGTGGACGGCGCGCTGCTGATCGGCATGAGAAGTTCTTCCTCTTCTTCCGGTCGTCCGACAGCTTCTCATCAAACCTGATCGCTCGACATCTGTTGTACTACTTATGTACGCGGCTTCACTTTAGTCTTCTTAACATCAAATCATGCACGACTCCAACATAAGCGGTTCTGAATCTTCGCTCCGGTGCAGGGGCTGATAAGTTGCCTAGGGTTCGTGGTAGGATGGCCATCAATTAGGATGTTGGCACATTCACCAACTGTTGGCTTTTTACCATGGAGTTCCGACTTTGTCTTCTATTCAGGCGGGTCAGCCCATACAGCCGGGATTGTGGTAGTCTCGTGGTCCACGCTTTGGTATGTACGCTCGACGCCCATCATTTCGCACCTGAGCACGCCCCCATGTCATGGTCCTCTGGCCATCCTTCTGAGACCCGGGTAGATGCAAACACTTACCACTGCTTTCATTTTATCCATTTCCTGATCTGTCTAGCTTTGAGTGCGCTTGTGAGGGTGTTACCGCTGATACTGGATTGAAAACAGGCTTCACTGTTCATCACTATCTGCCCCAGAGGTTCTCGCGTTCTGAGGTTCTCTTTTCTGAGCGCGATCCACTGCTTTCTCTTGTCTTAGGTTCAAGGCGCTCCCTTATTGGAAATGCGACTCAGGAGTCCTCTTTGGCTGGTACGTTGTTTTCGTCTTCTTTGGCTTTGAATTCTTTGTGGTGCTCGATCTGTTTTATCTAAGTCGTTCTAGGTGCAATTGGCTAGCGGCTACGTTCCACAACCGGCAACAGAGGTTGACGGGGGCAACTCTGTCTTATTCTTTGCGATTTTGGTTTTTATCCAGGCGGGATGTTTTTGGCTGGTCTCACTCTTGCTTACAGGATGGCTTTTTTCAATCAGGGTGTGGTTTGATTCGTTCCTTGTTGAATTCTTGGTATCTCTAAAGTGAGGGGATCTATCTGCCTTTTCTATCCATCCTTTCTACTAACGCCAGCCCCCTCCCTTCGTCCCGCATCTCATGCTGCTGCAGGGAAGTGACGATGACTATTTCGAGTCAGTGAGGCGTCTGCCAGCAGATTCTTGCACTACATGGTGTCGCGGTTGGCCACAGCCACTTTTTTCTGCTGAATCCCCATGGCAGTCAGGTGATCCAGTCCGTCCAGGCAGATTGTTTACCCTCTCAGGCCACGTGGTTTGATGGCAGCATTCAGTCCTTTCGCCAAAGGCTACCCAATTTTCGCTCTGTATTCTTTCAGGTCTTCTCCCTTTTTGTACACGCTGGCAATAGGAGAAGTGGATGACAGCATAAATAAAGAGAGGTCGGCCCAATAGTCAGACAGCACTTTGCTTTGCTTTGTCTGGATCACTTGTTCTTCTTAGCCTCACGAAACTCCTTTTGTAATCTTACCCAGCTGGGCTCTTACCTTTTTCCTGAAATTGGTATTGTGTACCTTGAAGTTTGTCATTGTGAAAAGACAGGTCCGTTCTCCCTCTATTTCCCATGAGGTCCCCCGATGACCTTCCGGAGAGGCGAGGCAGCATTTTGCAGGGAAATTTCGTCTTGCATCTGTGGGCTTATCTGTGTGGTCTAGGGCTTTTCCTCACTCATACGACTCGTCTGATTCCTGGCTAACTTTTCTTGGTTCTTTTTATTCTCGACATTTGTCCCTTCCTGTCATTCGCTGTTGGTTATAGCACTGTTCTCTTTGGCTTCTTGTTCGGAATTGGGAGGTATCCCAAGTTCTCTTACCTTTACCTTGGTGGCGGTCCTGCTCCCTGTGGCTTGGTGTAGTAAATCATACGTTTGAGGGCACCTCGTATGGCGATAAGGGCAGCCGACAAGAGGATTCCCTTCTTGACGTCTCTTGGGTTTTTGGCTCTAATCTGGGAAATTCTGTTGAGGGATGCCCCCGTCTGCCTTACGATTGTAGGGCGTAAACAGTTGGTCCACTGCTGGTTCAGCATGGGTTGGTCTTGCTCTTGTTCTGACTCCGTTGACCTCGTCTTCACTCCTTCTGTTTCTGCTTTAAGTCATAAGTTCTCGGTACCTCTGAAGGTCCAGTTCGTTTGGTCTTTCGTTTGCCTCCGGTTGCTCATAATCCACTACACTCACTCAAGCGACTTCTCTTGTCTTCATCCTGGACGGCGCCTTGAAGCTTTTCTCTTGAACTGCCAGTCATCTCCTCTGGCTTTCTATTGTCTAATCTTTTCAGTCTTGCAGTGGATCTCGGCAGTGGGGTTTCGGGATCTCCCTTCGGCGCCACACAACTTCAGTCCAGGACTCACTGGAAACCATCTTTACAAACTCGGGTCATATTGTTTTCACGATGGGACTGTACAGTGAACACCAGTTTTCCCCAGTCCCCCACAATTCAAAGGAACCCTTCTCACCAACGTAATCCATCGACTAATGTCTTCTTTCCATTCGCGGAATGCACCATTGGGGCATGGCGATCACAACCAGTCTTAATTCCATGTTTCGGTCCGTCTTGACACATAGTATACTTTAAATCTTTTGCGGACGTTGTTAGATAGCTGATTAACTACACCAATGTCTCCTCTTGCATTCTCTTGGTTGAAGGAGTGGAAAACATCCTACTTTAGGGTTGAAGTCCATGTTGTAATAGCGTCCCAACCCAAGCAGCAAATCACAGTAAGGGACAAAGGTGTATAGCTCTAGCTGTGTTATGATCGATCAAGCACTTCGGGTTGACGGACAAACCCTCCCCGCACTAACCCACCCCATACCCCCCCCCCCCCCCACCCTCCCCCCTTCAGACATTCTCACCCCCGCTCCCGCTCTGGTGTCACCCTGTGTTTCAACAACACCACACACCAAACCAAAACAAAAAAATCCCCCTCTCCTTACGAGCCTTCACTCGACCTACCTGACACACGTCCCTGTCCTTCGAGTCGGTCGTCTCCAAAAGCCTCTCGAAGAGTACATTCGACGTGTAGGGATGGATCCAGAACTCTTTCTGTGCTACTACGCTTTACTCGTCATGGGTCTAGACACCATCTACCCTCCAATACCAGCCCCCCTATCTCGTCCACCTGCACGCTACTGCAGTTACCGCGACTGGTATGTCGACTGCATAGAGCCCTATTTCAGTCACAGGACAACGCCTTACTATCCCCTTTCAGGCTGGCGGCTCCCTGCTTGTGGCTCAGGCACCCACGAGACGTCCTATTGTCCATCATCTGTAGCCATTCCTTCTCACTCTGGCGCGCCCCTATCTCATCTCTCATCAGCGGTCTCTCGCCTCTCGGGCGCCCACCTTTCGCTTGTCCCGATGAGCTAACTCCTCTCCCCACCTACTTCCTCTGTATTTTTAGGGATTGCTCTAATCCAGCTACTCCACTCAAACAGGTCGTTCCCTCGGACTTCCCCTAAACCGGAAAAGTCCCCTACTAAAGCCACGGTTCACTGATAAGTCATCGTTAAGACTTGGATGTCCGGGAATATGACCCTCGCCTAGCCTCCATGACAAGCCACGTACATCCAGAAGTCCGCCCTCTCTCAACGGAGGTTCAACAGGACGATCCACCTCCTGTAGTAGCCACGCAGGTCCGACACAACAGTTCCGGGACATCACTACACCCTCTCCGTTAACATGGTCCTGCACCTATCATGCCCTAATAATTAACAACTCTGGCAACTTTGGGTATAGGGGCTTAGGTTAATTTTAGGAATCCCGGCACAGAGCACCCTCACAGGCGTAGTGTTGTTAACACTTGGCCTAAGGCAACTCATCAAACAACTTCTTCCTATAATTTATCTAGAACCAAGGCAACAAGACTTTTTTACCCAAATGAAAAATCACAAAAATAAGGTGACTCACAAAGAATTGACACATGTCCACGATTTGAACTAGAATTTTATATGCTTCCTTAATTGTAATGCTTTTGCAGGGGTCAGTACAGCTTAAATTCAGCAACACAATAAATTCAATAATAGAAAAGAATTCAATCCAACTCAACCGGTCTTTCCCTGATGCTGAAACCTAGTGAAGTTGGAGGGGGCCCTTTGAAGACGGAGGCTCGTCCATGAGACCACGATGGAGCTAGGGCCCTCCCCTAGGGTAACAAACGAGTGGTTCCTTTGAGGGTGGGAATACGAAACTGATACTGATCAGCGTTGTTATCCAATAAGTGACCAGGCTCAGACTGCTCCACGGCACCCGTTCGATTGGTTAAAACACAGAAACTTTGTCTGACCATATGTTCAGGGGACAATGATTCCAGAGGCTGAAGAGTGTGAAGGAAACCACCGGGGACATATTGAGGTTGATTCACAGGACTTCCAAGGAGCCTGAGATATCTGGCAGCAATCACAGCGGTTCACCGGAATCACACACAGTTCACTTCTGTTTTGTCTAGGATACAAAGGCTGTAGATGAAATACAGATTCTTAATTTGAGGCACAGTCCTTCAGGGCTCCACGTGGTTGATCCTCTTTTTAAGCAGTCGATCAGCAGGGCTGTGTCTTCTGGTACTTTCCAAACCCTCTCCCATCTAAGCATCTTTTTCTCTGTCCGATCTTGTTCACTGGTCTTCTGCGAGGAAACAACAACGTTCCTCCCTTCAGCTTTGTCTTTTTTATAGTGCTTAACGGCTTCCACCAGTCCAGCTCCCTATTAGGATTTCCAGTTATTGCCCCTCAATCTATTCAGCTCAACTTCTTGAGTTATTGACAATACTTTAGTCATGGTCAATTGGTGACCTACTGGTTCCCGTTTTTTCACGGACACCTGGAGCCTGTTACAGGCGCATCCTCCCTTCTCCCATGTCCGTCAAAGGTCTCCTCTGTCAGCATACAGCTGGCTTCTTGTAACTCTTAGTCATACCTGTACTTCTCTCCCTAATCTGTCTCAGTGTTAACTTTACACAGTATCACACATTTCCATTCTCAGCTTTTATACATTTTACTTCAAGATACAGTTATAAGAGCATCACTTCATTTTCACTTTTTTATCCATCACTAATAATCAACGTATATCTGTCTAATATGGTTGATTGAGAAATTTAAACATTCACTTTTGTATTCATTATCAGTTCTCAATCATATTCAATCATTTTATGTTCTAACTTGAAAATCAAAGATTACTCATTTCATTTATTACTTGTAAAAGAATGGAAAAATCATCATACATCATTTCTTTTGGATACACTTGTTTATAATTCTGTCAAAAGATAAGACAGTAAATATTTATCTCCACATAGGCCTCTCCAGTCTTCTCAGCTCCAGAATATGACAACCACCGCCTGTTTCACAATCGAATGCTTCAACTGTATTTCTTAATAATTGTTGCATGGATTACACAGAAATATATCTATTGTAATTGTTATGGCTTTATCTATAAGTACTTCATGAATGCTGCATGGATTACATGGAATGATCTCACCTTATTTTGACAATACCGTCAATAAAAGGGTTCAAATGCATAAGCATGGACGGCACGTTATGAGCAACACTGTGTTTAAAATCACCCTTTAAATAAAGTTTGTCTTAACTTTAAAAACACATAAACACAGAACACAAAGCTGATCACGTGTGCAGATAGCCTGCGAGCACTAAGATAGCAGTTTCACACAAACAAAACCAAACTTCATAAAATGAAAAACGTTTAGATCATTTCATCCTAACTGTTATTCTGCCCAAACCTAACCTCTGACCATGTTGAGGAAAAGATGTCCGGGGCGGCGAAGTTTGAAGAAACGTCCACAGTCAACAAGTGGCTAACCTAAGGAAGCTGTGGGTGGGCGGCCTGTTCTGTTGGCTGGACAAAACTGCACGTTACCGGTGATGCAGCGTCGTCCTTCTCTCAGGCAAGGAAAACCGCTTCACTCGGGTGTAGAGACCACCGCTCTCTGCTGGGGACTCTTTTCTCGAACACCGTGTGCTTCTGCAGGGCCTCGGAGAGAAAGTCAACAATGCCGGTGCCTTAATTTCCCCTGTTCGTGAATGAATACGGATACACAAACAGCAATTCATTCAATTAACTCAACTTTTGACATATGATCGGTGATCCCCATATGAGACTCTTGGATCCAGTTTGAAAGAGTTAAGTCTTTTTGCCAGCCAAAAAGACTTCAGCTGCTCCTGGTCCGATGGTCAACCGGCTTGGAGAGGTCGGCTTGGGGGAGAGGGGGTGCTTTTATACAGCCAGTGGCATCATGGGAAGCTTGCTGTTACCCCCCCCCCTTTCCCCTTCTGAAGTTGTGCTGAAAGTCTGTTAAATGCAATTTATTTTGAAAACTCCAGAAGAGTTTGTACCGGAGTTTTAATGTTGAAATCCATGGCTTAGGGTCCCAACACTTTGAAACATCGAGGAAATGATATTTGGTGAATGACCTACCTTTTTACTCCAATCAATCAATCCCGGGGGATCCCAAGGTGTTCCCAGTCCAGATGGGATACATTGTTCCTCCAGCAGTTCACCTCAACTACCGCATTTTGATTCAGAAAACCAGCAGCTCTACTTTGAGCCCCCCCACTCTAACACAGACGAAGGAGAAATAAGCGCCCACTGACTTCTACAAGTCTATATTTCTGTTTCAGGTGTTTTATATGCAGCATCCTATTCAAAAAAGTACTAACTGTACATAAACCATGCTACAACTGCAAACTGATTGCTTCGCAAAAGTATTCCCACCTCTTGAACTTTATCACATTTTGTAACATAACTGCCACCAACTCTGGGGGGATTTTATGAGACAGAGCTGCAGCTGTTCTGCAAAGGCCTCAGAGATTTGTTAGAGAACATTAGTGAACAAACGGCATCATTAACAGATAATCGAAGACGAGGTGATGGTACAGCAATGAATACTTGTCTGCTATTTTATGACATCACTTCAACATTTTGTTTTGATTATTCCAGTTACTCATCCCAATTAGGTATTAAGACTAAATAGTTTTTTTATTTATTTAATCTCTGTGTCTACAATTGCAACAGGTCTAAAGCTAAAACAAAATAACAAATCTCGGCAGCATCACTCTAGTACCAGTGACCAGTTATTGCCCTGCACATCCTCCAAAGTAATAACCTTAGCCTCCAAGATGGCGCCGCTGATGACAGTCTCTGAGCTTTGCTCTCTCGTTTTCAGAGTGTTTTTGTGGTGCTTTCTGCCACCATTCAGTGGTCTCATTCAGCAGAGAGGAATTTCTAAACATCAGACAGTCTTCTCTTGGCATTTTTTCACCCTCATTCATTGACGAAAGCTTCACAGAGATCCTGGCCAGCGGAGCGGGGGCTCTCTATGGGCTATGCCGCTCGAGATGGCAGAGAGTGAAGAGAGCCGGCGTGCTCGTGAAGTTTCGACAGCGGGGACCACGCTCACCCTTCCCTTCAATTCCCCTGGCAAATATGTGTTCCCTGGCCAACAAGATGGAAGAACAGCTTCTCCTCACCTGTAAAAACTCAGACGACCTGGATGAGCAAGAACACACGGACTGCGCACTTCTGATACCCGGTTTTTAGCTGTTCAGACCGGACCGCAACGCAGACTTATCGGGGGGAAAAAGCGAGGAGGCAGAATCTGCTTTTATATAAGCAAATGTTGGTGCAGAGATAGCAAAGTGTTGAAGAAGACATGTAGTCCTGACCTGGAGTCATTTCTCATAAACCGTAGACCGTGTTATTCACCGAGGGCGTTCTCTTCGTCTGTACCGGTTGGCGCTTACATACCTCCTCAAGGCTCCACTTCAACAACTGGCTGAGCTGATAACTGACGTGGAGAAAAAACATCCAGATTCTCTCATCTTTGTTCTTGGGGACTTTAACAGTGTGTTGTAAAATGGGAGTTCTACTCTCTTTCCTCCCTGTGCACCACCGGGTCTGTTTCTCTCCAGTTCCGAGACCCAACCAGTAAAACCAGCAGTATTTACCTTGTGAAATAATGAGAAATGGTTAAGTATAAAATCTAAATTTAATGCCAAAATGATCAGTGTACAGAGTATACGAATACAAATACCGGGCCCCCCTCAGCCCATCTTAGGGATGAACTGAGTAACCTCAGTCTCTGTCAAGTGTAACCTCTCCAATGAACTTCCTAAATACAGACAGCACATTTAAGAGTCCCACCAGGGGTAAAAACACTCTGGACCACTGCTATACAACTTTAAAGGATGCATATCATGCTGCCACCAGGGCTGCTTTGGGACTTTCTGACCATTCTATGGTTCACCTCACCCCAACCTACAGGCAGAAATGAAAAGCTTCCAAACCTGTGGTTCGGATTGTTAAGAAGTGGACTGATGAGGCAAACCAGATGTTACAGGCCTGCTTTGACTGCACAGATGGGACGGTTTTTGAAACTTCTGCCATTGTTTTAAACCTAGTTACTGAGGTTGGAACATCAGTTTCTGTGAGAACATGTGTGCGCAGACCAAGACCTTCTGCACATACAATAACAATAAACCTTGGTTCACTTCTCATCTGAGGCAGCTGCGCAGGGATATGGAAGCAGCTCATAGCAGTGGGGACCAGGCCCTGTGTAAGCAGCCCAGGAACAAACTGACCAAGGAGATCAAAGCAGAGAAGAGAAGCTACTTTTCTTTTCTCCATATGAGAAAAGAAAAGTTTCTCATATGGAGGTGCTTCTCCTGTTTGGAATAATTTGAAAAACCTGACTGCCCACAGGAGCCATTCCCCCGACCCTGAGCAGAATCCTTTTCTGGCAAATCATTTGAATGGCTTTACTGCAGGTATGAAAAGCAGCAGTTCACACCTCAACCCATCTCCTCCACATCCCATTCAGACACAAATTCTTGCCATACACCAACAACCACCTATCTTCAGACCCCCTGCCTGCACTTAGGATCTCAGAGAAAGATGTAAATAGGCTTTTTCAGCACCTGAAAACAAGTAAGGCCTCAGGACTTGATAGTGTCTCCCCATCATGCTTGAGAGCCTGCCGACCAACTGGCACCCATCTTCTCTGAGATCTTCACTGGAGCTGTCTGAGGTTCCCACCTGCTTCAAATGCTCCACCATCATCCCAGTACCCAAAAAACCCACCATCACTGGATTTATGGCTATCCATCAGCACCGGCACCCCCCAGGGGTGTGTTCTCTCCCCACTCCTCTTCTCCTTCTAGACAAATGACTGCACCTCAGTGGACCCGTTTGTAAACTCCTGACATGTGGAGATGACACCACTGTTATTGGACTGATCCAGGACGGTGATGAGTCTGCATACAGAGAGGAGGTGGATTGGTTGGTACACTGGTGTGGTCAGAACCATTTGGAACTTAACCCACTCAGGTCTGTGGAGATGATGGTGGACTTCTAGAGAACACCACCCCCACATAGCCCCCCTCACCATCCTCCACAACATTGTGTCTGCTTTGGACAACTTCCGGTTCCTAGGAACCACCATTTCTCGAAACCTGAGATGGTCCTCACACATAGACACTGTTCGGAAGAAGGCCCAGCAGTGTACTTCCTGAGGGACCTCAAGAAGTACCTCAAGAAGTACAACCTTCCACAGGAGCTCCTGGTCATCTTCTACACTGCCATAATTCAGTCTGTCCTATCTTCATCCATCTCAGTGTGGTTTGGCTCATCCACTAAACAGCACGTCCAGACAGCAACGAACAATCAGATCTGCAAAGAGAAACGTCAGGGCTGACCTTCCCTCTATCCAGGACCTGTACAGGTCTGGGGTCAGGAAAAGGGCAGCTGAAATCTCTGCAGGCCCCACACATCCTGTACACAAACTGTTTAGGCTTTTACCTTCAGGTGGCGCTACAGAGCGCTGTCTGCTAAAACCAGCCGCCACAGAGACAGTTTCTTCCCTCGGGCTGTTTCTCTGATGAACACTTGACAGTCAGAGTTCTAGAACAACACAATGCATACTGGGACTGACCTCACATTATATTCTATTGTAAAGTCAATTATGTATTCATGTACATTTAAAAAGATATTCTTTATTATTAAGAACAAAGTGTCAAATTCCTTGTTTCTGTGCAAACTTGGCAATAAAGCTAATTCTGATTCTATATAGTAGATGTGGAATTACATTTAAAATCCCACTAAAACAAAATTTAACTAAAGTTATAAAGGCTTTTTGCTTGCATACAAGGTTGTTGCGTGTATACTGCATTAGTTTCTGAAAGAATGTGGCCAGCCCTTTTTCAAGGTTGTGGAGGCGACTGTGGCCTATGGGTTCGATTGCAGCTTCCTCCTCCCACATGTCGATGTGCCCCTGGGCAAGGCACTTAACCTCGATCTGCGTATCGGTGTATGAATGTGTGCGCTGGGTGAATGTGGCTCTAGTGTAAAGCACTTTGAGTGGTCAGTTTGACTGGAAAGGTGCTATATAAATTCAGTCCATTTACCATTTCATTTGTGGACATATTCTCTTACATTAATTTTAGATGCAGTATGGATGGAAATTCAAGATTAAATGAATTTAGATTCAGGATGGACATGCTTCGCAACAATACTAAGGTACCCTGTGGCATTTAAATAATGGTCAGTTGGTCCCGAGGGGCCCAAAGTATGCCATGAAAATATCCATCCATACCATTACAAACCAATCACCATTGATATAAGGCAGGATGGATGCTTCCATGATGAAATGCCGAAGCTGAACTTGACCAGGGAACATTTTTTTCAATCTAGTTTTGTCAAATGTTGGTGAACCTGTGTGAACAGCAGCCTCAGTTTGCTGTTCTTAGCTGACAGGTGTGACACCAGGTAGCCCCATCTACTTCAAGCTTTTACATATTTGTTTGTGACTAATTTTAACTGCTGCTAACTTTTATATCATCTCAAAACTAGTCTACCCATTCTTCTCTGACAACAAGACATTATTGTCCACAGAACTGCCGCTCACTGGAAATTTTCTTTAAACCATTGAGACTGTTATGTGTGAAAACCCCCAGTAGATCAACATTTTCTAAAATACTCAGACCAGTTCATCTGCCTCATTCAAATTCACTTAAATCCCATTTCTTCTCCATTCGTAGCATTTTTGCTGGAAGCGCCACATATTGAGTCTTTGTCAATTGTTGTTCTGCCAAAGTGTTTTCATTATTGAACCAGGGCAAAGGTAGAGCCAGCTAACTGGACCTGGTGCTAAGCAAGCGCTGGTGCTGGTTTAGCTTCGGAAATGCAGGAGAAACTCCCTGCCGGTTATTGTGAAGGATTCTTGGAATTCTGGGAAATTTGTTTTTCCAATCCCAAAAATCAGCAGCAAGTCAAACGTTTCGCTGAAAGATCTAAAGCAGTTATTTGGTGTAGTTTGGAGCTCCTGCTTGCATTGATTGAGATATTTAGTTTTAACAGTTTTTAGGGTTTAGCTAAAGATGGCTGAGATGTACAGTCAAATTTAAAAAGTATATGAAAAGAAACGGATTTATTTGCACTCAAACAGAAATGTACCTTGTTTCACTTAATAAACAAAAATGTATAAACAAGAAAGGGCTTTTCAGATAAGACTAAATCCTCCTCCATCCACTGCATCCATTCTTTGATGGTGAGCTTGATAGGTCCTGCAAGATACCCAAACCATGACACTTGCACCACCATGCTTTATAGTTGGTATGAGGTTCTTTTCCCAAAACCCTGTATTTGGTTTATGCCAAACATGTCCACTGTTCTACAATCCAAATAAATCAGTTTTGGACTCATCTGTCCACAGAATATTATTCCAGAGGTCCTGGTCTTCGTCTACGTTCTCTCTGGCAAACGTCATGTTTTTCTGAGAGAGCCTTTCTTTCTTGCACAACTCCCATGCATAGTTAACTTGTGAAGTATCTTTCTGATTGTAGAGTCATTAACCTTTATATCGACAGTAGCAAGAGCCTGATGTGGCTTCTGTGATGGGATTTTAGTATTTTTAGGACTTTTTTTAGTATCTTCCTGCATTTTGGATGATCTTGCTTGGACAGCCAGACTTGGGCATGTTGGCAGTTGTTTTGAATGTCCTACACTTATAGAGAGGAATGGATGGTCTTCAGATGCCTTACTAGACTCATAAGCTGCTGCCATATTCTTTCTGAAGGTCTCAAACAATGTTTCAATCTTTTTCACTCTTACTTCAACAGTCAGGAGCACACCAAGCTAAATGTGTGATGTTTAAACAGGGCAAACATCCTTCAACATGCAGAAATAAGGAAGTTCTCATTATGTGGACCTGACGTTATACGGCTGTGCTTGATTTTTTTAAATCCATTTTAACTGGGTATTAATGTGGGGGTGTCCTAATTTATTCCTCACAAGATATATCTTTTAACATTTTACAGAAAACCTAAAATGTCTCCTCTTCAGTTTTATTGTTTATATTACTTGAATTTCTCAGTGTTGTTAAAATTTAAATAAATATGTACTCAAATATGTTAGACAAGCACACAGGCTGTTGGGAGGTGTCCGAATTGTTTCACAACTAGTAAACACAGCATTCAAGACCAACAGAATTATATTACTATAACATAAAGTAATATATCCGGTAAAAGCAATGTGACACTGTTCTGCCGATGCAGTCTTTAAAACTGGCTTTATAAGAAAGAAAACATTTTAAGGTTTTGAGATTTTATGAACAACAATAAAAGTTATTTTACACTGTGCTAGTTTGGACAGGTCTGATATTGCATCTTTCGTCCACAACTCAGCTGTATGTGGATAATGTTAAGAATTCAAAAATATTCTCCCGGCAGCCATGCAGTGATCTCTGTATAACTGGATGCAAATGTAGCTCTTTGACGGTGAAAATGTGCTCTTGGTGTGTTGCAACCTTCACAGCAGGCAGAGAAAGTCGGAACACTTTGAAGTCGCAGCTCAGCTCATGATGTGTTCAGGTCATGTTGGAAGTCATCGCTAGCTCATCCTGAATGTCATGAATTTGCGAAATTCTCGTCATAGCCAACAAATATTACTCTAAATCTGACATTTTCTGACAAAAAAATGATGAAAATAAATAGTTTTTATCGTCCAAATACAATAATGCTGTGTATATAAAGTCAGTTTGACTGTTATTACTCATCTTCTCTATTATTATATATAATATACTAACAGGGTTTTTTAATTACTATTTTTAGAGTTTCTCTTACAGCTCGTAGCAAACATGTACAATCTCTCCTTACAGGAGCAACCTCCATTAAATAACTGGGAAAATGTGGTTTACAACCTCAGTGGGAGACGCAGTCTTGTCAGGGTCCATCCACGGCGAGCCCTCAGCAAGACCCTGATGGCTCAGGGCTTTCTTCTCTGCTGGTATGTCTATGTTTATCACCAGCAAGAGCATTTGACCTTAAAAAGGAAAAATGAAGATAAACAAAAACCCTCAACTGCAAGAAACCAACTTGCCATTTTTGTTTTCCACATGAAAGCTCGGTGTGATGAGTTTATGAATATTCAATGCATTCAGAGTTAGAAAGATGTTTATTTCTTTATTTTCTCAAGCGTCATAAGTCTCCAGAAACATTGTCTATGAGCATTTATTCACTGTTACTCCAACATGTACAAAATATAAAAGCAAAAGTAAGTAGTTGTATTTTATATGTTAGCGTTTGGAAAGTGTAGAGCCGAGTGATCATGGGGCTCTTTTATACCAAAAGAAGCTGCTTTAAGCTTTATTGTACAAAGCAAAGGCAACTGACGCATATCTTGGCTAATTAAAGCACTATGGCCCGTCCAAGAAGCAACATAAAATACCACAAAGGTAAAAATCTATATGAGCCGCTTTAAATAAAAGCTTTTCCTCTTAGGAAAGAATCCTCTTTACATTTTTATGTTCTCTTGGATTACACGTCGACATTCTTGTTGTAAATATCTCTTCTGTAATTTTATCTGCACAAAGAAACCCGCAGACCCGTCAAAGCCAGCCTTATTAAGTAATCTAATCCAGTTCAACGAGACGTATTTAGGTGACTGACACAGAATTATGTGCCACGATTGTGGCATTTTCAATTAAAACAAAGAATAAAGCCAGTCTTTGGCAAATGAGATTAATGCCATTAGATGAAAAGGAGAAGGGTTATAGAAACACAAGAAGAGAGTGTTTGGCCTGTCTTGTAGGTCAGGGTGCACAACGTACTGCAGAGAGAAACCATCAGGAGTATTAAAGTTATGTTTCATATAATTTATACTTAATAAATAATTAATCTCTGACTATAGAAGGAAGCCCAGAAAGACTCCAGCTAAACAATGAGGATGTCTTAGAAGACCTGTTCTGTACAGGAGATAATAAACATTTTTCAATGCAAATCTTATAAATAAAATTAATTTCTTCTTCTGAGAAACATGTATACTATAGTATATATATATATATATATATATATATATATATATATATATATATATATATTAAAATATATATATATATATATATATATATATATTATATATAATATATATATATATATATATATATATATATATATATATATTGCATTTTAGATTTAATATCCTTGTGTTGAAATTGCAAAAAAACAGGTGGTAGCTAATAACCTATATTATGTGACATTGTTATTGTAGCAGTGACTAAAATAACTGGAAGTACTGGATGGATAGTGGCAAAGAATCCTATGATGACGATGAAGAAGAGGTGCAAAGAAGAGGACATTTTCATTGAGTTTAGGAAATGTTATGAAGCCAGGTTCGATTGATTTGATGTCCTATAAATGGTCAGGAAGGTAAGAGGGCGTTAGTTTGGTGGTTAGCTTAGAGGATAGGTGGAGCTGGGTGTCATCTTCATAACAATCAGATTGACCAAACCAAAAGCTAGTGAGGTCAAGAAGAGTAAAAATAAAGAAGCCCAGAATCTGTGGCTGAAGTTATTAAAATTATTAGGATCTAAATATTAAGCATAATAATATCTGAGCATATTTCGGTTATGAATGGAAGACAGTCTCCTGCTCTACCCTCTGCTCTTGGACACCACCCAGAGAGACTTGAACTCCTCCACTTGAAGCAGTAGATCAACTTCAAAACTAGAATTAAAAAGTCACCCATCTATAGCTGAGGATCATGACCTCATGAAAATATTTATCTCCGGTCCTTTGTGGTGGATGAAGCTCAGTGAGGCTTAATGATGCCAGCAGGAACGCATCTGTTGGAGAAGACAGCAATGATATTCAGATCTTCCCAAATTGCAGCCCCTTGCTGCACCTACAAAGGACATGCTCCCTGACATTGGTCACGAAAACTTGTCTTATTGTTGCAATGTATACCAAGCCTTCACTCAACTAATGCCCTTTAGGGGACCTGAAAACAAATGCTTTTAAATCTCCTCTCACCTGATCAAGTTCCACAGTTTCAAACTTTCACCAAGTCCATGGCTGCACAGTACCACAGTTGATAGTATTGTGCCTTGCAGTAAGAAGGTTCTGGGTTGGAATTCCAGGCTGGGGTCTTTCTCCATTGTGTTTTCATATTCTCCCAGTACATTCACTGGTTCTCTCTGGGGACTCTGGCTTCCTCCCACAGCCTGAAAACATGTCTGTTACTTTAATTGGTGATTCTAAATTGCCCTTAGGTGTGTGTGTGTGTGTGTGTGTGTGTGTGTGTGTGTGTGTGTGTGTGTGTGGTTAATCTTTTGGATGTCTGTGTCACTAATCTTTCTGTATCTGGTAAATCTTTTCCCTATTTTCTTCCATTTAGACCTTTTCTAGTCTTATGTTTATCAGTTTGTCTTTCATATGTACTTATTCTATGCAGTAAATCTACTGGTTAAGAGTTAGTGCGTCTGTGCTGGTTCCATCTCCTTGCTGTGGGTTTCTTGCAAGCCACTGTAAGAATTTTAGCCTATTTGTTTTTCCCACGTACAACAAAGAGATTCAAAATTTAAGTTATGAATATAGTTAGAATTAATCATTCCACATTCTTAAACATGGAAAGTTCTGGTTGAAGTATTTACTATTTTTATGTGTTCTGTGCATTTTAGGCATACCATTAGAGCTGGTCACCTACATCCAGCATCATAGTAGATAGGCCACAATGATGCAATAGGAACCCATGGTTGTATATCCTTCAACCATTTGGGTTTTGTGTGTCAATGTGTGGATCTGTGTGTGTGTGAGGTTGAGTTTATATGTAGAAAGAGTGTTTGTGTTGAGTGGGTGGATGTGAACAAGTTTGTCACCTGGAGGTTAAAGCCCCCCCCAAGCCCCCGACCCAGCCATGCTGCCATCTCCCACCGTGCAGACCAAGCCTGGGGCCCGGTCCCCATGGCTTCCCCAATGGTTGCCCGGCACCTGCACCAACCCTGGCAGCAAGACCCCAGGGAGGTCAAGCCCGTCCCCTTCCCCATGCTGTTTGCATGTTTCTCTGTGGTGCTGTGAAATGTTGCCATGAATCAAGATGTGTATGTCTAAAATGGATATTTTAATATAAAGTTATTTTTCCCACTTTTGTATTTTCAGTTATTTCTGTGGTATTCATTGACAGTGTGTGGTCTCTAAAATGCTAATATGAGTCTTCATTACTTCATACACTTTGATTAAATTTATCGTCAAATTCTCCTCCAGAGTACTTTAAGTTTCACTATAAATAATAGACTTGGGAAAGAAATGGATGGCCAACACATACCAAACTGATTTAATGAGAAATAAAATGAATGTTGTTTTCTATACCTGCTGTTTAGCTTCAGCTTTAAAATAAATAACAAAGAGGACTGTGGAGACAACACAGTGTCTTCCTTCTTAGGCTGTAAGAGTCCATCTCATGCTGCAGTGATGGACTGTGGGTGCGTTCGACCCCATCAATAACTCTTTGCAGTCCAATAAATATTTTCAGTATACTTAATTCATTACTGATATAACTAATATTTAACAATGCACGGTCCCTGCTGGTAAAGTAGGTCATCTTCAGTGAGCAAATTGCCTGGCAGTGCTATAAACATTCATCATATGTTGAATGTGATAAATCATCACAGGAGTTAAAGTGACCGTGTCGCTCTGCAGACAGAACTGCTCTCGCTGTCTGTTCTTTTTACTACACACCGGGGTTTGTTCTGAATGAGGTTCAGGGATTAGATTGTTTCAATAAAGGTTGTTATTTTAAACTGGCCACATGGTGAATCCTGAGGCTTGTATGCATCCGTCGCTGGCCAGTTCATTAGGTACACCTTGTTAGTACCGGGTTGGACCCTTTTGTTTTTTTTTATTTTATTTTTTTTATGGTTAACCTGTTCAAATCGTGGCCTTAGCTTTCTCTTCCTAGTTCCCAGGAGTAGCACCTGGTCATGTTTGCTGGTGGTGTAGCCCATCAGCGTCAAGGCTCTGCTTGTTGTACTTTCATAGATGGTATTGTGCCATAA
The DNA here is from genome assembly GCA_036173005.1 of Crenichthys baileyi. Taxonomy (NCBI): domain Eukaryota; kingdom Metazoa; phylum Chordata; class Actinopteri; order Cyprinodontiformes; family Goodeidae; genus Crenichthys; species Crenichthys baileyi. The sequence goes on along the minus strand of JAHHUM010001531.1, from coordinate 89,149 downwards.
AAACTATTTGGCCTTATGCAGGTATCTTTGTTACACTTAAATGCTTCAGACAATCAAACAATTTAAAATTTCAGTCAAAGGCAACCATTATCAAATTATGATTAAATGTATTGATGGAAAAAAGCTGTCCAAACCAACCTGGCCCTATATGTAGGAAGTAATTGCTCCCTAAACCTAATCACTGGTTGTTCTACCCTTGGTGGGTACAACTGCCATCAGGCAATAATGGAAACTTTTACATCAATGTAAAGGATTTTTGGTCTTCTTTGCCAACTGTTTTTAAGAAAGCCACATTGGAGGGTTTTTCCAGCATGAACCACATATTTAAGGTCATGTCACTATATCTCGTTCGGATCCAAGTCCAAGCTTTGACTAGGCCTCTTTAAAATCTTAATTTTGTATTTTTTTAACCATTCAAAGATGGTCTTGCTGGTGTACGTAGGATCATTGCCTTGCTGCAAAACCAATATGTGTTCGAGCTTGAGGTCACAAACTGATGACCAGGCATTCTCTTTCAGGATCTTCTGGTAGAGAGCAGAATTCAGGGTTATTTCAATGACTGCAAGTCATCTAGATGGTGAAGCAGCAAAGCAGCCCCAACCATTACATTTCCACCATGTTTAACTGTCGATTTATAATGTTATTTTTCTGAAATGCTGTGTTGGTTTTACACCAAATAAGACCTTTGTGTTCCTACTGGTCAGCAGTTATTTTGGACCTTAGAACTCCCCCATGGAGGCAATCAAAAAGATTTTCCTCTTATATAGATTGACTCAGTTATCAATGTTCTCCAAGAAATTAATCAAATGTTTAGAGCAATGGCAAGATTTTACCTCTAGTAACATGAAAAGATAGAAATTTAAGTCAAAATCAGTGTAGCTGTAACTGCTGGCTGAAACAAGCTAAAATGCTTGAGTTGGTTCTGAGCACTACCTGGAAGGAAGAAAGATGTTCAACAGTTATACGTTCTTTATATGAAACATTTTGGTTCAGCTAAGTGTTCAATGTTTCTGTGGCTTTCTCTGATCTCTAGAAGTGGCACTGCAAGAAGCACTTTTATTTGACATTTTGTTTCTGAAGATTTACTTCCTACCTTCTTGTCTAAAATAATTATCTGATGCCAGGAAACTTTTACTTCAGTCACTCACAAAAGTCTCTAATCTGAGGCACCCCATGTGCAGCAGCTGTCACTTCCTGAAATTTGGGTGAAATAGGTGGATATTTGTATTCCTTTTTAATAAAAGGCAGGCTATGCAAAAGTAAAAATGAGTGACAAAATAAGTTTGATTTGTCATAAATGGAACAGAGCCCTTATTTAAATTATTTTGTACCAGGTTGATGTGCTGACAGGTCACAGGGATGTTTGTGTTTCAAGTAGTGTTTCTGCACCAAATGTTGAAGACTTCTGAAGTTTTCCTTCTTTCAAAGAGCTCAGTTCATTATTAAGGTAGAGTATGGGTGTTGCTCCTGCCTCTTTACTTCTCTCAATATGTTATCAACCTTAATCTCAGAGATGTTTCATCTTTTTTTCTTTCTGACTGCACCTAAAACTGTCTGGTTTTGAATCCCTCACTGTGGCACGCTCGTCAAATTCTTAAAAAGTGTGAATGTTTGAAAGTTTGAACTTTCATCAAACAAGAGCTCTTTGCTGTATTATTTTGAGCAGCCGGCATGTGACTGACAAGTAAGACCTCCACGACCAGACAAGAAGAATGGACATCATGTAATAACCTCTTTATTAACAGACATGCTGGTGCACAAGATGAAATCGCACTGCTTTGCTGATTGTAATTTTTTTCTGCAGTTTATCCTCGATGCTGAAAAAGAGTTGATTTCTAGCATTAGGCTTTTACTGCTGGTTGATGCAGCCTATGTGCTGTTATTCCAGGAAAAGTTACTTTTGTCAAATCTCCATTGGATGTTCTTCCTGTGACCTTAGCCTCCTTAATATAATCAAATTGCTTTTTAAATTCTCTGTTGATTCTATTAACCAGCCACTCAGCCAGCCAGCCATTTAGCCAACCAACAAAACAACCAGCCAGCCAACCATTTATCCAACTAACAAACAGACCAGTCAGCTAGCGGCTCAGCCAGCCAGACATTCATTTCATTCAGATGCGTCTAAACGTTGCAGGATAGTAGCTCTGGATGACTGGAGTTGGCTCTCCTGTTCTGCTTCCTCCATAGTGATCAACCCAATAAAACTTTAGACCAGTGGTGTCCAAGGTCAGTTCTCAAAGGCCAGTATCCTGAATGTTATAGTTGTTTGCCTGGTTTGACACACCTGACTCAAATGTTGGTTGATTACCAGGCCCCTGCAGAACTGGAAGACATGCCGATGAGTTAAATCAAGCATTTAAACAGCTGCATGTAGGGGCAGGGATACATTTTAAACCTGTATGGTGCTGGCATTGAGAACTGGAGATGGATATCCCTTCTTTAGAACCTAGTAACAAAGACAGTAATTTCTTTTACATCCAGCTTGGGCAAACAATTACCACAGTATTAATTCTTTATCTGAGCCCTCAGTACTGTTAACTTAGGTGGAATTATGTTAGTGTTTGAATTATTAGTATAGGATCCCTAATTGATCCCTGAGGGAATCATAATTTAACTTCTCTTCTAGGAGATGGTTCATCATAAAAGCCTATTTTTATCTATGGTGCATGTCATTTATTGAATTTGAAACTGATTCAAAACAAAAAACATTTACCTGTAAAAAGGTGATTGGGAAAATAATTAGCTTCCATTAAATAAAGAGAGGACTATGTCTAGGTAAAAAAAAATTTATAAATCTGAAATATTAATATTGGTCTTAATAGGCTAGGCTGGAAAGCTTGTGTCTCTGTGACACTCTGAACAGATCTGTGGTGTATTCACAGGACATTAAATATACAGTTTTAATATTAACAATTGCTAGATTTGAGCAATGAATACCAATAAAGGGTTTTCGGAATCAGCCCAAGTGTTTTGTTGTAGTAGAGGTACTGAGGATTTGGATGGTTACTACATTTCCCATTTATATGTCCTTCTTACAGTTAATGCACAGAGAGCACAGACTTAGCAGCAAGCAAAAGGGAAATGATTTTCAACGGGTTTTCAGCTATTTTTACAAATGAAAATCTAAAAAGTGTGGCATGTATTTGTATAAGTTGATACATTGAACAGCCATCTTCTGATGCATTTACAGCTGGAAATCTTTGGTAGTATGTCTCTACCAATTTTTTCCCATGTTTCTTTTGAAAGCAGCTCAAGATCCGATGGGATTGGACACATATGGTAAACATCAGTTCTGTAGTCCCAATTTTTTAACCAGGTCTAAGCCAGATCTAAACCATCCCACTGGTCTCTAACAGCCACCAACAGGATCTCTTCCAGGACTGCCCTATATTTAGTGACATTCATCTTCCTATCATGTTTGACCAGCTGCTGGGAAAAAAAAACCGTCCCCACAGCATGATGCTGCCACCACCATGTTTCTGAGTGAAGGGGGCAGCATATACAAACCCTCGACATGCTTTTTGGGTTTTCATCTTTAAGAAGAGTTTTGAAACCCAGTAATCAATTTCCTTCCACCTCACAATCAAGCACTACTTTGCATTAGTCTATTACATAAAATCCCAATGAAACACATCAAGTTATTTGTTTTCATAGAAATTGGAAACACATAAAAATCCATAACGATACGATCAATGGTGCATGAAAGCAATATTTAAAAAGCCTGAAAACGTGTTTGGGGAATATACTATATTTCCCTAAATGCATTGCGCGACAGCTACGGCAAACAACTGCCTGTTTGACTCCAATTAGCGTTTCTTTCCACAACGTGAAACTCGAAAGTCTGACGTAAGCTAATAAAGTTCAGCAAAACTGACCTTCCTCCAATTGAAAACTATTTCCAGGGCGGAAGTTTAGTAGGAAGCTACATGAGCGCATTCACTTTGTCTTTTAAACGTTTAGCTTCTAGACGGAAAGGTTTGCTAAAGTTAGCCGCGAAGCTAAAAACAACTTTAGCTAACGTGAACTGGTACATGATACCGACTGGTTTCTTTTAACATCTTTCAAGTCAGTGATGAGGAGCCATGGTGGTGTTACTGCAGGGGATGTGTCCTGGTCTGGATGAAGATTTACTGCGGAGTCTGCGGGCAGCTGATATCAGAACAGGTTGGTGTGATTTAACGGTCCCGATGAGGATTAGCCATACAACAGCTTCAGTAATGGCTTCTCGTTCCCTCAGTGGAGGACCTCGTCTCTTCTGACATCGAGGATCTCGCCCAGAAATGCTCCGTGTCCTATAAGGTATTTTACTCAAACAGGCTCATTCATTCAGTTTAAATTATACTTAAAAATGACCAGACATCAGTCATAGCTAAATGCTTTGGCAGTGACCACTAATGTTAACTGTTCTGCTTTTCTGAAGAACAGTTAATAAATGTTTGTAACAAGTTCTAAAGGTTTTCATTAGACAGTACAAGGACTTTTATTTGAAGGAAGGGTCAATAGTTCCAGTGTTTGTCCTTATAAATAACTTTTTAATGTCAGTTTATTTTGATGGGGCATTAAGCAAATTCTCTAATGATACGATGCTCATGTGTGGTTATATATTATAAAGGTATACAGCTACACCATTTCAAAGGCTGGAAACCTAAGCCTCATCTGTATCATTCAACAAACATTCTTTGGCGATTTGCATTTTTAGTTGTTTGTTCTTTTATTTAGCCCAAAAGGTCACATTTTTTGCTGTAGAATATGGTATTTTCACCCTTAAAAACAGTGACAGAAATTATCCTGTAGGAATGGCATTCTTATTTTATTTTTAAAAAATCCTGAAATAAGGATATAAACTATTTACAAAAATCAACTTATTTTTTACGTAAATCAAACCTAATTTTGTCAAACCTTCACCAATAAACCTCGGTTGTAGCATTCACAGGAACAAAAAAAATAGATAAATGAAAATATTATTGGTATAATTATGTTTATCTTCTGTATCTCACAATTTAAAAAAATAAAAATCTGTTGGACAGCGCAGCCTGTAGCGTATTCATTAAGTGACTGGAGCACAACATGCAGCTGTAGACTAGCTCAGTTGGTTTTTGCACTCCACTGGTTTGCCATGTGGACAAAGGGAAGGCCCTGGCTAACTTATGTTCCAGTTCACAACTGCACATAAGATCATAAACTATACATAATTTTACAACATATCAGTTTAGAGCCGATGTCCACAGCTGTTAGGGCAGCTCTTGCTCGGTTGCAGGTGGACACTCCACTGGTCCAGCCTGTTCCCTCTAGTGCCTTTTTCTGGCGCCATGATGCTGCTGCTGCCTTTGTCGTCCCTCATTCAGAGGCGTATATCGGAGAGCTGCATGCCTGTTGGTCAAATACTCGGCGTTTTCCTGGCCGACGTCGGATGGCAGGGCCCTTGCTGGAGTGCAGACCGTATCTAGCTTTGGTTTGTGGCAGATGCCGGCAGTGGAGCCTGGGGTCGCCTCTCTGATCGTCCCTCCTGATGGGGCCCTTCAGGCTGGTGCCAGCTGTCCTTGGCCGCAGTGCCACATTACTGATGACTTGCTCTGCAGATCCTACGACTCGGGGGCTAGAATGGGCCGGATTTGGAATTCCCTCTCCCATCTGTTGCTGGGTCGCTTGTCCTCTATGGAGTCTGTGTCTTTGGTCCAATCGACTCGGGCCATGGTGGATGCGTCCCTGCAGGCCTTTGCCTTCATGATGAGGGAACTTGGCCATACACTCTCCATGTTGGTCCATGCTCAAAGGCAAGTGTGGCTAGCACAGGCACCCCTTACTGAGCCCTGTGGACAGACCCTGAGAGCCCTGCCTGTAGTTTGGGGGGAACATTTTGGTTCCACTGTGCTTGAGGCCCTGGAGCGTACTGCCCCTCCTGTACGTGGCAACAACTAGCAGGGCTTCATAGGTGTGACCATCAACCTCGTGATGCGCAGGGGCTGGTGGTCGGATATTTTACTCTGGCCCGGGGATACCATCTCTAGTTCCAATGCCGGCCCCTGTGGTGTGATATTGTCCGTAAACCACTGCAGGATCCAGGGGGCTTTTATTCAGTTTTTTTTTCTGGTTACGCAAGGAGACCGGTAGTCTTTGTCCTATACTGGACCTCAAGGGTCTGAACGCTTACTTGAGGGTCATGCCCTTTCACATGTTGACCACCAGGGAGGTCCTGCAAGCAATTTCCCCAGGCGACTGGTTATGTCTGTCGACAGACCTGACAGACACATATTTTCATGTCCCCATTGCTCTGGCCGTGCTTCCAGGTTTCCGTCATGGCAGGGCTCCACAATTTATGGAGTACCTATATTTTCTGGGCGCACTCACTGCTGCATCCAGCATGAGGGCTGGTTTTCATGCACCCCCTGCAGATGTGGCAAACGGGGTCTGTCTGGACCCCACCCACTGTGCTCACAGGATCCAGGGGCCATGGGTTGTGCCTCCGTGCCTGCAGTCTCTGTCCCAGTGGCGGAACGGGTCCTACATTGTGGCGCGTGTTCCGCTCGGCCCCCTCCTGTGTCGGAGGGGGGTCGTCTGTACAGATGCTACTCCAGGGGTTGGGGAGCAACCTGTCGAGACCATGCGGTGCAGGGTATGTGGTCCCCGTGGGAGTGCAGGGAACATATCAATGCTCTGGAGATGCTGGCTGTGTTCCTGATGCTCCGTGCCTTTCTTCCAGGGTTGCTGGGGAGGCATGTGTTAGTTTGGTCGGACAACACCACCGTTGTCTTTCTTATAAATCATCAAGGCTCCAGGTCTGCCGGCTCCTGGTCTAGGCAGCACCCTGTCTTGCTGGTCTCAGAGCGGCCTTTATTCCGGCTTTTCCGTTTCAATCTCGGGCCCCCACTTTGAGCCTCTTTGCCCTGTCCGAGCGCTTGGGGCATATGTCGGCTTCGCATCAACTATACGGCACACGGACAGTCTCTTTGCATGTTATGCTGGGTCTCTGAAAGGTCAGGCCCTGTCCAAGCAACATTTGGCACACTGGATTGTGGGGCTGATCTCTGTGACTTACTATTTGGTTTAGGGGTGTGCGGTGGCACTCCACTAGGAGCCTGTCAACTTCATGGGCTGCCATGACCGGGGTGCGGCTGGTGGCCATTTTTAAAGCAGCTTCCTGAATTGTGCCGAGCACCTTGCCAGGTTCTACAGGGTGTACGTGGTTGCGTCCTGGAGCAACCACCTTTTGCATTCCGCTGAAGGTTAGTATTGCTGTTGTTGCTGTATTCCTGTGGGTTTCTGTTTTCTGAATCTCTCTGGACCTTGTTGGTATTCGTCATCCAGTGCTTGAAGCACCACCTCTGGCTGTCAGTAGGGATGAAATAGAATTAACGTTAGGACGGTAACTACAGTTCTAAGAATCCCGGATGACCGTCAGAGCATTTAGTCCCTCAATTTCCACTTGCTCGCTAGAACCTTATTGGGACTGAGCTCCCGGTGACACGTCAAGTCAAGTCAAGTTTATTTATATAGCGCTTTTCAGCAACAAGGCACTCAAGGCGCTGTACATAAGGAACAACATTACAATGATACAGAAAATCAAACAACAGAGAAAATTAAAAAAATTAAATAAAATAAAGAGAATACAATGATGGATAAGAAAATGAAAGGAGAATTGGACTGAAAACTTAACTAATGATGTTTAGATGGCCCAGTCAAAGGCCACTCTAAACAAATAAGTTTTTAATCTTGATTTAAAGCAACTTAGGGTTTCAGCGCTTTTACAGTTTTCTGGGAGTTTATTCCAGATTAGTGGAGCATCAGAACTAAAAGCTGCTTCTCCATGTTTGGTTCTGATTCTGGTTCTGCAGAGTAGATTTGAGCCGGAAGACCTGAGAGGTCTGGGTGGTTGATACACTGACAACAAATCTGTAATGTATTTTGGTGTTAAGCCATTCAGTGATTTATAGACTAACAGAAGTATTTTAAAGTCTATTCTCTAAGCTACAGGGAGCCAGTGTAGGGACTTTAGAACCGGGCTGATGTGCTCCACTTTCTTAGTTCTAGTGAGGACGCGGGCAGCAGCGTTCTGGATCAACTGCAGCTGTCTGATCCACTTTTTAGGCAGACCTGTGAAGACATCGTTGCAGTAATCAATTCTACTAAAGATGAAAGCATGAATTAGTTTTTGAAAGTCCTGCTGGGACATTAGTCCTTTAATCCTGGAGACGTTCTTTAGGTGATGGAAGGCTGACCTTGTTACTGTGCCTCTGAAGGTTCCGGTCTGAGTCCATCACTACACCCAGAGCCTGACTGGTGGTTTCTTGCTGTATTAACTGAAGCTATGTGCTAACTTTTAAACGCTCTTCCTTTGGTCCAAAGATTATTACTTCAGTTTTCTTTTGATTCAGCTGAAGAAAATGTTGGCCCATCCATGCATTGATTTCTTTCTAAGCATTTACCCAGCGCTTGAATGGGTTCATAGTCACCTGGTGACATCGTAACGTATAGCTGTGTGTCGTCTGCATAGTTATGATAACTTGTGTTGTTGTTTATTAAAGTTAGAGGGAGCATGTAGATATTGAATAGAAGGGGCCCTAAGATGGACCCTTGGGGAACGCCACATGTGATTTTTGTGTCTCTGATGTAAAGTTACCTACTGACACAAAAAAGTCCCTGTCCTTCAAGTAGGATTTAAACCAATTGAGTGCTGTACCAGAAAGGCCGACCCAGTTTTCCAGGCCCTCTAATAAAATGGAGTGATCAACAGCGTCGAATGCTGCACTAAGGTCCAATAATACCAGCACTGTGGTTCTTCACAGTCTGCATTTATACGGATGTCATTGAACACCTTGACAAGAGCAGTCTCTGTACTGTGGTGAGCAGGAAGCCTGACTGGAAGACATCGAAGCGGTTGGTCATTGTTAGGAAGTTGTTTAACTGTTGAAGCACAGCTTTTTCAATAATCTTACTGATGAAGGGGAGGTTTGTTATAGGCCTGTAGTTCTGTAGTAGCAGCTTTTCCAAGTTGCTCTTTTTCAATAGAGGTTTGATAATTGCTGTTTTCAGGGCCTGGGGGAAAACAGCTGACAAAAGGGACGTGTTTATTATTTGTGTTAAATCAGATGTTATAACAGACAAAGCTTTCTTCAGGAAAGCTGTGGGTACAAGATCGAGACAGCAGGAAGAAGAGCTTAGTTGCTGTACGATTTCTTCTAAGTTTTTGTAGTTTATTTGGTGAAATTGGGAAATTTTGTCAAAATCAGTTCTAGTTGGAGACAACCTTGTTACTGGAGTTGATGTGGATGTGCTGACTGCCCCTCTGATCTCATGTCGTGCAGCTGCAGACCCTGCTGTCTATTAGTTACAGCCGCTGTACACTTTAAGTTAGGTACTCTTTTATGATTCTGACCACTTTTAGTTATTTAGCAGCTCGTTCCTGTGGTCGCTCCTATAACTCAGAGTTGCAAATCAGAGCACTGAACCAGTTCCACCAAGGCCCCTTAGGGTGTGGAGTGTATATGGAGGAATAACCTTCTTAGCAGGCTAATAGAAAGGACTTACCTTAGTTAAGTATCCAGACCACGCAGGCCCCTCGTTCTCGGTCTCTGGACCCAAGAGTCCTCTCTAAACTCTAGTGCACCAGCTGTATGTCAGGTATGCGGCAGTAGACTCTAAGTTTGGTTGGACGCGGTCTCTTTCAACTGCTGACTCCTTTTATTTATAAGTAAGTAAAATATAAATACAGAAAATATGATTAATGCAGTAAATCCACTAATGTGGTGTATTCTCAAGAGAGACACAATGCTATGCTTTGCTACTCCTACGTAGAGGTAATAACGCTTATCCCTTCAAGAGGTGTTTCTCCAAAGAGAGGCTAAATGCTTCTATGAAGTTCTAACTCTGAAGAGTCGTGCACTAATACTCTTACACAGCTCTATTGATGCTACAAATTATGTGCTACGTTACAGGATGCGGTTTACAGAAGGTTCTTTCCACCGGATGTGCCACATCCTGTATCTACTTATAAGGTAATAACAGCTTCAAGCTCAAGCTTAATACATCAACCAATAACATTTCATAATGCATTTTGAGTCCTTATTTGGTGCAGACTTCCTGTCGCTTCTTCTAGTAGAGCCTGCTCGTACGACATCCTCCCAAGAAGCACCAGGAACCTTCAGGAATTATCTTCTGGTTTCTTGCCAATCTCTGGGTTGCTTAGAGATGAAGTTATCCCCAGTGTGCGTCATGTAGTCTCCCCATGCTCGTGGTGCACACCAATAGAAGTACTTCTGACCGTCTTCAGTCATGCTCTCAATAAAGAATAGGCCAGAGTGCTCGTGGAGCCAAAGGTAGTTGTTTACCAGCTTTTCCCCAACAAACCGTACCCCAGACTTATGGGTATGTACCTGCACAACCCTGGATGCGCTGTACAGGGATAACAGTCCATCTGGTGATGGAGGATCTAGGAGTTGTCTTCCTGGGCGGAAGTAGGATGTCATCAATATTGTGTCGGGGACTGCACGTTTCGACATCTCTGTCTTCCCATCTCTTTCCGGGTTTGTCCTGTAATATCCAATTCAATTCAGCTTATTTATGTAGCGCCAATTCACAACACATGTCGTCTCAAGGCACTTCACAAAACTCAGGTTCATACATTCCAATTAATCCTCATCATTGAACAGTGCAGTCAGATTCAGTTATTTATTCAAATTGGATAAAAAGTTTTTCTATCTAAGGAAACCCAGCAGATTGCATCCAGTCAGTGACTTGCAGCATTCCCTCCTCCCGGATGAGCATGTAGAGACAGTGAACAGTCACTGGCGTTGACTTTGCAGCAATCCCTCATACTGAGCATCCATGTAGCAACAGTGGAGAGGAAAAACTCCCTTTTAACAGGAAGAAACCGCTCAGTGTGAGCGGCCATCTGCCTTGACTGACTGGGGGTTAGAGAGAACAGAGCAGAGACACAAAGAGAACAAAGAACCACTGATCCAGGAGTACTTTCTATGGGAAGGAAAAGTAGATGTTAATGGATGTAGCTCCTTTAGTCGTTTCACCTAGAAAGAAAGAACAGATAAACTCTGAGCCAGTTTTCAAGGTTGGAGTCTGAAAGGGAGCACATAGAGTTAGTCATAATAAGAGCTCAGTCAATCGCCATGTCTAGGAGAGAGAAAGGGTTAAACTCTGAAAGACAGGGCCATGTGGATCATCGGTAGAGGGTGAGCATTAAGTTGTTGCCAGCAGAAGCTTGGACAAAACCCCTTTCCAGAAAGGTGTCACAGGTAGACACAGAGTCAGGCCAGGTGTAGCTTCTAGGAAGAGAAAAGAGAGAGAACAAAGTTGAAATAACAGCAAATAATGCAAAATTGTAGAGTAGTGTGAGAATGTAGCGAAGAGGGTGAAAGTGGTCATTATATCCTCCAGCAGCCTAAGCCTATAGCAGCATAACTACAGAGATAGCTCAGGATAACCTAAGCCACTCTAACTATAAGCTTTATCAAAAAGGAAAGTTTTAAGCCTAGCCTTAAAAGTAGACAGGGTGTCCACCTCACGGACTAAAACTGGGAGCTGGTTCCACAGCAGAGGAGCCTGATAACTAAAGGATCTGCCTCCCATTGTACTTCTAGAGACTCTAGGAACCACCAGTAAACCTGCAGTCTGAGAAAAAAGTGCTCTGTTAGGAACGTATGGAACAATCAGATCTCTGATGTACAAACCAGATTCCAAAAAAGTTGGGACACTAAACAAATTGTGAATAAAAACTGAATGCAATGATGTCGAGGTGCCAACATCAAATATGTTATTCAGAATAGAACACAAATCACAGATCAAAAGTTTAAACTGAGAGAATGTATCATTTTAAGGGAAAAATATGTTGTTACATGGCATCAACAAATCCCAAAAAAGTTGGGACAAGTAGCAATAAGTGGCTGGAAAAAGGAAATTGAGCATATAACGAACAGCTGGAAGACCAATGAACACTGTCAATTGACAACATGATTGGGTATAAAAAGAGCCTCTCAGAGTGTCAGTGTCCCCCGAAGCCAAGATGGTAAGAGGATCAGAAAGATAGTGCAGCAATACCAAAATGGTGTTACCCAGCGTAAAATAGCAAAGACTTTCAAGTTATCATCATCAACCGTGCATAACATCGTTAAAAAGATTCAGAGAATCTGGAACAATTGCTGTGCGCAAGAGTCAAGGACGTAAAACTCTACTGGATGCTCGTGATTTCCGGGCCCTTAAACGTCACTGCACATCAAACAGGAATGACACTGTCAAGGAAATAACAGAATGGGCTCAGGAATACTTCCAGAAAGCATTGTCAGTGAACACAATCCACCGTGCCATCCGCCGTTGCCAGCTGAAACTCTACAGTGCAAAGAGGAAGCCATTTCTAAGCAAGCTCCACAAGCTGAGACGTTTGCACTGGGCCAGGGGTCTTTTAAAATGGAATGTGGCAAAATGGAAGACTGTTCTGTGGTCAGATGAGTGACGATTTGAAGTTTATGGAACACTGGGACGCCATGTCATCCGGACCAGAGAGGACAAGGATAACCCAAGTTGTTATCAACGCTCCGTTCAGAAGCCTGCATCACTGATGGTATGGGGTTGCATGAGTGCTTGTGGCATGGGCAGCTTGCATGTCTGGAAGGGCACCATTAATCCAGAGAACTATGTTCAGGTTCTAGAACAACATATGCTCCCATCCAGACATCATCTCTTTCAGGGAAGACCCTGCATTTTTCAACAAGATAATGCCAGACCACATTCTGCAGCAATCACAACATCATGGCTACGTAGAAGAAGGATCCGGGTACTGAAATGGCCAGCCTGCAATCCAGATCTTTCACCTATACAGAACATTTGGCGCATCATAAAGAGGAAGGTGCGACAAAGAAGGCCCAAGACGATTGAACAGTTAGAGGCCTGTATCAGACATGAATGGGAGAGCATTCCTATTTCTAAACTTGAGAAACTGGTCTCCTCTTTCCCCAGGCGTCTGTTGAGTGTTGTAAGAAGAATGGGGGATGCCACACAGTGGTAAAAATGGCCTTGTCCCAACTTTTTTGGGATTTGTTGACGCCATGTAATTTTGAAACAACATATTTTTCCCTTAAAATGATACATTCTCTCAGTTTAAACTTTTGATCTGTTATTTGTGTTCTATTCTGAATAAAATATTAGATGTTGGCACCTCCACATCATTGCATTCAGTTTTTATTCACAATTTTTTTAGATTCCCAACTTTTTTGGAATCCGGTTTGTATGATGGATCATTACAGGCTTTATATGTGAGAAGGAGAATTTTAAATTCTATTCTTGATTTAACAGGGAGCCAATGAAGGGAAGCTAAAATAGGAGAAATATGATATCTCTTTTTAATTTTCATCAGAACTCTTGCTGCAGCATTTTGAATCAGCTGAAGGCTTTTAACTGCATTTTGTGGACATCCTGATAGTAATGAATTACAATAGTCCAGCCTTGAAGTAACAAATGCATGGACTAGTTTTTCAGCATCACTCCTGGACAGGATATTTCTAATTTTGGCAATGTTCCGGAGGTGAAAGAAGGAATCCTAGAAACCCTGTTTAATATGGGATTTAAATGACATGTCCTGGTCAAAAATAACACCAAGGTTTTTACTTTATTACCGGAGGTCAATTTAATGCCATCCAGGTTAAGTGATTGACTAAGCAGTTTCTTTTTTAAAGACTCCGGTCTAAAGATGACAACTTCTGTCTTGTCTGAATTTAGAAGCAGAAAATTAAAGGTCATCCAAGTTTTTATATCTTCAAGACATGCTTGTAGTCTATCTAACTGGTTGAGCTCATCAGGATTTATGGATAAGTAAAGCTGAGTGTCATCAGCGTAACAGTGAAAATTTATTCTATGCTGCCTGATAATTTTACCTATTGGAAGCATATATATAGTAAAGAGAATTGGCCCAAGTACTGAACCCTGTGGTACTCCACAATTAACCCTGGAGTTTAAAGATGATTTATTATTTACATGAACAAACTGGAATCTGTCAGACAAATAGATTTAAACCAGCCTAGCGCTGTTCCCCTGATCCCTACAGCATATTCCAGCCTTTTTAAGAGAATATTATGGTCGACTGTATCAAATGCAGCACTGAGATCTTAGAGGAGAAGTACAGACACAAGTCCATTATCTGAGGCCATAAGAATATCATTAGTGACTTTCAGCAGAGTTGTTTCAGTGCTATGATGAGCTCTGAAACCTGACTGAAACTCTTCAAACAGGTCATTGCTGTGTAAATGCTCACACAATTGATTAGCAACAATTTTCTCAAGAATTTTAGATAAGAATGGAAGATTGGATATAGGTCTGTAATTTTTCAATTCATCTCGATCAAGCGAAGGTTTCTTAAGCAAAGGTTTAATTACAGCTACCTTAAAAGCTTGTGGTACATACCCATTTACTAAGGATACATTAATCATATCTAAAATGGGGCTGATAATCAGAGGTAACACTTCCTTAAATAATTTGGTTGGGATTGGGTCTAACATACAAGTTGAAGGTTTAGATGAAGCTAATATTTCTGATAACTCAGGAAGCTCCACAGGATCAAAACAGTCCAAACACAGATCAGGTTCTACAGTTACTTCCAATGTTGTCTCACTTGCTGAGGAAGAAGTAATCATCATTGAAGTATGTCAAAGATTTTATTTTTAATAGAATCAATTTTGTTTAGGAAGAATCCCATAAACTCATGACTGCTGAGAGCTAAGGGAATGGATGGCTCAACAGAGCTATGACTCTGTGTAAGTTTAGCAACTGTACTAAAGAGAAACCTAGGATTATTCTTGCTCTTCTTTTAAAGGATGAGAAAATAAGCTGTTTTCTGGCTGGCGAAGTGTCTTTTTATACAAACAGTAGGCTATTTTTCCCAGATTGAGTAGGAATCTTCTAGGTGTGTAGAGCGCCTTTTTCCTCCCAAATTTTCCAACATTGTGCTTTTAAAGTACCAGCTCTAAATTTAAAAACCAGGGACCGGGCCTCCTATGAATAATTTTACCTTCTTTTTCAGGGGGGCTGCATTGTCTAATGCACCACGCAATGATGAAGTAACACTATGAAAAAGAGAATCAATTTGTGAAGGGGAAGAAACAGAATTTTTGCCCTCCAAAACTGTGTTTTTTTCTGTGATAATGAGGAAATCAAAAGTGGAACAGATTTTTTAAAAGGTTTTTTTACAGCATTGTCTGCTAATGATCTACTATAATGAAATTTTCTTTCAGGTGTGGAATACTCGGTTAAATTAAACTCAAAGGTTATTAAACAATGGTCAGACAGGACAGGGTTATGAGAAAATATCGTTATGTCTTTACACTCAATGCCATATGTCAGCACAATGTCCAGAGAATGAAGACAAAGGTGGGTAGGTTTGTTAATGTTTTGAGTAAAGCCAATTGAGTCTAAGATACCATTAAAGGCTATATTTCAGCTATCACTTTCAGTGTCAACATGAATGTTAAAATCCCCCACTATAATAACCTTATCTGTATTTAAAAACTAAATCAGATAAAAAGGGGTTTTTTTCTGAAAACTGATCTAAAAAAATTGAGAGTAAAGGGGCCTGGTGGACGGTAAAAAAACAACAAAAAGAAGTGGTTTTTAGTGCTTTGCAATTTGGATGAGGGAAAAATAAGATTAAAAATTCAAAAGATTTTGCTGTTGGTCTGGGACTAATCAAAAAAATCGGACTGAAAGATGGTTGCTACTCTCCTCCTCGCCCAGTATTCGGAGAATGTGAAAATTAAATAATTAGTAGGAGTTGACTCATTATATTTTACATAATCCTCTTGCTGCAGCCAGGTTTCTGTGAAATCAATCTGATTGTCACAAATCAGGTCATTAACTAGCAAAGTCTTTGAAGAGAGAGATCTTATGTTCAGTAAGCCGCATTTAATTGTTTTATTTTTCCTTTTAGTCTGAGTTGTGTTTATTTTTATTAGATTTTCCTGATTTTCTCGTTTTAGATTATTTTTTAATCTATTCAATTTTGGCCGTGGGCGAGACACTATCTTAATAGGGTAATGGGTGGGTAGCAGTACAGAAGCTGCAGAGAGGAGTGTTAAACTACGACCCTGCTTCCTGGTCTGAACCCTGGGTTGTCAGAGTTTTGGAGAACTAATAAATTCGGCCAGATTCCTATAAAGAAGAGCTGAGAAAATTACGGAGTCCGACATTGTTTTGGCAAACTTACACACCGAAGCAACGCTAACTTTGGTGACCTCCGATTGACGTAAGCGGGTGTCATTGCCGCCAGCGTGAATAACATTCTTACTGTATTTACGCTTATCCTTAGCCAGCAGTCTCAGGTAGGATTTGTTGTCGCCCGTTCTGGCCCCTGGCAGACATTTGACTATGGTCGCTGGTGTCTCTAGTGCCACGTTTCTGACTATGGAGCTGCCAATTACCAGAGTTGGCTTCTCAGCGGGTGTGTCGCTGAGCGGGGAAAATCTGGGTGGTGGTGACCTGTGGGCTGGGATCTAGGACTTTGCTTTCTACGTACCGTCACCCAGCCAGCCTGAGGCCCCGGCCCTCGGTGGCTCCGCAGCGCGGAGCCGGGCCTCCAATTCCGACACCCTCGCCTCCAAAGCTACAAAAATGCTACATTTATTACACGTACCATTATCACTAAAGGAGGCAGAGGAGGAGCTGAACATCTGACAGAGAGAGCAGGAGAGAGGAGGAGACTCGGATAGAGAAACAGCAGAACGGGTAGCCATGGTGGAGCTAAAGCTAATGCTAAGCTAGCAACCCCTTACCACTACTAGAAAACCGTGTAAAACACAGAGAGTCCCCAAACGTTAAATACTGCAACAGAAAGTATGTGTTTTAACGTGCTTATGTATTAGAACAAGTAAGAGATATCACAGTAGAGAGAAATCAGATCAAACGAGAGAGCTTTCACACACCAAACAATCCACCGAGTGCAAACAGGAAGTGACCTTACCACGCCTGTCCAGCAGAGGCAGCACCGACTATCTCATCTTGGGCTCTGAGGTTGGCGGGGCCCCCTCGTGTTTCTCCACTTTGGGTCATTTTGGTGACCCCTCATCTAGGTTTTCTTCCATTTGTATGCCTTGTAACTTCATTATTCCCAAAAGGGAGTGGAATCTTTCCTCCGTTTGCGTGATCAATGTCTTACTATACAGCCAAGGTCGCTGTTTGAACAGTACTGCAATGTAGTTCTTTGTTTCCTCTCCTGGCCCATGTACTATCACTCCCTTTGTCGGGTACCCATAAAATATTTCAGTGATTTTTGTTTCATCACAATGGTTCTCTATTGGCGCATCCGCGTTTGATAAATCAATCCATTGTGATGTGCAGCGGAAATGTACATCTTTGTTATTTACTTCTATAGCTATTCCCTCATCGAGTGGGTCAATTTTCTCCGAATTTAGCAGTTGTTCCTCCCAGCTAGGGAATTCTGCGTTGTAGTCTAGGTTCTCTCCCAGGTCTAGTTTGTCTAGGGCCGCCATTAGGTCTTGTCGATCTTTGTCGAACCCACCTTCTTCTCTCCCTCTTGATTCGGGTTGGTGAGTTTGCAGGGGGATATCTTCCCTTAATCTCCTTTTTGCTTTCTTAGACTTTTTCTTCTCCTTTCTCTCACTCTTGCCTCGTTCTCCTGTGTTTCCATTTGGTGGATTGCTGCCGCCACCATTCGGTCCTTCTCCTCCCTGCAACGATTGCAGTTTACACCATTATGAAGTGGGCAATTATGCCCATGATTTCCCATTCATGGTTAGGCAATTGGATGCCCTCTTTCCTCAGGTGTTTAACCATTCTTTCCTGGCCTGGGTGTCCCCATTCCTTGCGCTGATGCATGACGAAGGACTCCTGATATAATTCCGGGATTACAATGATTCCATCTTTTCTCCAATCATATATAACCCAGACTGCCCTACACTGTACCATCTGATCTACTTCTGCATTTCCCTTTTCATCAGGGGGAATTTCCTCCGGTATGGCTTTTTACATGCCTTACCTCCAGGTTTAGTTTGGATTTATATTTGCTAATTAGTTGCCAGAGGGTTTTATAGTGGAGGTCATCTCCATTTTGTTTGTGGAAATCTGATTGTTGCCTAACAGGCAGGTCCTCATTTATCCCATTTACTACATACTGGGAATCACATACAATGTCTACTGTTTTTAGCTTCTTTTCGCTGGAGTAAATCAGTGCTTCAAGTACTGCTGTTGTTTCTCCCAGTTGCGCACTACCTATCACTCTTACTCTTTTGGATTATTTTTTCCCTGTGATGTGATTGTGGCATACTATTCCCCATTCTGCGTGGGGTCCATCATTCATCTTTGATCTATCAGTATAGATGGTTGCTTCCACTTTCCGTGGTCTTGGCTGCACTGGTTCTGCTTTCTTTATCTCTTCCCCTTCGCACATAAAGTGTATCCAGGGGTCTAGCTGCATACATTCCCATTTACCCCACCTAGTAGACCTAGTAATTTAGGAGGAAATCAAGCATCCCCGTCAGCACGCTTCCAGCTGAGCATGTCGTATGTCATCCCACCTAGGGATAGAGGAGAACAATTAGGAGACTTTCTCTTGAGAGTAGCAGATACAGTGGGAGGAAGAGAGCAGCTAGATAGCCCAGAGGTAACTGCTTTTCTGTCCGCACAAAGGAAAATAAAAGTCCCCCACGGGCTAATCATGTCCGATATGGTAGCGGATAGCGAATGGACAAACTAGTGCAAGATCTAATAGACCAAGTCAGAGCCAAAAAAATGTCCCTTAGAACCGCAATGACGGCGCTCAGGTCGCAAGGGGCGAGCAAATTCAATTCAATTCAATTCAGTTTATTTATATAGAGCCAATTCACAACACATGTCGTCTCAAGGCACTTCACAAAAGTCAGGTACATGCATTACAATTAATCCAAATCATTGAACAGTGCAGTCAGATTCTGTTATTTATTCAAATTGGATAAAAAGTTTGTCTATCTAAGGAAACCCAGCAGATTGCATCCAGTCAGTGACTTGCAACATTCACTCCTCCTGGATGAGCATGTAGAGACAGTGGACAGTCACTGGCATTGACTTTGCAGCAATCCCTCATACTGAGCATGCATGTAGCAGTGCTGGGTGTCCTCCAGCCAACCCCACGAGGGGAAATCTATTGTTGGAGCGGACAAACAATGAACGGGACTATAACCTTTATAATTTACCCATGCATGGGAGATCATGGGCATAATTGCCCACTTCATAATGGTGTAAACTGCAATCGTTGCAGGGAGGAGAAGGACCGAATGGTGGCGGCAGCAGTCCACCAAATGGAAACACAGGAGAAGGAGGAAAGAGTGAGAGAAAGGAGAAGAAAAAGCCTAAGAAAGCAAAAAAGAGATTTAGGGAAGATATCCCCCTGCAAACTCACCAACCCGAATCAAGAGGGAGAGAAGAAGGTGGGTTCGACAAAGATCAACAAGACCTAATGGCGGCCCTAGACAAACTAGACCTGGGAGAGAACCTAGACTACAACGCAGAATTCCCTAGCTGGGAGGAACAACTGCTAAATTCGGAGAAAATTGACCCACTCGATGAGGGAATAGTTATAGAAGTAAATAACAAAGATGTACATTTCCGCTGCATATCACAATGGATTGATTTATCAAACGCGGATGCGCCAATAGAGAACCATTGTGATGAAACAAAAATCACTGAAATATTTTATGGGTACCCGACAAAAGGAGTGATAGTACATGGGCCAGGAGAAGAAACAAAGAACTACATTGCAGTACTGTTCAAACAGCGACCTTGGCTGTATAGTAAGACATTGATCACGCAAACGGAGGAAAGATTCCACTCCCTTTTGGGGATAATGAAGTTACAAGGCATACAAATGGAAGAAAACCTAGATGAGGGGTCACCAAAATGACCCAAAGTGGAGAAACACGAGGGGGCCCCGCCAACCTCAGAGCCCCAGATAAGATATTCCAGGACAAACCCGGAAAGAGATGGGAAGACAGAGATGTCGAAACGTGCAGTCCCCGACGCAATAGTGATGGCATCCTACTTCCGCCCAGGAAGACAACTCCTAGATCCTCCATCACCAGATGGACTGTTATCCCTGTACAGCGCATCCAGGGTTGTGCAGGTACATACCCATAAGTCTGGGGTACGGTTTGTTGGGGAAAAGCTGGTAAACAACTACCTTTGGAGTTGTTTACCAGTACTCTGGCCTATTCTTTATTTAGAGCATGACTGAAGACGGTCAGAAGTACTTCTATTGGTGTGCACCACGAGCATGGGGAGACTACATGACGCACACTAGGGATAACTTCATCTCTAAGCAACCCAGAGATTGGCAAGAAACCAGAAGATAATTCCTGAAGGTTCCTGGTGCTTCTTGGGAGGATGTCGTACGAGCAGGCTCTACTAGAAGAAGCGACAGGAAGTCTGCACCAAATAAGGACTCAAAATGCATTATGAAATGTTATTGGTTGATGTATTAAGCTTGAGCTTGAAGCTGTTATTACCTTATAAGTAGATACAGGATGTGGCACATCCGGTGGAAAGAACCTTCTGTAAACCGCATCCTGTTACGTAGCACATAATTTGTAGCATCAATAGAGCTGTGTAAGAGCATTAGTGCACGACTCTTCAGAGTTAGAACTTCATAGAAGCATTTAGCCTCGCTTTGGCTCTTGAAGGAATAAGTTATTACCTCTACGGAGGAGTAGCAAAGCATAGCATTGTGTCTCTCTTGAGAATACACCACATTAGTGGATTTACTGCATTAATCATATTTTCTGTATTTATATTTTACTTATAAATAAAAGGAGTCAGCGTCCAACCAAACTTAGAGTCTACTGCCGCATACCTGACATACAGCTGGTGCACTAGAGTTAAGAGAGGACTCTTGGGTCCAGAGACCGAGAACGAGGGGCCTGCGTGGTCTGGATACTTAAAACTAAGGTATGTCCTTTCTATTAGCCTGCTAAGAAGGTTATTCCTCAATATACACTCCACACCCTAAGGGGCGTTGGGGGAAAACTGGTTCAGTGCTCTGATTTGCAACTCTGAGTTATAGGAGCGACCACAGGAACGAGCTGCTAAATAACTAAAAGTGGTCAGAATCATAAAAGAGTACCTAACTTAAAGTGTACAGCGGCTGTAACTAGTAGACAGCAGGGTCTTTACTGCCAGCTGCACGACAGTTGAAGTCTCCCACAATAAGTAAACAGTCATAATCAACACATATCACAGATAAAAGCTCATCAAAATCACTGAAAAAAGTTGTTTTGGACTTAGGAGGCCTGTAAATATTCAAGAACATGGTTCGGACCGGGCTCTTTACCTGTAGACCCAAATATTCAAAAGAGTCAAATTGGCCCAGGAATACTTTTTTACACTTTAGTAAATCTTTCAACAAAGTGCCCCCCCCTCCACCTTTTCTTTGCTGTCTGCTCTCACAAAGAAAATTGTAGTTCGGAGGCGTCGACTCTATCAGAATGTGAGCTTCGTTAAATTGATGTAACCATGTTTCTGTTAAAAATATAACATCAAGATTGTGGTCAGTAATGAAGTCATTGATTAAAAATGATTTTCCTGACAGAGATCTAATGTTCAATAAAGCCAGTTTATATGACTTAGTTGCTTGTATTAACTCTATGTCTGGTTGTACCTGACAGTTTATGGCTTTTTTTGATTGTTTATTACTGTCTATAAGCACAGAGGTTTTACAATTATCTCCCATCATGGGTCCAAGTTTTTCCTGGACATGTTCATTTCTGGTAGTCACCACTGGGGCCCAGACTGTATCACAGAGAAGACACGTGACTTCATAGACTTACGTGAGTCACCGGTAGGTCACAGGTGACTTTGTTGTTATTAATTCTTGACATACGCAAGAGTGATCATTCAGTGCTTGAAGCACCGCCTCTGGCAGTCATCCAGGATTCATAGAACTGTAGTTACAGTCGTAATTTTCTTTTTTGCTTTTAGAAGTCCTTAAACCTCTTCACTGAAGTTCCTGATAATCCAGAAAGCTGATATTTTAGCTGCAGTATTTTTACTGAATTTGAAGCTATTTTGATGCAAACTGATGATGTCTGGACTCCCTCTTTGGGGTTCTACAGCAGGAAATGGTATCAATCAGGTCCGTCCCTCTTTTGTAGTGATCAGTCTGCTAATTAGATGAACGTTGAGTTCAGCTCGACTCTTTAACTATTTTGCTTTATTAAAATGACGCCGCATATGTTGTACAAAAACAGAGGCTAATATTCTGCATCTGATCGCTCTGCATAGATTAAAGCTTTGTGTTACAGGCCATAACATGCGTCCATGACCATATATTAAAGATTGCAGCTTCATTCTCAACATAAGCCTCTTAAATCAGGGAAGTTTTCCTGCAACAGCTTTTATTTGATCTGTTTAAAAGAATTAAATGAAAACAGAAATGCCACAACATAATTTTTAATTTGAACAAATTTAGTCCCACATGCAGCAAATGTTTCTTTTTGTTAGACTTTTTAATATCAGGATGGAAAACAAAATGTTTTAAAAAGCTCCATTTTCAGGACTAAAAAAAATAGAAACCTGCTGCTGCTCTTTCTATTTACAGCTTTGAATGCATTGTATAAATCAAGTACAATTTTAAACCATTTAGGCATTCCAGATTAAACATTAAGATCACATTTGTTTTATTTTTTTTCTTAAAATTTACCCAATTTTCTCCAACCTGCTTCCACAGCTACATCTTTATTCTTTTATTTTGGCTCTGCTTTGATCACTCCTTCCTCCTGAACAGATGTTAACAGCAGCTGCATGCAGAATTATAAGCTTAGGTTTAGGATGTAAAACTGAGGACAATAAGCATCTAAACCTTAAGAGTCATGGAGGAGGAATTAAGGTCAAACTCTGCAGCAAGCCTTTAGGTGTGTTTTTGGTTTTAGGAAGTAGGAAGGAGAGCACAGTTGTTTTTAGGGAGCGATTTGCTGGATTTTCAGCCAAAAGGTTGCGGTTAAAGGTGGTAATATCGCTAATCTGGCAAAACATCCACTGATCCAGGTCCTCACCAGATGCATCGAGGTCAAAGAGGCAGCTGGTGTCACATCTGCCCGATGGATTTTTTTCAAAACACATTTCATGATCATGTTCCAGTGTTCAATGCCAATAAACATACATAATCATTATTTCTATGCACTAGTTGCCAAAACCTTTGGCTTCTGGCACTCAGAATAGCTAAAGTGGAGATTTTCAATATGTCAATTTTAAAGCTAAATAAAAATATTTTAAAGGCCACTAAAAACAAATATATAATGATTGCACACACAGTTTCAACTGCCTGTATAGTAAGACTGCTCGAGTATGGAAGAAATTATAATCAGCATTAGGGCTGCACAATATCTAGAAAACATGGCATACTGATGATGAACATCTCAACGATGCCGTGATTAGCGATACATAAACATAACATTATAATGTTTAATATGTTATTGTCTTTCTGCTTTAGAGTTTATTGCAAATATAAACTCCAGATAGTGAATAGTCTATCCAGATACTGGGTGAAATTATCCTTATTTCCACTCCAACAACATTATGTTATGTAGAGTCCTGGCTCTGCCTACAGTTGATATTTTAGCAGTAAAAGGGACTTCACCAGAACCTCTTAAACCGGCTTAAACAAGAAGCTGCATTAAATAAATTACCGCCATGGCCCAGATTGCATGAAGTCAATGGTTTATATAATTATCTAACATTTATTGCTGTCCAGGTAGGACTCAAATGTTGATCATACACACACTGATACTGTGGCAACGTTGATAAACTGGTGCAGCCCTAATCAGGATTATTATGGTCAGAATTTTAATTAACACTGAAACAGCTGTTTTTGTTGTGATAGCCAAGCAGCAAAAGATGCTAAAGCCAGTCTAAATTCTTTTTTGTTTTAAAATATTAGTGAAACCCTGTTTTACAGTGAGCGCTAATAACTTTTCACAGTAGGATGGCTAGAAAAATGTTTTTGGATTCTGTTCTGATATTTTATTGTATTGTATTTCTTAAGGAGTAACCCCAGTGAATAAAAATCGGTGTCGGCAAGTCAAGCTTTGCAAAAATTGGACATCAGAAATTAGACACATCGGTGCATCTTTAAATTCTGTTTTACACACTTTTGTTTGAATAAAGGGGGCTAAAACATGTTTCTGGACTACAATCCTTTTAGAGAGGCAGAAATGACCATCAGTAAATGGCTCATGTGAAGGCTAATTAGCTCTTAGTAAAATGTTTGTGTTGTCTATCTCTTTTAAATGTCCTAGTTTTCCAGATTGGACCAAGATTGGCATCCAAACATCAGTGAGATGTTACAAGTCCTGCTTCTTTGATCAACTTGAGCTTTCAAAGAGAAACTACCAGCAGAATTATATGAAATTTCAAATATGAGAGCAGAAATCCAGCAGAAGCAACATCCAAAATGCATTTTTGAGAGGGCGACTTTAAAGATATTTCCCAGTGGGATTATTTTATTTTTCAAGTATTTCTTTTCCCCACCTCCCAGCCAGCAGAAGGTTCAGGTTCACCCCAGTGACTGAGCCAGAATGTCTGCCCTGTGTCTTTAGCCTGCAGACATTCATCT
Organism: Crenichthys baileyi; assembly: GCA_036173005.1. Lineage (NCBI taxonomy): Eukaryota > Metazoa > Chordata > Actinopteri > Cyprinodontiformes > Goodeidae > Crenichthys > Crenichthys baileyi. The sequence goes on along the minus strand of JAHHUM010001531.1, from coordinate 64,563 downwards.
CTGAGCTGATAACCAGCACCCCGGTGGTCCGTCAGACTCCTCCTGCAGATCTGAGCCAATGGTTTGCTCACAAATTGGAACTCTTCTAAGGTCAGTGCCGGGCCGCCTGTTGGCGACAGCCGTATTAAAGTCTAATTAAAGCTACAGAAGGATTTTCAAGTAAAACGCTCCTACCTTATGAGCAGCAATGCCGGATTCGAGTGCCAACAGCGTCTCTAATTCAGACCCAGCAGATTTGGCTTCTCCAAATAAATATACACTGTCAGGCTTGAAGTCCTCTATGTTCAGAAGGATCTCCTAATCAAAAAGCAAATCTTTTAAACAATTTGATATGTTTATTTGGGTATTAGCTCGCTTGGTGAACATGTTTTATAAGCTGTGTATAGATTGTGTTATTAAGGCCCAGTAGGAAGCAGAAAATCTCAATGTAAATTAAACAAGATAATAGTTCATCAAACAATAGCTCACACTTTGAGCAAAAAGAAGCAGATTATTTAACACTGCAATCGTAGTCTAAGATGAAACAGGTTAACAATAAATGAGAGGAATGATATTGATGACATGAGATTCGCTGTTGCATTTGACACTGCAGTTTTCATCCATACACATTTTCAGAAAGAAGTAAAAATGTATTGTTTGCATGTGGGTGAGATGGTAACAAACCCTCATCATGCCGTTAATTTGATTAATAGCAAGCAATTATGTAATTAATACTGTGTGCAAGTTTAAATCCACATGGGATATAAATGATTCTTACAAGCTAATTACAAACATACAGTCCAAACTTCTTATTAGTTAAATATCCACATGCTGTTTGTGGCCTTCAGGAGTCTTCTGGCATCGTTCTGTCTGGACCGCTCTTCTTGGCAGAATTTTAGATGTTTCGCTGGCCAAACTCCTCTGAATCAAATGGCTAATTTGCCTCCTCTGCAGGCAGTAAAGTTCTACAGAGTCCTGGTTCTGTTGGATCTACAGAGTCCAGCTATTGAGCTTATTATTTGCCTGAGGTGTGTTAAACAGAGACGCATCTAAAAGTTGTAGAACAAAGTTGAAAAAATAAAAACTTGATCTCAGTGGGAACTTGTTGGTTCTTTTATAAATATTTTAAAGGTTGGCCTATTCAAAGCCTCCACTCATGGCTCCTTCATTGCAGTAAACGCAGCTTCCAGAGATCACCTTAAATGCTCTCCAGAGTTGTGTTTATGGCTCGAGAGCAAAAGACCTGATTGAGAGCTTGGGAAAAACCTTTCTTCTCATGTTTTGGGAATATAAGGCAAGCTGTTTCAGCACATATTAAGGTTCTTATCAATAATACCAGAACCACAAAAAAAGTTCAGCTTTATTTGATTAGTGGAGTTCAGAAAACTAATCGATTATAGTCACGTTTGGACCCGTCATTGAAATGTTTTATTTTGTGGTTCTACCTGTAAAAAATGGAAACAGGATGTCTTTCAAAGCTGACTGATTACTTGGCGTGAAAGCCTGTCAGGTGAGATCGTCTCTGTCATCACTGTCTGTTCTAGCAGTCGGTGTCGGTCGATGCCTGTTGCGTTTCTCTGCCTAATTAATGAGAAAGCAAGAAGTGCGTGTGGAGGATTTGACGTAGAACTTTTTATTAATATGCTGGAGAGCGTTTCTCCACACTGTCAAGCAGCAGTGGCGAGTCGAGGCTTTGTTGAAGCTCTGAGACTTTTCGACCAAAAGTGTGTTTAAATGAGCCTCGATTCTTGAGGGAAATTTTCACAGAATAAACTTCTATGAGAGAAATACAACCGGACACTCCATGTGGTTCCCTAACAAGCAGTTTGTTCTGATGGAAGATGGGCTGTGGCTCCGTCTGTGCCAAGATCAATGTTTACCGAGTGATAGTTTGGGAGAGGGGGTCACATCTATTGTAATTACACAAGACAAGCCTTATTCTCTGCTGAGCAGTTTGCTCTGATTGTCTTTCATTAACATTAACGGTACTTTAAAAAGGAAACCAGTTTTAGTTGCATTGGGCTGAGTAAGTATGGGAGAAATTAAAGTAAAATCTTCCTGCTCTTAAAAAAAAAGTCTAGAAAGGATTTAGTTACACAAATGTTTGCTTTTTCCTCTCTCTATACATAATTGTGGCTTGTAAAGACGGATTACCTCATTATGATCCAGCGCACGATAACAGTAACATTTAACGCACTATTGAATATTTAAACAAGACTGCAGATCAGCAGAATCAGTCGAATTTTCAGAGATTATTCTAAAGCAGAACTTCTCAGTTGAACGCCAGATTAATTTGTTTTACTGATTACAAACGTAGGTTTCAGATTCCACTCTGCACGCCCTCCTGGAAATAATCAAAGTTCTGTTCAGTGCCAGGGCGGTCTTGCATGTTCTGGTCAGCTTGACACTCGGCACAGTTTTTATTTCAACATCTGGCAAAGATGTCCATGAATTTACTGGCCGGTTCTGTGAGCTAATTCTACATCTAGAATACATCCGAACGGATTTGCTCACATTTTAAGCGTAGCTACCTAAAGATCTTGATAATGAATTCAAGTTTTGGCAACATATATTTAATAAACCCCAGTCACTATCTGTATTAGTTGTTAATTGATCACTCGGGGATTAGTTGTGGTGCAGACACCAACAAGTCTGTATGAATCCAAAACCTTCCCACACACATAAACTGACTACCTTTTTCTGTATATTCATCATCCCTTCCATCATTTCAAACCTCGGCGGTTTTGGTGGTTTCATAATAAGGATGTCAGTTTGTCAGTCGTTCAGCTTCTCCTCCCCTTTTCTGTCCGACATCTTTATCTGCACTAACTTTTCAAACCTAGACCGCACATGGGTCCAGCCTTCGAGAGAGGTAGAAGCGTTCATCGATCGGGAGACGTTAAATTAAGAGCATACTTGCAAACAGAGTATGACAAAGTTAACATGAAGAAATAAAAAGACGTGTTTGGTTGTTTGAGCTTGAATAGAAACGGAACAATGCACCAGATTATTTGCACAACCCTAAACTGTTGTCCTGGTTGAACAGAAGGTGAAGCTGAACCATTACTAGTGTCACCAGTGATCAGCAGCTACGTCAAGCTGCCACAAATGATTTGGACTTGTTAAAAAAAATTCATGGCAAGAGCTTTGCAACTTAAAGGTGTCGTTAATACAGCATCTATGGTCCACTGATACAGAATTGAGTAAATAGGTACAGACAGCATTTCCAGAGCAGAATCTGTGTAGGTATAGAAAACGAGGATGTATCATGTCCACTGATAAGTATGGTGGAGGACCTGGAATGCTGTGGACCTGTGTCTTTTCCAAAGACTCTGGGAACCTTGATTGGATTGTATGGCATCAGAAAACTCTTTGAAGTATAAAGATTTTATGACATTTTATTTAAATAAAAATCTGGTAGATTGTGCCAGAAAACTGAAATTGGGTCATCATTGGTACTTTCAGCATGTTCTCAAACACAGATATGGTTCACCAGACACAGAATCAACCTCTTTGTGATTTTGTCTTTCAATTGTCTTGTTGCTGAAATGTGCTATATAAATAAACTTGCCTTGCCTTTTTTCATGGCCATTTTTTTCAAAAGTGTGGAGGTTGCTGTGCATGGTTACACGCTTTACTGCTGGTGTTTGCAGCACTGGTGTAACTCTGTGTTTTCTGTATTTCAGGCTCTTTTTGCTATCCGGCGAGTTCTGCTGGCCCAACACACGGCGTTCCCAGTGTCGGGCGCCGATCTATATGAGGAACTATTGAGCTCCACAGCCATCCTCTCCACTGGAAATCCCAGGTAAAGTCAATTCTCCACACAGTATCACAACACTGCTTCATCTGTCAGGTCCTGGGGGATTTGACAGTGAGCTCAATACCATCACAGCAGCTTACAGGAAGGCTTATCTCTAGTATCAATACTCCAAAGGAAACATTTGGAGGGTTTGTGATCCTGTTGAAGCAGCTTTTTTAGTCCCATCAAAGTTTATATTTTTCCTGTTGTAAAACTCCAAATTCATTAACTTTTTGTCTTGTAGTTTCTAACTTTTGCTGCTCTGCTAAGTTAACGTGTGCTGCTCTGATGAGATGGTTTCATAATGTTTTCATATATTGCTGCTCAGTTTTATAGCCTGATAAAGTTTGTCTGGGGGTCACTTTGCTTTAATAAGCATCATCAGCGGCTGTGTTTAGAGATGCAACGATCTTAGGTTTTTTTTAGGGGGGTGGCAGTGAGGGGGTCTGTAAAGCTTTGTCCTTCTGTTCGATTTTAGCCAATTGTGATTTCTCTAGAAGTATAATAAATATAAGTTTTAAACATTTTATCTACATTCTGGATAAAATTATAATTATTCCATTCTAACAAAATGCTCATTATAAATTAAGGAGATGATTTTTCTCAAAAACAGGACCAGGTTACAGGGCTGTCAGTCTCTGCCTCACTGGAAATTTACAAAAAATTCAGCAAAATTCTTCAGGTTATAGAACAGAGGAATCCACATAAACACACCCAACTATACAGCTTTCTAGTATAGGAGTGATTATAGCTCATTAACCTTTTTCCACACCTAAATGTGCAGAACTGTGCCATGTGACAAGATATTCTTTGATGCGCCTTCATGTGAGCTGCTCAAGATCCATTGAAAATAAACGGCTTTGTTCAACCTTTTTGAGAGGAAAAAACAAATTTATTTCCGGAGATTTTAAACTGTTAAATCGGTCATTCATTGATTTTATCAGAACCTCCAAGCATCCTTTCTTTGATCGGTGATAAGTTGGTTATTTTAGGAGCAGAGGTGACGTCCCACTGTGTGTATAAGAGAAAACAGTTGGTGTTACTCTGGTCTTTTTAAAACAAATAGTTATTCCGTGACCCTCAATAATTATTAGCATCTTATATTAACAGTGAGCTAGCATAAGTAGTATGGTTAGCATGACCAACTATAAACGTCAGATGCAGTGTTCCCTGTAGACCCTCACCTGAACGGAGGGTTTTCCAAAGGTAGGGTTAGGCGATATGATTATATGTTATGTATGGTTGTTTGTTCCACGAGCAGTGTCGAAAACTACAATTTCATGACTATTTGAGTATAAATTTCCATGGCAACCGTTGCCTGCCTGCATCTAAATCTAAGCTCAGCTTCTCTTAGCGCTCCTGAACGCTGATATTTAGCTGATATTTGAGCTAATTTGAAATTGTCGTTATATGTGTGGTGCTGCCTTATATACTGATGATTTCACGAAGTTCATGGTCATGTTGTGCAGCATTTATTGTAGGTTGTCTCCTATGTGGTTAATTAGCTGCTTTTTCAGTCACAGGTCTCTGAACATTGGTGCTGAACACATATATGCACTATCATACTGTGTTAACTACTTAATATTTAATTCTGTATGTTTACCAGATAAATGTGTGGTTTTGTCTCTGTTTAGCATCTGTGCAGCATGATTAACGTCAGATGGATTTCTGGTTCGGTATTTTTAGCAGATTTATTCTAATGTCCTTTTTTTAAAACTAAGCAGCCAAACTGCAGTTTAGTTTTCAAACTGTTCTTGTTAATAGTCACTTCTGTTTTGTCCCGCTGTCAGCAGAAAGCTTAGAGTCCGACTCACCATTCACAGCTTCATTATATTGTGAACATTAATTTAGGGATGATGCACAAATTTTTAATAATTTTCATATATCTAAACTATATGGGGATATAAATCAAGCCATATTACCCAGCCCTATACAAAAGGCTGCCAACATTTCCAAGTCCAGCATGATTAATGACAGATAATATTGAAATCTTTGGATATGAAAAACAGAGCAACTTTTCTGCTGTGTCCAGCCTTCCTGTTATCTTCTAAAGTCTAGCCTTGTGTTGATTAGGGATGCAGGATATACCTGCATTAACATCGATATCGGCTGCTGTTAGCCATTTTTTAACATATCAGTATCAGTAGTAGGTAAGTAAAACCGTTACCAACCAATGTTTATTTCCATCTTGTTGCCGTTTGTGTTTCTGGAGGGGTAGAGGATGGGGTTGGCCATGTGGTGTTTGTCTGGTCATATGACGGTGATAGTGATGCAGTGCAGGATTGTGGGGTGTCTAACTGAAGCAGAGAGGCGATGTCTTGCGATGCCGATAATGGTGAATATTGCGATACAATATCAGTTACACTATCTGCCTATTTTCTTCTTTCCTCTCTTTCTCATCTGTGATTCCATCAATCTGTGATCTTTCAAATTTTCAGCAACGTCATTACTGTTTGGCGTGAACATCTGCCGCCATGAGACCCTGTCCATCTGGCTAAATATGATATTAGCATGTAAAATACAAGTGCATAACACTCTGAATATATTAGGCAATAAAATTTGCACTCTAAACAGTCTTTTGCTATTCAAATATTGAATATGAATACTGTTCTTTTGCAGAACCATCTCAAAACCTGCTCTTGCACCAGCTCTGGTTAAGCGTGAAACTACTACAGACTTACTTTAGGATGTTAAATGTTAGCTTGTGATGCAACAATAAGAAAAACGGATGAACACAAAGTAAAGATGCTTGGCCATAATGCACAGGCCATTGTTTGGAGAAACTCAGACACAGCATTTAATCACAAACACATCATATATGTAGAGCACAGCAGTGGTGAAATGATGTGTTACAACTGCACAACCTGGGCTCCATGCAGCCTTTGAGTCAACCATGAACTCCTCTGTATAAGTATTTTGACGTCAATGCCATGGGTCAGACAGCTGAAGTTCTGCCCAAACTGGGTTTCAACAGGCCAGTGATCCCGAAAAGCAGCAAATCTGTAAGAAAATGGCTGGAAAGGAAGAGAATCTAAGTGTTGCAATGACCTAGTCAAAGTCCAGATATCAACGATTTAAATGCTGTGGTGGGGCCTCAGCTGTGCAGAAACAAATTTCTGCAAGCCTGAATGAACTGAAGCAATGTGGTGAAGATGAGTGGATCAATATTAATCCGCAGCAACGTGATGGAGAGAGAGAGAGAGATGTGTTGCTGCTATAGGCGGTTCTACAAACCACTGATTCATGGAGTTGGGTTTTGTTTTTGCTGTCCTGTCCCCATTTTTCCTTTAAGTGTTTTACCACTTTCAGGCTAGCATTGTAAAAAAGAAAAGAAATTGTTCTTAATGTTTTGGCTGGTTGAAATAAAGGTTTTATATTTTCATACAGAGCCCTTCCATTTTAGCTTTGTTTTGAATTCTAAGATTTTTCCTAAAATTTTCCTTTGGTAAGATAAAAGTGATTCACGAAGCACCTTAGGTCTAAGAGAGCTCCTAAGGTGAGGAAATGTTAAGAGTAGCGAGGAGGACTTTTAGTGAGCCTAAAGCAGAGAAGATGGCGGGAAGACTGAGAGAAAGGAGAGATATTCTCCGTATAACAAACAGTGAATTAATAAAACGCTACCAGCTCGACCGCGCAGGGATCCACCCCCTTAATAGTCGAGTAAATGAGCGCATAAACCTTTACAACAATTATTAATATAGAGATAAGATTAACTTTATCATCCCCCTATGGTAAAATTGAATGGTTTAAGCAGCAAGACAGGTTAAAGGTGCACCTCTAGTAAGGTAATAGTAGGAAGGATAAATAAATAATAGAAACAATAATAAACAACCATGAATAAAAAGTTAACAAAATTGCAAACATTATCATACAGAAGATTAAAAATATTATTTACAGACTGTAAAATGGTTTTATAAATAAACATTTGGAAAAAATTAGAAAGTCGAGATAAATATGAACATAAATACAAACTCTAGACAACATGAAGTACACTAATCTAAACACTACATTCATAGAAGGAAGATGTAAATGAGGTGAATCAGTATTTGCTGTATTGTTCATGATGATGTCAGCAGCCTCAGCCTAAATGGTCGTCTCCAACGCTCCCCGTCTGTGGAGAAGTCCTCTGGTGAGCTGCTATCTCCTCTCTAGCTTCTGGAACCAGAGCTGCTCACAGTCCAGGCTGGTGCTGAAAGCAGAGGGAACGACGCAGTGATGTGCTGGGAATGCGCTCCGAGGTCTTCCTCGTTGCTTCCTCTGTGTGATCCCGGGACCGTGTCTCAGCAGCTAGCTGAATCACTCTGGAGCTGAGACTCCTTGGCAGGAATTTTTAGGGCAAGTTAGTAGTTCTCTGAGAGGACTGAGGATCTTTGACAAAACGGGCCCTGATCCTTTTCACATTAAACCTTACAACTGTATCAGTGTTGACTTTGATTTTCCTCTGATGGTATTTGGCCTGAGGCAGTTTGTTATACATTTTATGCTTTTAAATGAATATTTTTCATCTTTTTCAAAAGTAGTAATGGGTATTTTCTGAAGTATTGACATCAAGTTGGAAGGTTTAGTGATATGACAACCCTACTGGCCACAGTGTTGTTTCTTGAAGTAAACCCACTGTTTGCAGTTTGGACTTTAGACTGATGCCAGCAGAGACCATATGTTCTGTATAGCAGCTGCAGTTAAAAATACAGCAGAGTGGGAAGTGCTTCAGAAGTGACCTGTTTGCTACATCCCTGAACTGAAGGAACAATTTAGCAGCTAAAACTGCCTCCTTGTCCTGCTGCTCCATTTGGCTCGTATAGCCATCCTTAAGTGGCTTCTGATATATCTGCTGCATTAACTCTGCTTTTCACTTGGCCACTTTCTACCAAAAAATACAACAAACAGTGCAGAGAAAAACAATGAAACATTTTATCGGCACATCAGAGAATCAAAATTTAATGACTTGGAAGAAAGCAGAAATCCCCACTGCCGTCGGTGTGGGATTGTGTTGCAGCATGCAGAGTGAAAGGTTTGATTTTTGCCGCTGCTTTGTGATCTAGTTGTCTGTGTGTCAAAGCATTAAAGGGTAAATTTTCATCTCTTGAAGGAAAAAATTCCCCTCAGCCAGGATGCTGGCTTGTCTCAACAAATCTGTGAAATGGTCCAGCAAAGCATAATTTATAGAATTGGACCTTTGCTACAGTCAGGCCTACTGTTTCAGCATAATTAATGACCACAGGTGTTTCCTCTCTCACCGTGGCTCTTTTTAAGTGGTTTTTATAAATTAGTTAGAGCGTTGGAGCAGTGATATGAAACTAAATCATACATGTAGGTGAAGCTGCTGTGTGTTGGTGCATGTCTTGGCTGCCCTCTACTGGTGAGAAGCTGAACAGATGGGTGGTGATTTCATGTTTGGAGGTTCACGCTCGGTCTAGTGAGGAACATGTTCGGTTATTATATCGGGTATGTAGGTGAAGAATGTCCTCAAAAAGATGCAGATTAACTGATATTCTCTGATCAGGTTTAAGTAAAATGTTCCCCAAATAGAGTATTTAACAGCAGAAGCCAAAAAAACATACAGTATAAAATATCAGTTATTGCCATATTTGAGTTATATTTAACTGTAATAATTTAAATTTCATTGTTGATACAAAAAAGTCATTATAAAGCAGGTGTTGGATTTTAATGGAGCTGTTTTTGTGACTGGCTTTGGTGAAATAATTGTCTAAATGGTATTTTTTCTATATTCAGCTAGAAAAAGATCCTGTATTTACAATTTTCATATCAGTGCTTCAGTGTTTGCTTCAGTTTGCTTCCAAGCAGCAGCTGCTTCAATTTTGAAAGAAAATAAATTAAAATGACATCATAATCAGGTATTTGAATCGGTAAATAAAATTATTAATCATAAAATTTTGATTAGTTGTCAGAATTTCTTAAGTTTAGAGACATAATGCATTTATTTCACTTAAAGAACACCATAAAACAGGGAATAAAAGAGGAAAATGTTAAGTCTGATTTAATTTCATACAGTGAGGAAAAAGAAAAGGTTATCCATCTGTCTTAGAGTTTATGTAAGCATCTGGTTTCAGCTGTTTATCAAATTAACATTAGAATAATATTCCATATTTATTAGCAGTACAAGTAGACCTTCAAAAATGTCATGATAAATATTTTTTAATATATATTTATATAAGCTTGCTCTTTGTATTTACTCGGGTTATCTTTGTCTGATATAAACATTTGTTTGACGATCTGAAATGTTTAAGTGTAATTAAAGAAGTAGAAACAGGAAAATCTGTCGGGGGCCAAATACTATTTCACAGTATTGCAGGTCTTAGGTCTAAATCCTTATGACCTTAAAATCTTAAGGTCATAAGGATTTAGTTTCTGTGAATATTGCAGAAATCCTATTAGTATGATGTAGATAATTATTTAGGATGACACTTTTAATAAGACGGGTACAGGACTGACAAATTTGTGGAAAATCTGCAAAAACCCAGAAGCTTTGAAAGACCTTCAGAAAGTCTGATGAACTGTTGATCAGGACTACTTCAGAGGACTAGAAGAACGTGGGACTGCTTGGAACATGAGCGCTGACTTCATAGAGGTAGTTTGAAACTTTTGCACAATTCTGTAGTTTGCGGGAGGATCTTTTTCAGTATTTAGTCAATTCAAAAATACTTCATTCTATGGGAAGAAACTTGTGCCAACAGAAACTGAATTTGAATTGCTCAGACTGAATCTGTATTTGTGTAATTTGAAATTAAATGCATTGGTTTGAAAATGAATTTCACTGAACTGAAACTGAATATAATGGTTTAAAACTGAATTTGTTTCCTTTTGAAAATTGCTTTATGGTTTGAAACTGAATTAATTTGCTTTTAAAATATATTTCATTGTATTAAAAATTCAGTTTGATTACTTTCACTTTAAGTTCTGAAATTCAATTTCAGTTCCAAAATTCAGTTTTTTGTGTCACACATCCGGGTCCTTGAAGCCACAGGTTAATCAAACACAGATTTACTGAGGATGTCATTCACTGTTGCTGTGTCCAAATTAAGGTCTGCATTCTTTTAAAGGTCGCATTTGAAGCCGATAACGTCCTGGATGAGGCGACGAATGCTGTCCAATCTCAAAGGTTCCAACAAAAGCGTCCCTTTTATGCCCAGATTTGAAGGATGGTTCCGGTGTATCCTCCGTGGCCCACCCTATCCCATGATTCATTGCGGGTCGAAGTAAATTGTTCAAACGGAAGTAGCAAAGGCCGGAGGAGAGAGAAAAGTTGTGAATAAAATTGGATTTATTGCGCATTCTGTGAAACAACTGACCTTTTACGATGTTTTTAGACGAGAATGTAGTTGTGTAAACCTAAAATATCTGATCAGTTTATCAAGATATCGCTTAATTGCACAAATGCGCCGATGTGTTCGTCCGCTGCCCCAGCAGCCGCTGGCCTCGCCAGCTGTCAGCTGACCGGGTGGTTGAGGTGCGCTAAACCCCCAGAGAACAGCTGACTCCCGGCACATTGTTTTCAAAATCCCGCTGGGTTTCCCCAGCGCCATAGAAAGAGATTATTATTATATTAGTTAGATTATTATTTAAGAGATGAGTTCAGCATTAAATACAGGTTTCTTATCTAAACCCTTGTAAAACAGGACCAATGTTTCTTCTTTTGTTGCTGCTATTAATAATAGCCCTTAACCCTGAAGGTGATTCTTAAACCCCCTTAAAAACTGAGTTTATAAATCTTATAGTTACAGACTCTACTAATGTCTAAACAGTGTAATAATTATCTTTTGTAAGCTGAAACTCTCCTCTGGACGTATCCAACCCCTTCCCCTCACCGTGCAGTTAAATCTGAACTCTTGCATGAATTTCCCTCCAATCAACCGCCAAGAAGAACCCTTTCATGTCCAAGAGTTCACAGCATGCTGATGAGTACAGCTTGAGGGAGATTTATTTTAATCTATGACTTTTCAAGGGCAATCACTTTCATCTCGCCAAGTCCTTACGAGAACACAATGAGATGTTCCATCAACAGCAGAGCCTTCTCCACATTTTTGTCAAAATAGGCAGCAATAATGCAAATAAGTCCGTCCCCACAGATTCTTTTCTTGACAATCTCACAGTGAGAGGGTGGTAGGAGCTGAGTGCTTCACCTTCAGGCTGGAGGACCTTGGCTTTGTAAATTCAAGTGGATGTCTTTCACATCTGTCACCACCAGTAAGATGAAAGGAAGTACAACTCTGCACAAATTGCTCTTCTGTGCCTAAACAACGACAAATCCAAACACTGTAATCATGGAGGATCAGATGGATCAAGTATTATGGCAAACATATGTCAGAGAGACTAAGACCTGCTCCTATTTTTCTCGTTTTGTGTTAACTTTAAGGACAAAAAACTGGCAAGAAAAGTCGTTTTGTTGCATTAGTGTGTTTAGTTGTTTGACAAAAGAATAATAAAATCTCAAATGAAGTACAGTTAACCCTATTGATGCTGTGAAATTAAGACAAAACACTTCTGCTTGTGTTTGCTTGGAGACACATTGAGGTGAACTACCTGCAAGGATTCATGCCTCCATTGGTTACAAACCAACATGAAGCCAAGCGGCACACCACAACTGGGAACGCTGGAGAAACTCTGGTCACTCTGGCACCTTGTCGTTAAAAGATGGAACTTTTTAAAACCTATACGCTGATACCGATGACTTACTCCAGGATACAGAACCTTTTCTTTGTGTCCCTGGAAATTGGAGATGGGTATTTTTAGGCAAATATGGAGTTTATGTGCTATTCATTCATAGATTGTATCACAAGGCCGTTTCATATTTCGGTTTAAAAAATAATCAGGGTAATTAGTGAAGTAAAGGAGGCGAGTCCCTGACCATCCAAAGCCATGTTGGTGTACAAATCACCAAATCCCTCTTCCCCGTCGAGATCATGTACTGGTCTCAGGGCTTTGGGGCAGATCTGCTGAACTTGTCTAAGACAGAAAACTACTGGCTGATCGGCGGTTCCATTGTTTGGGAAAGAGAGGGCTTGCCTTTGGGATTCATTCTGGACTCGTACACAGAGATCCGACTGGAGTGGGGCAGCACCCTGCTGGATGTTGGGACAGTGTTCAGATCAGAGAGCCCCCTGCCTTACTCTCCGCAGGCCAGCCGGTCTAACCATTATGGTACCCTAGGTTATGGGTTGCCCCCACCATCTCCAGCTCCTCCAACAGCTGCAGGTATAATTATGCAGACAAGCTGTTCCAGCTTTAACATGTCGATAAATGTTGATGTTTGCCGTCTCTTTTACTCATGTAAACTATATTTGCAGTATATTTAATTACACAACTTTTAGAATAGTAATAGAAAGTTGTAAGAAAGCTTTTAGTAATAGATACTGTTGGTTTTTTAAAATGGAGTCCTTTGGAAAAGGTCATATATGTGGGAAAAGGTTTCTGAAAAAGAACATTTGAATTAACGTGGAAGCTGCAGTGTCTGTTGTGTTTTAGAAAAATTTGAAGGTTTCGCTGTTTTATTTGTAGAGCAGAAATAAACCTTCAGTGTCACAATGTGTGAACGGATGTTTAATGTTTCTGAAGATTTACCTGTTGCTGAACAGTACTAACAAAACATGCAGCAGACGGACTGCTGGACGGGTCTAACATAAATTATCTAGCTGAGATCAAGGATTTATAACATAAAGGAGGCTGAATTTAACCTTTTCTGGTGAAAACCTATAATAACCTACCATTCAGCTGCAAAGTTTGTCTTCAATTCACCTTGTTGCAAGATTCTCCAACTTGTTCAGAAGCTTCACAACATCGGTTGTACTTTGTGTATTTCAGTCGTGCCAAAAGTCCCACAAGACTGGAATTATTCCTGTTTTTGTATCCGTTTTATCCTCTCAGTGACAAACTCCTGACATTCCTTCAGCGCTGTCATGCCTTGCTTCCTAATCCCAGTCCAACGTATTTTTGCTTCCCTCGTCATTCTTGTTCAGCTTCATATTTAGTCTCCAACAGTACACAGTCGCTGCCTCTCGCTGCCCAGAGTTGAAGAGACATTTCTGACAGAACAGGATGAAGAATTAGGAGCCAGTCTGATCCCAGAAGCTAACAGAGCTCATTTAAGGGAATTGTAAATGTCACAGAAATAGTTGGATTCAGTTTGGCGCACTGAGGATTTATTGGAGACATCTTTCTAAGTGATGCAGCAAAATTATGCTTACAGTGAGCGCTTCTCTCCCACATCCATTCTGATTAGTTAGTATTATACGTGATCAAAAAGCAAAAGGATTTTAAAATGTTCCTTGCTTAGAGGACCTCCTCAAGCAGTTGTTCTAAGATTATGCACGGATTAGTCATTTATCTTTGTTCTGGACAACTTCATCAATTTCCGATCTGTTGCTAAAAAACACTTTAAGCAGAAAAATGACTCCTTGGCTCAGACAGAACATTCTTTTAATACAATTCGACTCAACAATCAAGCGTGGAGTCCTGAACCGATTATAGACCAACCTTTAAAAGTTTGGCTTATAAATCAGCGACAGCAAAGTAGATCACTAAATGTACCTTTAATGTCCTGTAATTCCAGAAAAGGCTAAACTGATGTTTGTTTTATCTTCTGATAAAAAAAGCCTTTTTATTTCCTACAATAAGTTCTTTAACCACCTCTGTGCCATGACATCCGTCCGGTCCTCATTCAGTCTGCTCAGCTGGATTCAAATGGACTTCTGGCGTTTTTTTTCTGGTTCTGGTTTCCTGTGGTCTGAGACTAGCTGTAAACTAACAGGTGTACACAGGTGGGGCTTAGAAGAGCCCATTTCAACAAAAACACAGAACAAAGTGGTAAATGTGTTGTTTCTGAGGCAGCGGCTTCAGCTGCAAACATTTTCAATCAGTAAAACAATTTAATGTGAGTCACCTGAAGGTAAACTCGTGGGTCAATGTTCTGGATCATCCCACGCTGCCTCCAGTTTAGAAACTGTGTATTGTCCCCTGTGATCATGAATTTGTGCAGAAAATGTTCTTTACAAAGCGACAGCGATGTGTCTACTCATCTGGAATTTAATATATAAGGAAAGAAAAGTGTCCCAAAAATGAGGGTTAATCATAATTGATATAGCAGTTTTCAGCAGAGGTATTGCAATGAAACATTTTCTTGAAATGGTGCAGGCCTATAAGACTACGTACAAGGCCTGACACACCCATAGGTCACTGCTTGGTTCCTGTATGGTGATTTGAATCCACAGCCACCTCCCAGAATGAAAGGAACAACAAGGCCAATCACTATTTTAATCGCACATTAAAAAACCCACCTTTTCGGGATCTGGATCTGTTGGATATTTTAGATTCAATTCAATTCAGTTTATTTATATAGCGCCAATTCACAACACACGTCGTCTCAAGGCACTTCACAAAAGTCAGGTACATACATTCCAATTAATCTTAATCATTGAACAGTGCAGTCAGATTCAGTTATTTATTCAAATTGGATAAAAAGTTTTTCTATCTAAGGAAACCCAGCAGATTGCATCCAGTCAGTGACTTGCAGCATTCACTCCTCCTGGATGAGCATGTAGAGACAGTGGACAGTCACTGGCATTGACTTTGCAGCAATCCCTCATACTGAGCATGCATGTAGCAGTGCTGGGTGTCCTCCAGCCAACCCCACGAGGGGAAATCTATTGTTGGAGCGGACAAACAATGAACGGGACTATAACCTTTATAATTTACCCATGCATGGGAGATCATGGGCATAATTGCCCACTTCATAATGGTGTAAACTGCAATCGTTGCAGGGAGGAGAAGGACCGAATGGTGGCGGCAGCAGTCCACCAAATGGAAACACAGGAGAAGGAGGAAAGAGTGAGAGAAAGGAGAAGAAAAAGCCTAAGAAAGCAAAAAAGAGATTTAGGGAAGATATCCCCCTGCAAACTCACCAACCCGAATCAAGAGGGAGAGAAGAAGGTGGGTTCGACAAAGATCAACAAGACCTAATGGCGGCCCTAGACAAACTAGACCTGGGAGAGAACCTAGACTACAACGCAGAATTCCCTAGCTGGGAGGAACAACTGCTAAATTCGGAGAAAATTGACCCACTCGATGAGGGAATAGCTATAGAAGTAAATAACAAAGATGTACATTTCCGCTGCACATCACAATGGATTGATTTATCAAACGCGGATGCGCCAATAGAGAACCATTGTGATGAAACAAAAATCACTGAAATATTTTATGGGTACCCGACAAAAGGAGTGATAGTACATGGGCCAGGAGAAGAAACAAAGAACTACATTGCAGTACTGTTCAAACAGCGACCTTGGCTGTATAGTAAGACATTGATCACGCAAACGGAGGAAAGATTCCACTCCCTTTTGGGGATAATGAAGTTACAAGGCATACAAATGGAAGAAAACCTAGATGAGGGGTCACCAAAATGACCCAAAGTGGAGAAACACGAGGGGGCCCCGCCAACCTCAGAGCCCCAGATAAGATATTCCAGGACAAACCCGGAAAGAGATGGGAAGACAGAGATGTCGAAACGTGCAGTCCCCGACGCAATAGTGATGGCATCCTACTTCCGCCCAGGAAGACAACTCCTAGATCCTCCATCACCAGATGGACTGTTATCCCTGTACAGCGCATCCAGGGTTGTGCAGGTACATACCCATAAGTCTGGGGTACGGTTTGTTGGGGAAAAGCTGGTAAACAACTACCTTTGGAGTTGTTTACCAGTACTCTGGCCTATTCTTTATTTAGAGCATGACTGAAGACGGTCAGAAGTACTTCTATTGGTGTGCACCACGAGCATGGGGAGACTACATGACGCACACTAGGGATAACTTCATCTCTAAGCAACCCAGAGATTGGCAAGAAACCAGAAGATAATTCCTGAAGGTTCCTGGTGCTTCTTGGGAGGATGTCGTACGAGCAGGCTCTACTAGAAGAAGCGACAGGAAGTCTGCACCAAATAAGGACTCAAAATGCATTATGAAATGTTATTGGTTGATGTATTAAGCTTGAGCTTGAAGCTGTTATTACCTTATAAGTAGATACAGGATGTGGCACATCCGGTGGAAAGAACCTTCTGTAAACCGCATCCTGTTACGTAGCACATAATTTGTAGCATCAATAGAGCTGTGTAAGAGCATTAGTGCACGACTCTTCAGAGTTAGAACTTCATAGAAGCATTTAGCCTCGCTTTGGCTCTTGAAGGAATAAGTTATTACCTCTACGGAGGAGTAGCAAAGCATAGCATTGTGTCTCTCTTGAGAATACACCACATTAGTGGATTTACTGCATTAATCATATTTTCTGTATTTATATTTTACTTATAAATAAAAGGAGTCAGCGTCCAACCAAACTTAGAGTCTACTGCCGCATACCTGACATACAGCTGGTGCACTAGAGTTAAGAGAGGACTCTTGGGTCCAGAGACCGAGAACGAGGGGCCTGCGTGGTCTGGATACTTAACTAAGGTATGTCCTTTCTATTAGCCTGCTAAGAAGGTTATTCCTCCATATACACTCCACACCCTAAGGGGCGTTGGTGGAACTGGTTCAGTGCTCTGATTTGCAACTCTGAGTTATAGGAGCGACCACAGGAACGAGCTGCTAAATAACTAAAAGTGGTCAGAATCATAAAAGAGTACCTAACTTAAAGTGTACAGCGGCTGTAACTAGTAGACAGCAGGGTCTTTACTGCCAGCTGCACGACAGTTGAAGTCTCCCACAATAAGTAAACAGTCATAATCAACACATATCACAGATAAAAGCTCATCAAAATCACTGAAAAAAGTTGTTTTGGACTTAGGAGGCCTGTAAATATTCAAGAACATGGTTCGGACCGGGCTCTTTACCTGTAGACCCAAATATTCAAAAGAGTCAAATTGGCCCAGGAATACTTTTTTACACTTTAGTAAATCTTTCAACAAAGTGCCCCCCCCTCCACCTTTTCTTTGCTGTCTGCTCTCACAAAGAAAATTGTAGTTCGGAGGCGTCGACTCTATCAGAATGTGAGCTTCGTTAAATTGATGTAACCATGTTTCTGTTAAAAATATAACATCAAGATTGTGGTCAGTAATGAAGTCATTGATTAAAAATGATTTTCCTGACAGAGATCTAATGTTCAATAAAGCCAGTTTATATGACTTAGTTGCTTGTATTAACTCTATGTCTGGTTGTACCTGACAGTTTATGGCTTTTTTTGATTGTTTATTACTGTCTATAAGCACAGAGGTTTTACAATTATCTCCCATCATGGGTCCAAGTTTTTCCTGGACATGTTCATTTCTGGTAGTCACCACTGGGGCCCAGACTGTATCACAGAGAAGACACGTGACTTCATAGACTTACGTGAGTCACCGGTAGGTCACAGGTGACTTTGTTGTTATTAATTCTTGACATACGCAAGAGTGATCATTCAGTGCTTGAAGCACCGCCTCTGGCAGTCATCCAGGATTCATAGAACTGTAGTTACAGTCGTAATTTTCTTTTTTGCTTTTAGAAGTCCTTAAACCTCTTCACTGAAGTTCCTGATAATCCAGAAAGCTGATATTTTAGCTGCAGTATTTTTACTGAATTTGAAGCTATTTTGATGCAAACTGATGATGTCTGGACTCCCTCTTTGGGGTTCTACAGCAGGAAATGGTATCAATCAGGTCCGTCCCTCTTTTGTAGTGATCAGTCTGCTAATTAGATGAACGTTGAGTTCAGCTCGACTCTTTAACTATTTTGCTTTATTAAAATGACGCCGCATATGTTGTACAAAAACAGAGGCTAATATTCTGCATCTGATCGCTCTGCATAGATTAAAGCTTTGTGTTACAGGCCATAACATGCGTCCATGACCATATATTAAAGATTGCAGCTTCATTCTCAACATAAGCCTCTTAAATCAGGGAAGTTTTCCTGCAACAGCTTTTATTTGATCTGTTTAAAAGAATTAAATGAAAACAGAAATGCCACAACATAATTTTTAATTTGAACAAATTTAGTCCCACATGCAGCAAATGTTTCTTTTTGTTAGACTTTTTAATATCAGGATGGAAAACAAAATGTTTTAAAAAGCTCCATTTTCAGGACTAAAAAAAATAGAAACCTGCTGCTGCTCTTTCTATTTACAGCTTTGAATGCATTGTATAAATCAAGTACAATTTTAAACCATTTAGGCATTCCAGATTAAACATTAAGATCACATTTGTTTTATTTTTTTTCTTAAAATTTACCCAATTTTCTCCAACCTGCTTCCACAGCTACATCTTTATTCTTTTATTTTGGCTCTGCTTTGATCACTCCTTCCTCCTGAACAGATGTTAACAGCAGCTGCATGCAGAATTATAAGCTTAGGTTTAGGATGTAAAACTGAGGACAATAAGCATCTAAACCTTAAGAGTCATGGAGGAGGAATTAAGGTCAAACTCTGCAGCAAGCCTTTAGGTGTGTTTTTGGTTTTAGGAAGTAGGAAGGAGAGCACAGTTGTTTTTAGGGAGCGATTTGCTGGATTTTCAGCCAAAAGGTTGCGGTTAAAGGTGGTAATATCGCTAATCTGGCAAAACATCCACTGATCCAGGTCCTCACCAGATGCATCGAGGTCAAAGAGGCAGCTGGTGTCACATCTGCCCGATGGATTTTTTTCAAAACACATTTCATGATCATGTTCCAGTGTTCAATGCCAATAAACATACATAATCATTATTTCTATGCACTAGTTGCCAAAACCTTTGGCTTCTGGCACTCAGAATAGCTAAAGTGGAGATTTTCAATATGTCAATTTTAAAGCTAAATAAAAATATTTTAAAGGCCACTAAAAACAAATATATAATGATTGCACACACAGTTTCAACTGCCTGTATAGTAAGACTGCTCGAGTATGGAAGAAATTATAATCAGCATTAGGGCTGCACAATATCTAGAAAACATGGCATACTGATGATGAACATCTCAACGATGCCGTGATTAGCGATACATAAACATAACATTATAATGTTTAATATGTTATTGTCTTTCTGCTTTAGAGTTTATTGCAAATATAAACTCCAGATAGTGAATAGTCTATCCAGATACTGGGTGAAATTATCCTTATTTCCACTCCAACAACATTATGTTATGTAGAGTCCTGGCTCTGCCTACAGTTGATATTTTAGCAGTAAAAGGGACTTCACCAGAACCTCTTAAACCGGCTTAAACAAGAAGCTGCATTAAATAAATTACCGCCATGGCCCAGATTGCATGAAGTCAATGGTTTATATAATTATCTAACATTTATTGCTGTCCAGGTAGGACTCAAATGTTGATCATACACACACTGATACTGTGGCAACGTTGATAAACTGGTGCAGCCCTAATCAGGATTATTATGGTCAGAATTTTAATTAACACTGAAACAGCTGTTTTTGTTGTGATAGCCAAGCAGCAAAAGATGCTAAAGCCAGTCTAAATTCTTTTTTGTTTTAAAATATTAGTGAAACCCTGTTTTACAGTGAGCGCTAATAACTTTTCACAGTAGGATGGCTAGAAAAATGTTTTTGGATTCTGTTCTGATATTTTATTGTATTGTATTTCTTAAGGAGTAACCCCAGTGAATAAAAATCGGTGTCGGCAAGTCAAGCTTTGCAAAAATTGGACATCAGAAATTAGACACATCGGTGCATCTTTAAATTCTGTTTTACACACTTTTGTTTGAATAAAGGGGGCTAAAACATGTTTCTGGACTACAATCCTTTTAGAGAGGCAGAAATGACCATCAGTAAATGGCTCATGTGAAGGCTAATTAGCTCTTAGTAAAATGTTTGTGTTGTCTATCTCTTTTAAATGTCCTAGTTTTCCAGATTGGACCAAGATTGGCATCCAAACATCAGTGAGATGTTACAAGTCCTGCTTCTTTGATCAACTTGAGCTTTCAAAGAGAAACTACCAGCAGAATTATATGAAATTTCAAATATGAGAGCAGAAATCCAGCAGAAGCAACATCCAAAATGCATTTTTGAGAGGGCGACTTTAAAGATATTTCCCAGTGGGATTATTTTATTTTTCAAGTATTTCTTTTCCCCACCTCCCAGCCAGCAGAAGGTTCAGGTTCACCCCAGTGACTGAGCCAGAATGTCTGCCCTGTGTCTTTAGCCTGCAGACATTCATCTCTGAGCTGATAACCAGCACCCCGGTGGTCCGTCAGACTCCTCCTGCAGATCTGAGCCAATGGTTTGCTCACAAATTGGAACTCTTCTAAGGTCAGTGCCGGGCCGCCTGTTGGCGACAGCCGTATTAAAGTCTAATTAAAGCTACAGAAGGATTTTCAAGTAAAACGCTCCTACCTTATGAGCAGCAATGCCGGATTCGAGTGCCAACAGCGTCTCTAATTCAGACCCAGCAGATTTGGCTTCTCCAAATAAATATACACTGTCAGGCTTGAAGTCCTCTATGTTCAGAAGGATCTCCTAATCAAAAAGCAAATCTTTTAAACAATTTGATATGTTTATTTGGGTATTAGCTCGCTTGGTGAACATGTTTTATAAGCTGTGTATAGATTGTGTTATTAAGGCCCAGTAGGAAGCAGAAAATCTCAATGTAAATTAAACAAGATAATAGTTCATCAAACAATAGCTCACACTTTGAGCAAAAAGAAGCAGATTATTTAACACTGCAATCGTAGTCTAAGATGAAACAGGTTAACAATAAATGAGAGGAATGATATTGATGACATGAGATTCGCTGTTGCATTTGACACTGCAGTTTTCATCCATACACATTTTCAGAAAGAAGTAAAAATGTATTGTTTGCATGTGGGTGAGATGGTAACAAACCCTCATCATGCCGTTAATTTGATTAATAGCAAGCAATTATGTAATTAATACTGTGTGCAAGTTTAAATCCACATGGGATATAAATGATTCTTACAAGCTAATTACAAACATACAGTCCAAACTTCTTATTAGTTAAATATCCACATGCTGTTTGTGGCCTTCAGGAGTCTTCTGGCATCGTTCTGTCTGGACCGCTCTTCTTGGCAGAATTTTAGATGTTTCGCTGGCCAAACTCCTCTGAATCAAATGGCTAATTTGCCTCCTCTGCAGGCAGTAAAGTTCTACAGAGTCCTGGTTCTGTTGGATCTACAGAGTCCAGCTATTGAGCTTATTATTTGCCTGAGGTGTGTTAAACAGAGACGCATCTAAAAGTTGTAGAACAAAGTTGAAAAAATAAAAACTTGATCTCAGTGGGAACTTGTTGGTTCTTTTATAAATATTTTAAAGGTTGGCCTATTCAAAGCCTCCACTCATGGCTCCTTCATTGCAGTAAACGCAGCTTCCAGAGATCACCTTAAATGCTCTCCAGAGTTGTGTTTATGGCTCGAGAGCAAAAGACCTGATTGAGAGCTTGGGAAAAACCTTTCTTCTCATGTTTTGGGAATATAAGGCAAGCTGTTTCAGCACATATTAAGGTTCTTATCAATAATACCAGAACCACAAAAAAAGTTCAGCTTTATTTGATTAGTGGAGTTCAGAAAACTAATCGATTATAGTCACGTTTGGACCCGTCATTGAAATGTTTTATTTTGTGGTTCTACCTGTAAAAAATGGAAACAGGATGTCTTTCAAAGCTGACTGATTACTTGGCGTGAAAGCCTGTCAGGTGAGATCGTCTCTGTCATCACTGTCTGTTCTAGCAGTCGGTGTCGGTCGATGCCTGTTGCGTTTCTCTGCCTAATTAATGAGAAAGCAAGAAGTGCGTGTGGAGGATTTGACGTAGAACTTTTTATTAATATGCTGGAGAGCGTTTCTCCACACTGTCAAGCAGCAGTGGCGAGTCGAGGCTTTGTTGAAGCTCTGAGACTTTTCGACCAAAAGTGTGTTTAAATGAGCCTCGATTCTTGAGGGAAATTTTCACAGAATAAACTTCTATGAGAGAAATACAACCGGACACTCCATGTGGTTCCCTAACAAGCAGTTTGTTCTGATGGAAGATGGGCTGTGGCTCCGTCTGTGCCAAGATCAATGTTTACCGAGTGATAGTTTGGGAGAGGGGGTCACATCTATTGTAATTACACAAGACAAGCCTTATTCTCTGCTGAGCAGTTTGCTCTGATTGTCTTTCATTAACATTAACGGTACTTTAAAAAGGAAACCAGTTTTAGTTGCATTGGGCTGAGTAAGTATGGGAGAAATTAAAGTAAAATCTTCCTGCTCTTAAAAAAAAAGTCTAGAAAGGATTTAGTTACACAAATGTTTGCTTTTTCCTCTCTCTATACATAATTGTGGCTTGTAAAGACGGATTACCTCATTATGATCCAGCGCACGATAACAGTAACATTTAACGCACTATTGAATATTTAAACAAGACTGCAGATCAGCAGAATCAGTCGAATTTTCAGAGATTATTCTAAAGCAGAACTTCTCAGTTGAACGCCAGATTAATTTGTTTTACTGATTACAAACGTAGGTTTCAGATTCCACTCTGCACGCCCTCCTGGAAATAATCAAAGTTCTGTTCAGTGCCAGGGCGGTCTTGCATGTTCTGGTCAGCTTGACACTCGGCACAGTTTTTATTTCAACATCTGGCAAAGATGTCCATGAATTTACTGGCCGGTTCTGTGAGCTAATTCTACATCTAGAATACATCCGAACGGATTTGCTCACATTTTAAGCGTAGCTACCTAAAGATCTTGATAATGAATTCAAGTTTTGGCAACATATATTTAATAAACCCCAGTCACTATCTGTATTAGTTGTTAATTGATCACTCGGGGATTAGTTGTGGTGCAGACACCAACAAGTCTGTATGAATCCAAAACCTTCCCACACACATAAACTGACTACCTTTTTCTGTATATTCATCATCCCTTCCATCATTTCAAACCTCGGCGGTTTTGGTGGTTTCATAATAAGGATGTCAGTTTGTCAGTCGTTCAGCTTCTCCTCCCCTTTTCTGTCCGACATCTTTATCTGCACTAACTTTTCAAACCTAGACCGCACATGGGTCCAGCCTTCGAGAGAGGTAGAAGCGTTCATCGATCGGGAGACGTTAAATTAAGAGCATACTTGCAAACAGAGTATGACAAAGTTAACATGAAGAAATAAAAAGACGTGTTTGGTTGTTTGAGCTTGAATAGAAACGGAACAATGCACCAGATTATTTGCACAACCCTAAACTGTTGTCCTGGTTGAACAGAAGGTGAAGCTGAACCATTACTAGTGTCACCAGTGATCAGCAGCTACGTCAAGCTGCCACAAATGATTTGGACTTGTTAAAAAAAATTCATGGCAAGAGCTTTGCAACTTAAAGGTGTCGTTAATACAGCATCTATGGTCCACTGATACAGAATTGAGTAAATAGGTACAGACAGCATTTCCAGAGCAGAATCTGTGTAGGTATAGAAAACGAGGATGTATCATGTCCACTGATAAGTATGGTGGAGGACCTGGAATGCTGTGGACCTGTGTCTTTTCCAAAGACTCTGGGAACCTTGATTGGATTGTATGGCATCAGAAAACTCTTTGAAGTATAAAGATTTTATGACATTTTATTTAAATAAAAATCTGGTAGATTGTGCCAGAAAACTGAAATTGGGTCATCATTGGTACTTTCAGCATGTTCTCAAACACAGATATGGTTCACCAGACACAGAATCAACCTCTTTGTGATTTTGTCTTTCAATTGTCTTGTTGCTGAAATGTGCTATATAAATAAACTTGCCTTGCCTTTTTTCATGGCCATTTTTTTCAAAAGTGTGGAGGTTGCTGTGCATGGTTACACGCTTTACTGCTGGTGTTTGCAGCACTGGTGTAACTCTGTGTTTTCTGTATTTCAGGCTCTTTTTGCTATCCGGCGAGTTCTGCTGGCCCAACACACGGCGTTCCCAGTGTCGGGCGCCGATCTATATGAGGAACTATTGAGCTCCACAGCCATCCTCTCCACTGGAAATCCCAGGTAAAGTCAATTCTCCACACAGTATCACAACACTGCTTCATCTGTCAGGTCCTGGGGGATTTGACAGTGAGCTCAATACCATCACAGCAGCTTACAGGAAGGCTTATCTCTAGTATCAATACTCCAAAGGAAACATTTGGAGGGTTTGTGATCCTGTTGAAGCAGCTTTTTTAGTCCCATCAAAGTTTATATTTTTCCTGTTGTAAAACTCCAAATTCATTAACTTTTTGTCTTGTAGTTTCTAACTTTTGCTGCTCTGCTAAGTTAACGTGTGCTGCTCTGATGAGATGGTTTCATAATGTTTTCATATATTGCTGCTCAGTTTTATAGCCTGATAAAGTTTGTCTGGGGGTCACTTTGCTTTAATAAGCATCATCAGCGGCTGTGTTTAGAGATGCAACGATCTTAGGTTTTTTTTTAGGGGGGTGGCAGTGAGGGGGTCTGTAAAGCTTTGTCCTTCTGTTCGATTTTAGCCAATTGTGATTTCTCTAGAAGTATAATAAATATAAGTTTTAAACATTTTATCTACATTCTGGATAAAATTATAATTATTCCATTCTAACAAAATGCTCATTATAAATTAAGGAGATGATTTTTCTCAAAAACAGGACCAGGTTACAGGGCTGTCAGTCTCTGCCTCACTGGAAATTTACAAAAAATTCAGCAAAATTCTTCAGGTTATAGAACAGAGGAATCCACATAAACACACCCAACTATACAGCTTTCTAGTATAGGAGTGATTATAGCTCATTAACCTTTTTCCACACCTAAATGTGCAGAACTGTGCCATGTGACAAGATATTCTTTGATGCGCCTTCATGTGAGCTGCTCAAGATCCATTGAAAATAAACGGCTTTGTTCAACCTTTTTGAGAGGAAAAAACAAATTTATTTCCGGAGATTTTAAACTGTTAAATCGGTCATTCATTGATTTTATCAGAACCTCCAAGCATCCTTTCTTTGATCGGTGATAAGTTGGTTATTTTAGGAGCAGAGGTGACGTCCCACTGTGTGTATAAGAGAAAACAGTTGGTGTTACTCTGGTCTTTTTAAAACAAATA
Source organism: Crenichthys baileyi (assembly GCA_036173005.1). Classification (NCBI taxonomy): domain Eukaryota; kingdom Metazoa; phylum Chordata; class Actinopteri; order Cyprinodontiformes; family Goodeidae; genus Crenichthys; species Crenichthys baileyi. Next base: position 38,828 of record JAHHUM010001531.1, on the reverse strand, counting down.
GTTATTCCGTGACCCTCAATAATTATTAGCATCTTATATTAACAGTGAGCTAGCATAAGTAGTATGGTTAGCATGACCAACTATAAACGTCAGATGCAGTGTTCCCTGTAGACCCTCACCTGAACGGAGGGTTTTCCAAAGGTAGGGTTAGGCGATATGATTATATGTTATGTATGGTTGTTTGTTCCACGAGCAGTGTCGAAAACTACAATTTCATGACTATTTGAGTATAAATTTCCATGGCAACCGTTGCCTGCCTGCATCTAAATCTAAGCTCAGCTTCTCTTAGCGCTCCTGAACGCTGATATTTAGCTGATATTTGAGCTAATTTGAAATTGTCGTTATATGTGTGGTGCTGCCTTATATACTGATGATTTCACGAAGTTCATGGTCATGTTGTGCAGCATTTATTGTAGGTTGTCTCCTATGTGGTTAATTAGCTGCTTTTTCAGTCACAGGTCTCTGAACATTGGTGCTGAACACATATATGCACTATCATACTGTGTTAACTACTTAATATTTAATTCTGTATGTTTACCAGATAAATGTGTGGTTTTGTCTCTGTTTAGCATCTGTGCAGCATGATTAACGTCAGATGGATTTCTGGTTCGGTATTTTTAGCAGATTTATTCTAATGTCCTTTTTTTAAAACTAAGCAGCCAAACTGCAGTTTAGTTTTCAAACTGTTCTTGTTAATAGTCACTTCTGTTTTGTCCCGCTGTCAGCAGAAAGCTTAGAGTCCGACTCACCATTCACAGCTTCATTATATTGTGAACATTAATTTAGGGATGATGCACAAATTTTTAATAATTTTCATATATCTAAACTATATGGGGATATAAATCAAGCCATATTACCCAGCCCTATACAAAAGGCTGCCAACATTTCCAAGTCCAGCATGATTAATGACAGATAATATTGAAATCTTTGGATATGAAAAACAGAGCAACTTTTCTGCTGTGTCCAGCCTTCCTGTTATCTTCTAAAGTCTAGCCTTGTGTTGATTAGGGATGCAGGATATACCTGCATTAACATCGATATCGGCTGCTGTTAGCCATTTTTTAACATATCAGTATCAGTAGTAGGTAAGTAAAACCGTTACCAACCAATGTTTATTTCCATCTTGTTGCCGTTTGTGTTTCTGGAGGGGTAGAGGATGGGGTTGGCCATGTGGTGTTTGTCTGGTCATATGACGGTGATAGTGATGCAGTGCAGGATTGTGGGGTGTCTAACTGAAGCAGAGAGGCGATGTCTTGCGATGCCGATAATGGTGAATATTGCGATACAATATCAGTTACACTATCTGCCTATTTTCTTCTTTCCTCTCTTTCTCATCTGTGATTCCATCAATCTGTGATCTTTCAAATTTTCAGCAACGTCATTACTGTTTGGCGTGAACATCTGCCGCCATGAGACCCTGTCCATCTGGCTAAATATGATATTAGCATGTAAAATACAAGTGCATAACACTCTGAATATATTAGGCAATAAAATTTGCACTCTAAACAGTCTTTTGCTATTCAAATATTGAATATGAATACTGTTCTTTTGCAGAACCATCTCAAAACCTGCTCTTGCACCAGCTCTGGTTAAGCGTGAAACTACTACAGACTTACTTTAGGATGTTAAATGTTAGCTTGTGATGCAACAATAAGAAAAACGGATGAACACAAAGTAAAGATGCTTGGCCATAATGCACAGGCCATTGTTTGGAGAAACTCAGACACAGCATTTAATCACAAACACATCATATATGTAGAGCACAGCAGTGGTGAAATGATGTGTTACAACTGCACAACCTGGGCTCCATGCAGCCTTTGAGTCAACCATGAACTCCTCTGTATAAGTATTTTGACGTCAATGCCATGGGTCAGACAGCTGAAGTTCTGCCCAAACTGGGTTTCAACAGGCCAGTGATCCCGAAAAGCAGCAAATCTGTAAGAAAATGGCTGGAAAGGAAGAGAATCTAAGTGTTGCAATGACCTAGTCAAAGTCCAGATATCAACGATTTAAATGCTGTGGTGGGGCCTCAGCTGTGCAGAAACAAATTTCTGCAAGCCTGAATGAACTGAAGCAATGTGGTGAAGATGAGTGGATCAATATTAATCCGCAGCAACGTGATGGAGAGAGAGAGAGAGATGTGTTGCTGCTATAGGCGGTTCTACAAACCACTGATTCATGGAGTTGGGTTTTGTTTTTGCTGTCCTGTCCCCATTTTTCCTTTAAGTGTTTTACCACTTTCAGGCTAGCATTGTAAAAAAGAAAAGAAATTGTTCTTAATGTTTTGGCTGGTTGAAATAAAGGTTTTATATTTTCATACAGAGCCCTTCCATTTTAGCTTTGTTTTGAATTCTAAGATTTTTCCTAAAATTTTCCTTTGGTAAGATAAAAGTGATTCACGAAGCACCTTAGGTCTAAGAGAGCTCCTAAGGTGAGGAAATGTTAAGAGTAGCGAGGAGGACTTTTAGTGAGCCTAAAGCAGAGAAGATGGCGGGAAGACTGAGAGAAAGGAGAGATATTCTCCGTATAACAAACAGTGAATTAATAAAACGCTACCAGCTCGACCGCGCAGGGATCCACCCCCTTAATAGTCGAGTAAATGAGCGCATAAACCTTTACAACAATTATTAATATAGAGATAAGATTAACTTTATCATCCCCCTATGGTAAAATTGAATGGTTTAAGCAGCAAGACAGGTTAAAGGTGCACCTCTAGTAAGGTAATAGTAGGAAGGATAAATAAATAATAGAAACAATAATAAACAACCATGAATAAAAAGTTAACAAAATTGCAAACATTATCATACAGAAGAATAAAAATATTATTTACAGACTGTAAAATGGTTTTATAAATAAACATTTGGAAAAAATTAGAAAGTCGAGATAAATATGAACATAAATACAAACTCTAGACAACATGAAGTACACTAATCTAAACACTACATTCATAGAAGGAAGATGTAAATGAGGTGAATCAGTATTTGCTGTATTGTTCATGATGATGTCAGCAGCCTCAGCCTAAATGGTCGTCTCCAACGCTCCCCGTCTGTGGAGAAGTCCTCTGGTGAGCTGCTATCTCCTCTCTAGCTTCTGGAACCAGAGCTGCTCACAGTCCAGGCTGGTGCTGAAAGCAGAGGGAACGACGCAGTGATGTGCTGGGAATGCGCTCCGAGGTCTTCCTCGTTGCTTCCTCTGTGTGATCCCGGGACCGTGTCTCAGCAGCTAGCTGAATCACTCTGGAGCTGAGACTCCTTGGCAGGAATTTTTAGGGCAAGTTAGTAGTTCTCTGAGAGGACTGAGGATCTTTGACAAAACGGGCCCTGATCCTTTTCACATTAAACCTTACAACTGTATCAGTGTTGACTTTGATTTTCCTCTGATGGTATTTGGCCTGAGGCAGTTTGTTATACATTTTATGCTTTTAAATGAATATTTTTCATCTTTTTCAAAAGTAGTAATGGGTATTTTCTGAAGTATTGACATCAAGTTGGAAGGTTTAGTGATATGACAACCCTACTGGCCACAGTGTTGTTTCTTGAAGTAAACCCACTGTTTGCAGTTTGGACTTTAGACTGATGCCAGCAGAGACCATATGTTCTGTATAGCAGCTGCAGTTAAAAATACAGCAGAGTGGGAAGTGCTTCAGAAGTGACCTGTTTGCTACATCCCTGAACTGAAGGAACAATTTAGCAGCTAAAACTGCCTCCTTGTCCTGCTGCTCCATTTGGCTCGTATAGCCATCCTTAAGTGGCTTCTGATATATCTGCTGCATTAACTCTGCTTTTCACTTGGCCACTTTCTACCAAAAAATACAACAAACAGTGCAGAGAAAAACAATGAAACATTTTATCGGCACATCAGAGAATCAAAATTTAATGACTTGGAAGAAAGCAGAAATCCCCACTGCCGTCGGTGTGGGATTGTGTTGCAGCATGCAGAGTGAAAGGTTTGATTTTTGCCGCTGCTTTGTGATCTAGTTGTCTGTGTGTCAAAGCATTAAAGGGTAAATTTTCATCTCTTGAAGGAAAAAATTCCCCTCAGCCAGGATGCTGGCTTGTCTCAACAAATCTGTGAAATGGTCCAGCAAAGCATAATTTATAGAATTGGACCTTTGCTACAGTCAGGCCTACTGTTTCAGCATAATTAATGACCACAGGTGTTTCCTCTCTCACCGTGGCTCTTTTTAAGTGGTTTTTATAAATTAGTTAGAGCGTTGGAGCAGTGATATGAAACTAAATCATACATGTAGGTGAAGCTGCTGTGTGTTGGTGCATGTCTTGGCTGCCCTCTACTGGTGAGAAGCTGAACAGATGGGTGGTGATTTCATGTTTGGAGGTTCACGCTCGGTCTAGTGAGGAACATGTTCGGTTATTATATCGGGTATGTAGGTGAAGAATGTCCTCAAAAAGATGCAGATTAACTGATATTCTCTGATCAGGTTTAAGTAAAATGTTCCCCAAATAGAGTATTTAACAGCAGAAGCCAAAAAAACATACAGTATAAAATATCAGTTATTGCCATATTTGAGTTATATTTAACTGTAATAATTTAAATTTCATTGTTGATACAAAAAAGTCATTATAAAGCAGGTGTTGGATTTTAATGGAGCTGTTTTTGTGACTGGCTTTGGTGAAATAATTGTCTAAATGGTATTTTTTCTATATTCAGCTAGAAAAAGATCCTGTATTTACAATTTTCATATCAGTGCTTCAGTGTTTGCTTCAGTTTGCTTCCAAGCAGCAGCTGCTTCAATTTTGAAAGAAAATAAATTAAAATGACATCATAATCAGGTATTTGAATCGGTAAATAAAATTATTAATCATAAAATTTTGATTAGTTGTCAGAATTTCTTAAGTTTAGAGACATAATGCATTTATTTCACTTAAAGAACACCATAAAACAGGGAATAAAAGAGGAAAATGTTAAGTCTGATTTAATTTCATACAGTGAGGAAAAAGAAAAGGTTATCCATCTGTCTTAGAGTTTATGTAAGCATCTGGTTTCAGCTGTTTATCAAATTAACATTAGAATAATATTCCATATTTATTAGCAGTACAAGTAGACCTTCAAAAATGTCATGATAAATATTTTTTAATATATATTTATATAAGCTTGCTCTTTGTATTTACTCGGGTTATCTTTGTCTGATATAAACATTTGTTTGACGATCTGAAATGTTTAAGTGTAATTAAAGAAGTAGAAACAGGAAATCTGTCGGGGGCCAAATACTATTTCACAGTATTGCAGGTCTTAGGTCTAAATCCTTATGACCTTAAAATCTTAAGGTCATAAGGATTTAGTTTCTGTGAATATTGCAGAAATCCTATTAGTATGATGTAGATAATTATTTAGGATGACACTTTTAATAAGACGGGTACAGGACTGACAAATTTGTGGAAAATCTGCAAAAACCCAGAAGCTTTGAAAGACCTTCAGAAAGTCTGATGAACTGTTGATCAGGACTACTTCAGAGGACTAGAAGAACGTGGGACTGCTTGGAACATGAGCGCTGACTTCATAGAGGTAGTTTGAAACTTTTGCACAATTCTGTAGTTTGCGGGGAGGATCTTTTTCAGTATTTAGTCAATTCAAAAATACTTCATTCTATGGGAAGAAACTTGTGCCAACAGAAACTGAATTTGAATTGCTCAGACTGAATCTGTATTTGTGTAATTTGAAATTAAATGCATTGGTTTGAAAATGAATTTCACTGAACTGAAACTGAATATAATGGTTTAAAACTGAATTTGTTTCCTTTTGAAAATTGCTTTATGGTTTGAAACTGAATTAATTTGCTTTTAAAATATATTTCATTGTATTAAAAATTCAGTTTGATTACTTTCACTTTAAGTTCTGAAATTCAATTTCAGTTCCAAAATTCAGTTTTTTGTGTCACACATCCGGGTCCTTGAAGCCACAGGTTAATCAAACACAGATTTACTGAGGATGTCATTCACTGTTGCTGTGTCCAAATTAAGGTCTGCATTCTTTTAAAGGTCGCATTTGAAGCCGATAACGTCCTGGATGAGGCGACGAATGCTGTCCAATCTCAAAGGTTCCAACAAAAGCGTCCCTTTTATGCCCAGATTTGAAGGATGGTTCCGGTGTATCCTCCGTGGCCCACCCTATCCCATGATTCATTGCGGGTCGAAGTAAATTGTTCAAACGGAAGTAGCAAAGGCCGGAGGAGAGAGAAAAGTTGTGAATAAAATTGGATTTATTGCGCATTCTGTGAAACAACTGACCTTTTACGATGTTTTTAGACGAGAATGTAGTTGTGTAAACCTAAAATATCTGATCAGTTTATCAAGATATCGCTTAATTGCACAAATGCGCCGATGTGTTCGTCCGCTGCCCCAGCAGCCGCTGGCCTCGCCAGCTGTCAGCTGACCGGGTGGTTGAGGTGCGCTAAACCCCCAGAGAACAGCTGACTCCCGGCACATTGTTTTCAAAATCCCGCTGGGTTTCCCCAGCGCCATAGAAAGAGATTATTATTATATTAGTTAGATTATTATTTAAGAGATGAGTTCAGCATTAAATACAGGTTTCTTATCTAAACCCTTGTAAAACAGGACCAATGTTTCTTCTTTTGTTGCTGCTATTAATAATAGCCCTTAACCCTGAAGGTGATTCTTAAACCCCCTTAAAAACTGAGTTTATAAATCTTATAGTTACAGACTCTACTAATGTCTAAACAGTGTAATAATTATCTTTTGTAAGCTGAAACTCTCCTCTGGACGTATCCAACCCCTTCCCCTCACCGTGCAGTTAAATCTGAACTCTTGCATGAATTTCCCTCCAATCAACCGCCAAGAAGAACCCTTTCATGTCCAAGAGTTCACAGCATGCTGATGAGTACAGCTTGAGGGAGATTTATTTTAATCTATGACTTTTCAAGGGCAATCACTTTCATCTCGCCAAGTCCTTACGAGAACACAATGAGATGTTCCATCAACAGCAGAGCCTTCTCCACATTTTTGTCAAAATAGGCAGCAATAATGCAAATAAGTCCGTCCCCACAGATTCTTTTCTTGACAATCTCACAGTGAGAGGGTGGTAGGAGCTGAGTGCTTCACCTTCAGGCTGGAGGACCTTGGCTTTGTAAATTCAAGTGGATGTCTTTCACATCTGTCACCACCAGTAAGATGAAAGGAAGTACAACTCTGCACAAATTGCTCTTCTGTGCCTAAACAACGACAAATCCAAACACTGTAATCATGGAGGATCAGATGGATCAAGTATTATGGCAAACATATGTCAGAGAGACTAAGACCTGCTCCTATTTTTCTCGTTTTGTGTTAACTTTAAGGACAAAAAACTGGCAAGAAAAGTCGTTTTGTTGCATTAGTGTGTTTAGTTGTTTGACAAAAGAATAATAAAATCTCAAATGAAGTACAGTTAACCCTATTGATGCTGTGAAATTAAGACAAAACACTTCTGCTTGTGTTTGCTTGGAGACACATTGAGGTGAACTACCTGCAAGGATTCATGCCTCCATTGGTTACAAACCAACATGAAGCCAAGCGGCACACCACAACTGGGAACGCTGGAGAAACTCTGGTCACTCTGGCACCTTGTCGTTAAAAGATGGAACTTTTTAAAACCTATACGCTGATACCGATGACTTACTCCAGGATACAGAACCTTTTCTTTGTGTCCCTGGAAATTGGAGATGGGTATTTTTAGGCAAATATGGAGTTTATGTGCTATTCATTCATAGATTGTATCACAAGGCCGTTTCATATTTCGGTTTAAAAAATAATCAGGGTAATTAGTGAAGTAAAGGAGGCGAGTCCCTGACCATCCAAAGCCATGTTGGTGTACAAATCACCAAATCCCTCTTCCCCGTCGAGATCATGTACTGGTCTCAGGGCTTTGGGGCAGATCTGCTGAACTTGTCTAAGACAGAAAACTACTGGCTGATCGGCGGTTCCATTGTTTGGGAAAGAGAGGGCTTGCCTTTGGGATTCATTCTGGACTCGTACACAGAGATCCGACTGGAGTGGGGCAGCACCCTGCTGGATGTTGGGACAGTGTTCAGATCAGAGAGCCCCCTGCCTTACTCTCCGCAGGCCAGCCGGTCTAACCATTATGGTACCCTAGGTTATGGGTTGCCCCCACCATCTCCAGCTCCTCCAACAGCTGCAGGTATAATTATGCAGACAAGCTGTTCCAGCTTTAACATGTCGATAAATGTTGATGTTTGCCGTCTCTTTTACTCATGTAAACTATATTTGCAGTATATTTAATTACACAACTTTTAGAATAGTAATAGAAAGTTGTAAGAAAGCTTTTAGTAATAGATACTGTTGGTTTTTAAAATGGAGTCCTTTGGAAAAGGTCATATATGTGGGAAAAGGTTTCTGAAAAAGAACATTTGAATTAACGTGGAAGCTGCAGTGTCTGTTGTGTTTTAGAAAAATTTGAAGGTTTCGCTGTTTTATTTGTAGAGCAGAAATAAACCTTCAGTGTCACAATGTGTGAACGGATGTTTAATGTTTCTGAAGATTTACCTGTTGCTGAACAGTACTAACAAAACATGCAGCAGACGGACTGCTGGACGGGTCTAACATAAATTATCTAGCTGAGATCAAGGATTTATAACATAAAGGAGGCTGAATTTAACCTTTTCTGGTGAAAACCTATAATAACCTACCATTCAGCTGCAAAGTTTGTCTTCAATTCACCTTGTTGCAAGATTCTCCAACTTGTTCAGAAGCTTCACAACATCGGTTGTACTTTGTGTATTTCAGTCGTGCCAAAAGTCCCACAAGACTGGAATTATTCCTGTTTTTGTATCCGTTTTATCCTCTCAGTGACAAACTCCTGACATTCCTTCAGCGCTGTCATGCCTTGCTTCCTAATCCCAGTCCAACGTATTTTTGCTTCCCTCGTCATTCTTGTTCAGCTTCATATTTAGTCTCCAACAGTACACAGTCGCTGCCTCTCGCTGCCCAGAGTTGAAGAGACATTTCTGACAGAACAGGATGAAGAATTAGGAGCCAGTCTGATCCCAGAAGCTAACAGAGCTCATTTAAGGGAATTGTAAATGTCACAGAAATAGTTGGATTCAGTTTGGCGCACTGAGGATTTATTGGAGACATCTTTCTAAGTGATGCAGCAAAATTATGCTTACAGTGAGCGCTTCTCTCCCACATCCATTCTGATTAGTTAGTATTATACGTGATCAAAAAGCAAAAGGATTTTAAAATGTTCCTTGCTTAGAGGACCTCCTCAAGCAGTTGTTCTAAGATTATGCACGGATTAGTCATTTATCTTTGTTCTGGACAACTTCATCAATTTCCGATCTGTTGCTAAAAAACACTTTAAGCAGAAAAATGACTCCTTGGCTCAGACAGAACATTCTTTTAATACAATTCGACTCAACAATCAAGCGTGGAGTCCTGAACCGATTATAGACCAACCTTTAAAAGTTTGGCTTATAAATCAGCGACAGCAAAGTAGATCACTAAATGTACCTTTAATGTCCTGTAATTCCAGAAAAGGCTAAACTGATGTTTGTTTTATCTTCTGATAAAAAAAGCCTTTTTATTTCCTACAATAAGTTCTTTAACCACCTCTGTGCCATGACATCCGTCCGGTCCTCATTCAGTCTGCTCAGCTGGATTCAAATGGACTTCTGGCGTTTTTTTTCTGGTTCTGGTTTCCTGTGGTCTGAGACTAGCTGTAAACTAACAGGTGTACACAGGTGGGGCTTAGAAGAGCCCATTTCAACAAAAACACAGAACAAAGTGGTAAATGTGTTGTTTCTGAGGCAGCGGCTTCAGCTGCAAACATTTTCAATCAGTAAAACAATTTAATGTGAGTCACCTGAAGGTAAACTCGTGGGTCAATGTTCTGGATCATCCCACGCTGCCTCCAGTTTAGAAACTGTGTATTGTCCCCTGTGATCATGAATTTGTGCAGAAAATGTTCTTTACAAAGCGACAGCGATGTGTCTACTCATCTGGAATTTAATATATAAGGAAAGAAAAGTGTCCCAAAAATGAGGGTTAATCATAATTGATATAGCAGTTTTCAGCAGAGGTATTGCAATGAAACATTTTCTTGAAATGGTGCAGGCCTATAAGACTACGTACAAGGCCTGACACACCCATAGGTCACTGCTTGGTTCCTGTATGGTGATTTGAATCCACAGCCACCTCCCAGAATGAAAGGAACAACAAGGCCAATCACTATTTTAATCGCACATTAAAAAACCCACCTTTTCGGGATCTGGATCTGTTGGATATTTTAGATTCAATTCAATTCAGTTTATTTATATAGCGCCAATTCACAACACACGTCGTCTCAAGGCACTTCACAAAAGTCAGGTACATACATTCCAATTAATCTTAATCATTGAACAGTGCAGTCAGATTCAGTTATTTATTCAAATTGGATAAAAAGTTTTTCTATCTAAGGAAACCCAGCAGATTGCATCCAGTCAGTGACTTGCAGCATTCACTCCTCCTGGATGAGCATGTAGAGACAGTGGACAGTCACTGGCGTTGACTTTGCAGCAATCCCTCATACTGAGCATGCATGTAGCGACAGTGGAGAGGAAAAACTCCTTTTAACAGGAAGAAACCTCCAGCAGAACCAGGCTCAGTGTGAGCGGCCATCTGCCACGACCGACTGGGGGTTAGAGAGAACAGAGCAGAGACACAAAGAGAACAAAGAAGCACTGATCCAGGAGTACTTTCTATGGGAAGGAAAAGTAAATATTAATGGATGTAGCTCCTTTAGTCGTTTCACCTAGAAAGAAAGAACAGATAAACTCTGAGCCAGTTTTCAAGTTCAGAGTCTGAAGAGAGCACAGAGAGTTAGTCACAGTAGAAGCTCAGTTAGTAGCTATGTCTAGGAGAGAGAAAGGGTTAAACACTGAAAGACAGGGCCATGTGGATCATCGGTAGAGGGTGAGCACCAAGCTGTTGCCAGCCGAAGCTTGGAGGATTCCCCTCCAGACAGGTGTTACAGGTAGACACAGAGTCAGGCCAGGTGTAGCTTCTAGGAAGAGAAAAGAGAGAGAACAAAGTTAAAAGCTGAGATAACAGCAAATAATACAAAATTGAAGAGATGCTAAACTGAATGTAACACAGTCTTCTAAAATAAATTAGGACACCTCTTTATCACTTCAATGATTTAATTACAGGTAAAAAAACAAAAATTAACCTGATTTTACTCTTTAACTAAGGATATTTTCTAGCTGAGGAAAAAGTTATGCCCTTCTACCCTCTAACAGCGATTTTTACCCCCTTTGGTTTGGTTGAAATAATTTCAGTGAGACTCTTCTAGTTGCCATCTAATGGTCTCTGGCATCAGTCTGAGGAACGTTTGCTTCACTCCTCACCTTCAGCTGGGAAGTGTTTGAGGGGATTCTAATATTTTCAGCCATCTCAAGTCACCCACAGCATCTCAATTAGACCCAGACGTGGGTTTGATTCAGTCCAGCAATTTGCATTTTTAAACCAGCCGACTCTTCTTAACCAGTGAGTCCTTGGAAGATTTACTGGTATGTTTTGGGTCACAATCATGTTGCACGGTCCAGTTCTGCTTTGGCTTTAATTTTACTTACTTCTTCCTTAAAACCTCTCAGATGAACAGTACAATTTATGGTGAATTCTCTGATGATGAGCTGGTCAGGTCCTGCTGTAGCAAACCATCCCCAAACCATGATACCTCTACTTCCATCCTGCACAGTTGATGTGAGGTTCTTTCCCTGGGATCCTGTATTCGTTTATGCCAAATATCTCCTCTGTTCAGATGTCCAGGTAGTTTAATTTTAGACTCATTTGTCCAAAAAACTTTATTCTAGAGGTCCTGGTCTTTGTCTACATCCGCTCTGGCAAACCTTAGTTTGGCCTTCATGATTTTCTTAAAGAACAAAGATTTTCTCGTTGCGTACCTCTACTGAAAGTTAAACTGTAATCTCTTTCTGTTTGTAGAGTCATGAACTTTTATATCAACAGTCTGCTGCAGGTCCCCTGATGACATTTTAGAGTTTTTCTTCTAGCATCTTGCGGTCTGCTTTCATGGTTAACCTGTTTGGACAGCCAGACCTGGGCATGTTTTGAATGTCCTCCAGTTTTTGACTATTTTTCGTACAATGGCTCATCTTCAAATGGACAACTGGACCCATAAGCTGACCTCCTTTTAAAATGCTGAGTGAAGATTTCCTCATCATTTGGAATCAATGTGTGTCATTTTAGCCATTTTAAGTGGAAATACACTTAAATTATAAATCCTTATAACCAGATATACTATATTGCTAGAAGTATTGGGTCACACCACCAAACCAATGAACTCTGGTTGTCCAATAACTTCCATGGCTGCAGGTTTATAAGGTTTGGTGTGGAGGAACTTGACTGGCCTGCACAGAGTCCTGACCTCAACTTTCTTGAACACCTTTGGGATGAATTAGAGCAGAAGCTGCAATTCTGGTTTTCTCTTCTAACTATCAACACACTCCTAAACCTTGAGGAAGATGTTTACAGAATAGTTAAAGCTGCTGTTGCTGGCAATGGTGGGTCCATCAACAAATTGGACCTCATACATTCGTAATAGGATGTCATCAATGTTCATGTACATTTGGAAGTAGACAGACAAATACTTTTGGCAATATAGTGTATGTTAAAGCCAGATTTATATTGGGTGTCCTGATCCTGAACTATATCCTAAACGTAAAGTGAATGATTTTTAGTGTTTTTTGCATGAAGTCTTTGACCAATTGACAGCACTCAGGTTTTACTTAATTTTGTAATTTTTTCCCTTTGTGCCCCTGTAGTTAACCACAGTGGATCTGTTTAATTCTCCTGCTAGTTAAGTATTTTTGATAAACTATGGAAATGAGTGGCCTAAAAGTCTGGCAGATTTTTTAAATTAGTTTAATATCACTCAATATTTTTCATTGATTGTTTCTCTGATTTTATCAGCGACATTCGACCATAATGAAATATGACATATTGTGACCCCTGAAAAAAACAAGATAACTCTGTGTACTCCTGATGCTAAATATTATTTATTACAATCATGAAATATTTCCTTACAGTAGACCTGACATGAGCAGTTCATAGAAAACTGGATATTTAATGTCCTCAATACGGTTATGAATTGATACCAGTACCGGCTAAAATCTGAATCAGCAGGCCACATGTCAAAGAAAACTGGAAATCTGGATTGGCCAGTAAAAGCCTGATTCAATACTTCTTTCACAAGAAATTATGATATTTTCTATGGATGGATGGATGAAATTACTTGGAAATAAAAGCAGAATTTATTCAACATCTTTTATCTCAAACCCAAATATTTTCCATCTCAAACAAAGGGTTTAATTTTGCTCATAATTCATTTAGGATTTTTCTTTTAACTCTTTCATTTCGAAAAGATTGAAAATCATTTATGATCTTTTTACAGTGCAGTTTTAGTAGGAAACCTTAGTTTCTGGTATTTTTCCCTTCCTCCGCATAGCTGCAGACTAAGCTGTAGGTCCTCCTCCTATTAACAACAGATAAATGATCTGCCGTCAGTGTCACACTGACCCCTCAGGACCCTACAACACAAACATCAGACCATAGCTTTTATAACATCATGTCTGAAATCATCGACCAGAGGTTGGTGATTAAATTTACTGGAGGAACAGAATATTTCTAAATCAAAGGCTGGACATGTAAACATAATTTCTTTAACCTTTTCCCTTTTTCTTCAGGGGTTTTGTTGTATTTTTACTTCTGACTTACTGCATAATATGTTTTAAATTAAATAAAAAGAAATAATGGAATGAGACAAGCTGGATGCACAAAGACGACGACTAAATGCAGCTTGCTTTGGCGTGAGGGTTTGAACATTAAGCGTAAATGTGGAGAAACAGTTTCAGGGGGTTAACGCGGTTTTACCCGATTCTGGTTTAAGAACTATAGGTAGATAAAAGGAAAGCTTTGAAAACATTTTTAATTGAGCCTCCGGCTGTGACCAGTTATTAATTAAATATGTTAAAGCAAAGCTGATGTCTCACTGCTGTGAGAGAGACGTCGCTGTAAGACAGGGTTCTACTACCATTTTAAAACAAAGAAAGAATTCACAGTTGACATTTTAAATTATTATAATTTTTTTTTTATTGTGGTTAGCGCCATTAGCATTGCTAAAATCATCCTTAACTACGAGATTTCCAAACGCTAGCCAACTTTTGCAAATCCAGCATTTTTCTAAACTCATTAGCCTCCCTGCCATCTGCTGAAGTCTTGCTCTCTCTCGCTCTCGCAGCCTAAATGAACTGAAGATGTCTCAACATGGTGTAGAAAATACCTTCTCCTTTCATACGGTGTCTGACATCTATATTTCTTCTGACTTTATTTTTAAATGCCCTATTTGTGCTGAAAATAGCAAAGTTCTTCCTGCAGCAACAGCTTCCACACTGAGGAGTGTAGCACTTATAGTGATGCTTTTATTGATTGGAAAAAAAAATTCAGGCAAATTTGGCTGAAAATCATCTGATTCTGGTCATCAGAAACTTCCTGGTTGTTTCTTTAGCTGTGCACGGCCATTTGTTCTTAAAACTTTTTACACTTTGCACAACACTGGGAGCTACTTACTCTTCATTGACTGACCACCAAATAAACAATAGAGAACTTGTTCTGTTCTCCGCCCGAATGGCACCCTGGGTGGAGAGTCATTGTATCAAAAACTGATCTGATGATGGTCTTCAAATGAGAACTGCTTTCTCTATCAGATCATGGCTGATTTATTTATAATTTAATAGTTTTCAGACTGAAAAGAATGAGCAGAGAAAGCAGATATTGGCTGTGGGCAGCTGGCTGGCGATCCCCGACCTTTACTACTTTCCTGTCAGACTTTTAACAACAGCTCTAAAAAAAGGCTGGGCTAAGTCGGTTCAGTTTTAGAAAAGGAAAGCTGACTTCGTATGTTTACCCTCGTACAGTTTTTTTGTTGGTTGAAACTAATAGTTTATTATCCCCGCCTGGCAGTTGTGAGTAATGAGTTGTACCTTGTTTCTTGCAGCTTAGATAAACTGCTGGATTCAGGCTTGTACACTGGAGAGATAACGGAGCTGTCAGGAGGCCCAGGAAGTGGCAAATCTCAGGTGAATCTTCCTTAACGTCCCGCAGTAACACAGATCATTTCAGCCTCATAAACCTTCTCTTCTGCTCTGGAAGAAGAGATTCAATCTGGCTGAAGTAATACTCTTCAGAAACTTTGAACAGTTTCATGGGATCTCTGTGTTTTAGGTGTGTTTCGGTGTTGCGGTGCACATTGCACACCACCTGAAGCAGAGTGTGATCTACATCGACACAACAGGCGGGCTCACTGCCAGCCGCCTGCTGCAGATGCTGCAAACCGAAACGAATAATACAGACGAGCAGGTGCGCTGCTGCATGTTGTAAATATTACGATATTTAATATAAAAGTAGTTGACAGTGAAAACTTTTCCTTTGCAGATGGAAGCTCTTCAGAGAATTCACACCTTCCGCCTGTTTGACGTCTGCGCGCTGCTCGACTGCCTGTACGGGCTCTGCAGCGGCGGCCTTCAGAAGGTTTGTTTGCATAAAACACAGCAGCCACACCTTCGGGACCTTCAGGGAGGAGGGCTAAACCTTTCAGCTGTCTAAATTTGTCACTTTTTGTGTGGAGGCGTGTGTTGGCGGCGGCTCTGTCAAGGCGGTGATCGTGGACTCGGTGTCAGCCGTTATCGCTCCTCTGCTGGGAGGCAAACAGAACGAAGGTGAATGTCTCTTTCTGCTGCTCTGTCACACTCAGCCATTCCCGAGGCTGTGTTTACATCTGCATACATTTCATCTGTGGATTGAATAAGAAAAAATAAGCCCTGCGTGTTTTTAGAAGGATGACATTTACATAAAAATAAAATTGAAAAAAGAAATCAAAAACAGCAGTCAAAGTGAAGTTAAAGTAGAATAACACAGAAGAAAATTATCTGTTTTATAAAAGTTAGATGTTTAAGCTCATTCTCGCCTAAGGAGACCCGAAATGAATTGAGCTTATTCAGCTTTATTGCTCTTTAATTAGATTTATTCATTTAATGCCAATTATTAGCAGTTGATTTTACTTGTGCCTGGCCCTGGGACTGCAGAGGGGAATTAGCTAGAAAAAGGCTGTATTCTGCTGCAGTAAATCTCAGGAGTTTTTTGCACATCGTCACGGATACAAAAATAAATAAGATGAGAAAAATAAAAAATGAAATCTAGAGGCAAAAGGTCCAGTTCATACAGTGAATACAGAATCCATTTTGTTCCACATGCAGGTTGTCTTTATTGTCTTTGGATTCAGAGCAAACTCCATATGGTGCTTTGCAGAATTATTCACCCTCTTATGAATCTTCTCACATTACTGCCGTAAACCTGAATGTAATTATTTGGGGTTAATGTGATAGATCAACATAAAGTCATGCTGAAATATGAAGAAAAAGTAAAATGAATCATGTGTCTGTGTTTGATCGCAGTTACTAATTCTGGCAGCGTTTTTAAGGTGGCAGGTTTCTGGAAGGGTTGAAGCTTTCTGTGATGCTTTTTCTCCTCATGATCCTCTGAAAGATCCAGACAGAACTAAGCTGCCAATGTTCTGCCCTTTATCACGAGGTAATGATGAACCTGCAACCACTGTTTGTGCATCTATAGCACAGACATGGTATCGTAGTTATTAATTATTGGGCGATTGCGTAGACTAGTTGTCGCACAATCTTAAATGTGGGGTTCGATTCCAGTTTTAAATCTGAAACATGTCGGTGTGCCCATGGGCAAGGCACTTAACCCCAAGTTGCCTACTGATCTGTGAGTGAGTGCGATCGGGTGAATGTGGCTTTAGGACAGTGGTTCTCATGATTTGAAGAATGAAACATTTTCAGGCTCTTCCCATCCAGGGAGCCTTTTTGCTGAAGCACTTTGATGAGCGTCTTCTTCGTTAAAAGCATCAACACAGCAACTGAACCAAGGCAGAACTTCCTGCAAACCTTCACATTAAGATCCCCAAGTACAAATATACTGCAGTCTTCAATTAACATATTTTAAAGCTAATTCAGTCTATTATTCTTATTATTACAACCTCAGCACTGTAACTTCAGCCTTTAAGATTTTCAGCTATATTGATAACTTTGCAAATATAATAAAAATACTAAATTTCCATATCATCAGATCTGTAGTTTGTGGAACGATTTGTTGTTTTTAGCCTCATTGAATCTATTCGAGTATCGCTTTCTATTTTTTCATGAGAGCCAAAAACAATAACTTCTGCCTTGGAAGACGTTCTGACCCATCCTTTCATTAATGTTGTGGACCTACTTACTCAGAGACTTTATACAACCGTCGTCTCGTAGAGACAACTCAATTCAGTTCATTTACCGCCAGTTCAACAAGTATTGTCTCAAAGCACTTTACAGGAAAACAAACAAAAAGTAAATTCAGTCCAATCATACAGATTCAAAATCAGTTAAATATATTCCAGTATGATCCTAGGTATTAAATATTGAAGTCAAGTTCAGTTTATTATTTAAGTTTATTTATTAAATATTAGTTCATCTGTCTAAGGAAATCCGGGCCAATTGGATCGAGTCAGCGACTTGCAGCATTCACTCCGCCTAGATGAGCATGTAGCGACAGTGGAAAGAAAAACTCCTGGAGGTTTGAGAAGATAAAGAATACACAGACAAAAAACCACAGAAGCCCTGTACCAGGGGTACTTTCTATGTTAAAGTGAAGAGTTAATGTCAGTAGTAGCTCCTTTGGTGGCTTCAAGTAGGAGAGAAACGCAGCTAAGAGAAGCAGATAAGCTCTGAGTCAGTTTTAAAGTCTATAGGATGGAAGACAGCCAGAGAAATATAAAGTGGAGTGGCCTCAGCATACGTATGGTAGAAGTATGGTATAATTAAATAAAAACGACCCAAAAATGGACCCTTGAGGGACCGTACTTGTGATCATTGTTTACTTAGCTTAGTCTTGAATATTCTGAATTTTCTACACACCACAACAGCCTAGTAGAAACACAAATGTTTCTATTTGTCAATAAATAAATTCCCATTTAACGAAGAGACTCAAGAAGACACAAATGAACATAGAAGGACCAGGCCAACCTGTGAAGAAAACTCAAAACAAATGATACAAAAGCTCAGAGTATCACGAGTCATTTCCAAGGTTTCTGAGCTTGTATTTAACTGAAGAGATAGTTCAGGGTCACGGATTCATCAGGTTTTTTTAAAGTACCTGACTTGTTCTGGGAATCCAAAACAAGCCTGTAGCTGGAACAGAGGCTTGTATGTGAGAAGACTTTAGTATCTCCAGCTTCATCAGAACTGTTGCATTTCAAAGGCTTTTCAGTTTTCAATTGGTTTAAATATTATAACTAACAAATACATGAAGTACTTTGCTCTTGTGGGGAAGAGAGGTCCTAGAAACCTGCTTTCTGTAAGGTTTAATGGTCAAATTCTGGACTAAAGCAGCTCCGAATAGTACTAGAGGCCGAAGTCTGACCTTTCCCCGACCTGTAAGTCACCACAGTATCTGCTAAATGAATGAGCGTAGCAGCAGGTGGTTAAAGTTCACCTGTGAGGCTGACAGACTGAGGTTTAATCCAGTCACCTGCTTGGTTTGGTCCTGAAAGAGTTTCTGTGGATCACTTGAGCCCTCTGTTACTTCTGATAAGTGGTTAATGCCGTCACACCGCCTGCACACATTTCAGCAACTGATTCTGCAATGAACTGCTCCAAACCATCACTTTTTTTTACAAATCATTTCCCCTGACCTTTGTGTTTATCATTTATGAGCAACTTGCACCTTCTGGTGATCCATATTTTACTGGATGTGCTCTGCAGGGAAAACCTTTTCTGCTGAATGTAGTTTTTCAATAAGAGAAGCGGTGCTTTCCCACATTATCCGTCAGTGTTCTTCTTTTTCTGGATAATCTGTAAAAATGAATTTCTGAACAGTTACTACAAATTAAATGGATCGTCAGTGTTCAGACAGGCCAACATTTTCATCCCAGTTCAGCTGTACCTAAATAAAATAAACCAGCTCTAGCCTGACTGTAGCTTTAGCTGCAGAGTGCAACTTAGGACACTGAACATATTCAGCCCGTGTACCAACCTCTCCAAAATGTCCTGCGCCTGCAGGCATGTCCTTGATGATACAAGTGGCAGCAGTTCTGAAGACGATGGCGAAGGACTTCAGTGTTGCTGTTCTGGTAAGGATGACTCAGTCCTTGATGTTTCCTGCTCTGAATGCAGGCTTCATTTCCGTCGTCAGTTTGTGCAAACTCAAACCTTC
The DNA here is from genome assembly GCA_036173005.1 of Crenichthys baileyi. Classification (NCBI taxonomy): domain Eukaryota; kingdom Metazoa; phylum Chordata; class Actinopteri; order Cyprinodontiformes; family Goodeidae; genus Crenichthys; species Crenichthys baileyi. Next base: position 19,542 of record JAHHUM010001531.1, on the reverse strand, counting down.
CTCTGCCTTTGATTTGCTGCAGGAAAAAAAAACCTAATGATGTTAAAAAGCATGTAGCCACCATGATTTGTGAAGTGTTTGATTTTCCATGTGATGTGTGCAACAATTTGAATCTTCCTTTCATCTTTTAAGCCTGCTTTATCTTCTTTAAGGTGAAATAAGCCATAAAACACATGGATATAATCTCTTGAGAGGGGAAACAACAAACGAGTTGCTGTCTGCACCCGCAGGTAACAAACCATGTAACGAGAAGTGGCAGTGGGGCAGTGCAGCCGGGCCTCGGCGTATCATGGAGCCACGTCCCCAGGACCAGAATCCTGCTGGAACGAGTTGAGAGAGGCGCGTCTGTCAGCTGCACGGGTCGGCGCTCGGCAACGCTCATCAAGTCTTCCAGACAGGTACGCCACAAGCAGCACGGTGTCGGCAGAGATTCTGTGACAGAGCTTTCTGCTGTTGTTGAAACATCTTGTTAAAATGGAGAGCACAAAGTCGTTTGCCCACGGGTCCGGTTTGATAAAGTCTCCTTATTTCCATTTAAAAACACCTCCAGGCAGGATTTTAGCAGAAAAGTACGGCGGACGCATCAGTCTAAATCGCAAAGACAGGCTGTAAATAATGAGTCATGCCACTCATTAACATGCAGAACACTGAGGCTGTTGGCTACAGTGTTGGACCGACGTGCTGACTTTGTACGAACGAGTATTCTTTAGACGACATTGCTTCGTTGGTGTACGCTGGTGTAGATTCTCAGTCATCCAGGATGTGACAATCCGAGGTACTGAAGTCCACTTCTTCTCTTGTTTCTTGAAGATGTTTCACCTCTCATCCAAAAAGCTTCTTTACTTCTGAACATGATTAACAGATTCATAAATTATACTCAAGTCACATGTTCCAAGGTGTGAGTTGCTAAAAGACCACCTGAGGAGACGGGTTAGGGCTGCAGAGTAGGTGTTAGAAAGATGAGACCTGAAAGGTGTCTATGTTAAACATGAAAACCCAACGTTAACCAGAGGAGCTGGCCTCAGATTTCATCTTCCTAACACCTACTCTGCAGCCCTGACTCGTCCCCTCCAGGCAGCTCTTTCAGCAATTCACACGTTGGGACATTTGACCAAAGCAACTTACATGTCATCGTTGACGTGTTTGGATCACCAGGCAACAATGACCCAAACATTTACCTGAACAGAGATCAGGACCAGTGCATGACTGTCCCATTAGTGACCTGAACGGCCCCATCAGTGTGATTGTTCTGACTACTACTTATAAGCCTGTTACCTCCAACCATGTTCAGAAATGAAGAAGAAACCTTTTGGATGAGAGGCGAAACATCTTTTTTCTGCCAAGCTTCAGCTGTTGGACAGATGGCCGGACATTTGACTCTAGATTACTATGAAAGGTGAACAATGACTCCTCCACTACCGTGCTTTATAGTTGGTATGAGATGTTTGTGACAACGTGGTGCTTTGGGTTTTTTCCCCGAACGTTGCGATGTGGACTACAGACACCTCTACTTTGGTCTCATCTATTTGAAGGATGCTGCTCCTATGATTCATTCAGAGGACACGTTCACTGCTGGCTAGATCGGCAGCTGGCCTAAATGTTTCCACAGTCGGTTTTTCCTCCATTAATATTTGTGCTTTTTACCTTCCCATCAGCTGCTGCTGCTTCTGACAAACCGATGAGTAAGCAGAGCAGGCGGTTATCTTTACAAATATGTAACGGGCTCTTCCCTACTGGTCAACATGAAGGTCCTTTATTTTTATTTTATTGAGCTTTATATTTACTCATGAATGGACTTTGCCTCACAATCACCCTGGGGATGGGGTTTTCCCTGTTGCTTTTTTCTATTGCATTTTTTTCCTTCCACTCAACTTTCCATCAATATGCTAGGACTCTTTGGACAGCCAGCTTCTTAAGCAACAACCTTTTGTAACGTTCCCTCCTTGTGTCGGATGATGATGACAGTAATTTATTGAGATGCGCCTGTTACCTTGTATGTGTTAATATTAGCAGCCTTCGTCCACTGTTGGTCTTGTTATGTCTGACCACTGTTCATGAGAGATTCATTATATTGTTACTGATCCATATTCTGCAGATCTTCAATAAAACGTAAAGTAGCGGAGCCGGAAATGTCTACTAAACCTATCAAAGAGAATTGCCAACAAACTGATCCTCCTCCTCAGAGATATGAACTTGGAGCTTTAAAAAGATGAAACAAACAAACCAGTGAATACATTCTCTGTAGCTGCTGAGCCGTGTTTAACTCTGCTCTCCATCTCAGGCTTGTCACATCAAAGAGGAGTTTGACCTGCAGTGGTGGAGTCGTGCTGAAGGAGGAGGACCTTCAGGAAAGAGGAAACTGAATGAGACCGATCCCTGAGGAGAGCATCTCTGCAGAAATGTCTGATCAAGAAGTGAGTTTACATTTCTGGGTTGGATTTGCAGGAAGGAACGTGCGCCTTCTCAATGCACAGCTTTTGATTGATAGGTTCAGTTGTTAGTTTGAAAAGTGACAGATTTAAATGGAGCCAGTTTAAAGTCCTGTCAGTCATCTGCTGCCCTCATTGGCATATTGACCTGAGAGGAAGAACGTGGAAGGAAGAGGACGTCTTAATGAGGAGTTTGCACTCAGACCTCCTCATCGTCAGACTTATGATCCAAAGGAAAAGATGAATGTAATTGATTTAGATGATATAGCTGCATGCTCCAGTAATTCAGTTCCTCACAAAAACTATTCACACCGCTTAAACTTTTTTTACATGGGCCTCTTGGCTTCTTCTCTGATTAATCCTCTCCTTCCCCAGCTTGTCAGCTTAGGTGGACATCCATGTCTTGGTCCTTCCTCTCTCCATGTTCAGATGATGGGTTAAACAGGGTCCTGTGAGATGTTCAAAGTTTGGGATGTTGTTTTAGAACCTAACCTTGATTTAAACTTCTCCCTGACCTGTCTGCTGTGATCCTTGGGCTTCATGATGCAGTTTGTTCTCTAACAAACATCTGAGGTCTTCGCAGAACATCTGGATTTATAAAGATGGCAAGACAATTATTGACCTCTGTGTCGGTCTGGTTCATTGCACCAAGGTAAGGTTGCTGGTTCTGATCCCTGGATGCTTTAGTACAGTTCCCCCTCAGTTTTGATAAACCACATTGCTGCTTTTAGCCATGAGGGATTTACTATCTTCACTCTTCTCTTATAAACAACCTGTACCTCCAAAAACTCAATCATCTCATTTATGAGAGCAACGTAGCCGCTACATATGCCTGGGAGGGGCTGGTTCTGCTTTCTTTGTAGGCGAATGCAGTCAGATTACACTACCGGGTCAGGAGGAATTCTTCAGAAACCCGATTATTGTGCGTATAAGTGAGCTGCTGTACAGTAGCCTGCGGTTTAGATTGTGACAAAGTGCTTAAACTTGTATTTATTACCGTTGTAAAAAAGGTTTCTGCATATTTTCCATGTAAACATTCCAGACTCATCTTCTCGGAGATCCCAGTCGTTTCCATTCATTTTACCTGGAAACAATCTAGCTTGCACCGTCACAGTCAACACTAACTTCCACTTTATTATTAAATGCTCTCATTGAGCCAAGTCTGTTTGCTCATCCAGAGATGTCGGAGTTATTGATGGACAGAAAAACTTCAACTACCTGCAGTTTTTAACCAGGGAATTTCATAAAGATGAATTATGCGACTCCGTTCAATATCTACAGAAGCAGTTTGGCAACTCTGTAAGAATTGATTCTTTATATTAAACTTTAAACCTTGATACGTTGAGATGCACTCGTGTTAGTTTCCTTCCTGGGATCTTCAGGAAAAGATTTAATGGCTCTATTCAACTGAAAGCCTGGAGCAGGTTTCCACTTTAATCTCCAACAATTATCCTGAAAAGCGACTCTATAAAAGGAGGCAAAAATAACACTGAAGTCACAGAGAAAGTGTTCAATCATTTTTGCACCAATATTTATTTTAGTTCATGACCTGTTGTTCATAAAACGTAGTGAAGCCCTGTCTCAGGCTCCTTGGATACCATTATTCTCCAAACAGAAAACCTTAAAACTATTCCTTAGTGTCTGCTGCCCCTGTTGGTCTCCTAAACGAGCCAGAAAGCTTAAATAAAAATGACCTGAGAGATCTTTAAACTGAAGAGCTGCCGGTGACCTCACCCTAACCCTTTACTGAAGTCTTGTTCTGCTGATTTAAAGGTAAAACTCATGTCTGAATGTTTTTAATCTCCTCCTCTCAGCAGACAGGTACGACTCGCCTCTTCCGAATGCATTCCCAGATCCAGCTGGGAGACACTTTCTGGGCCTGGCTGCCCCCCTCTGGATCGCCCATCGTGTGCGTAGCCGAGGTGGAGTCGTAGTCCGGCACAAGGTCTCCGTCGTACGCCACAAAGTAACGCTTCAGTTTGTCGAAGTCCTGAACGGAGGCTGGAAGGAAGAGCTTCACCCCGCTGAAGATGTCCAGCAGCGTCTGGAAGAAGAACAACCGATGAGCTGGAGTTTGACTCCAGGTACAAGGTTTCATTTGAATGGTCAGAAATTATGCTTGTGAAACATTTCATGTTGTGTTTGATACTAATCAGGAAACTGCGGTTGTAAATGTACAGTTTAGATCTTTTAGAAGTTTTCAGTCCAGATCCCCGTATTGGTATAGAAGAACTAATGGCCACAAATCTTTGTTTTTCTTTCTTTAAACTAAAGTGATGAGAGGAAAAAGCCTCTCCAGGTTTTACTGGCAGTAGGTTTGTTTTCCTTTTCTATTCATGTTCTAGTTTATAGGACCTTTACTCTTATGATTCATAACATTCTGTCCCAACCTCCTGTTTCCTACTCAAGTACTTAAACATTGCTTTTTATTTTTGGTATTTAAGTATTTTGCAGCTTATCATAAATCAGTATGATCCTGTTGGTTGATTTATAACATTTCCTAACAGAAAACTAGGAGTAGATCATACAAAACTACTTCAATCAGTGATAAACAGATGTTCCTGGAAGAGTTGGACCCCAAACTGACCAGGAACCTTTTATAGCATTTAAGTTGTATTTCACTCTGTCTACTAATGGATATGACATCATAATATTTTAAAATCCATCTGGATGAGTCCTGTAGGTCCAACTCAGCGGTGTACCGAGTCAGTCCCTAAGGGCCTGTGTCCTGCATGTCCCTGAAGAACTTGATAACACTCGGAGGAGCTAACCAAGTGAACACGCAGGACACCGGCCCTTGAGGATTGACTTTGGGCATCTCTGTCTTTTGTGATCTGGACTTTTCATTTTCTAAACAACAAAAATCTGATAAAACGTGTAAATTTTACTTTGCTGTAACATTTTACTGATTATTATTAATATACACTCTTAAATAAAAAACCTTCTATTGCACTTATAACCGACTACTTCTCTTTGTTCTGGACATTCAGGCTGAACTGGTTTTGGTTATTTTGAACCAACCTTGTCGTTCCTCGGCTGCAGCAGCTGAGAAGTTGCTTTGCTTTGCCCGTTGCTCTGAACTCTCGCGTCACTCTTCTTCACCTGCAGTAAACAGACACCTTATCATACCTTGGCCTGCTGAAAGTGAGGAAATGTTGTGAAATGCGTTATGGTGCAGTGAGTACCCTCTTTGTGCTGGGAGCCTCTGAGTTGGGAGTACGGGACTCCGATTTCACGGCCTTTGGTTTGGAAGGTGTGCTGTTACCTGTGAAGTCAGTTCATAATCCATGAAGTCACGCCACATCGAGGTTAGTTTTGCTACAGATCTACAAGAGCTAATAAGTTGTGCTGACAACACGATGTCAGATATTTTCCACAACGTGTTGAAACCCGTCTGTGGCTAATTCAGGCAGCAAGACAGATCCAGACTTCCAGCAGATAACAGGAAGGCTGAACAAATGAGCAAAGTCTCTCTCTGCATCTCTACTATAAAATACTTTCAGAGGGTGAACTCTACCTGAGGATTACTGATTATGTTCAGATTTACATTTCGGTGTAATATCCGTTATTGTCTTTCAATGAAACAGAAACAAACTCTGGTTTTAAATAAAGCATGAGAATGCTTGGAAATTCTTATAGTATACTTCCAAAGAACATGAGGACCAACTTCATGTTGCCTCCTTATAAATGATGTAAATACTGCCGAGCCTCAGAACAAACACCAAAACTTGTTTTTTTCTGGTTTAGTTAAACCTTTGTTTGAGATTCTAAATTAACTGCTTACAACAGTATCTTCTGAACAACAGTTCAGAAGATACAAAAATCAACCCTCTTCCATGCATATCTCAGGGCCCAGACCTAAATCCAACAGAAAACATGTGGGTTTGGCTGAAGAGAGGACTGGATTATCTAGAGAGATTGTGCAAAAACGGATGGTTGACAATCCCCGTCTCTATATGTAGAAACCGTAGTAAAAGCATTGTGTGGCTTTTTAGACCCTCCACAGGTTGGTTAAATAGTTTTTCTATCTAAGGAAACTTAGCAGATTGCATCGAGTCAATGAGTTGCAGCATTCAGTCCTCCAGGATGAGCATGTAGTGACAGTGAAAAAGAAAACTCCCCTTTAACAAGCTCCAGCAGAACCAGAACCAGGCTCAGCCATTTGCCACAACCAACTGGGGGTTTAAATAATGTTTCTGTCATTAGGTCACAAACTCAAACTGTCGTTTTCTCTTTTTCTATAAACATGTAACTTTGTCCTTTCAAGAACATGTCTGAATTCTCTCCTTTGGCAAAAGTTTGATATTTTCTTTTATACTGAAACCTGATAATAAAAATGAATGTATTTATGTTATATTTCTAAAGGTTTCTAACCTCTGTTATAGCTGTCCTTTCGTATCAACACCAGGGGAGCAACAGTTGTGGCATATTAAGTTAACAATAACTTAAATGTTATTTTTTCTTTCCTCCACTAAATAAATGTTCTGCTGTAATAAATGATTATCTGAATGCTTTTCACACATTTCTACCTATCTCTGATAATCACGCCCAGTTCTCTGGACAATCTGACTGTCGTACTCACTCGTCTTCCTGGACGGAGCCCTTCTGTTGGACGAGGACGACGGGGAGCTCCCTCCGCTGTCTCCTCCTGAGGAGCCTTTGTCGTCGTTGGACCTGGAAGGACCAGCTGTCACTTTGAAGTCAAAGTTCTCCTTCGATATGCGGAACAGCTCCTGAGCAGAAGGATTTAGGGATGAGAGGCGGGCTGCAGCCAGCAGATGTGAGGCTTGGTATCATGCAGAGACTGAGGATCTGCAGCTTCCCCAGATGATTTAGTGCATGCGTGTCCTCCTCCTCCTCCTCCTCCTCAGTGCTTTGTAACATGTTGAGCTTAATTATTTCATCCCTCCTTTAACCTGAGCTACATTCACTAAGCCATGCATATAAAATGGAAAGTAATTATCACCAACTGGTCCCACTTCAGCGAGGACAACCATCCCTAGTGTGTCGTATGTTTGCTACAGTATTAAAACTTCGGAGGAAGAGGCAGTAAGTAACCAGTGTGCTGCATTCAGCACGACGTTCACTGCAGGAAGGGTGTAGTCCTACCCTGAGCTGGTGCAAGTTGGTGGCCGTCTTCCAGTCCTTGTCATCACGGATTCGCGTCATGCGGGGAAAGCGGATGGAGATGCCTTCGGCTGTGTGCATTTCTGATTTGGAAAACTCGGCGCCGGTGATCTCCCAGACCGGCGCTTGCTGCAGGGAGAGGAAACCGAAGTAGCAGGTGGAGCATGAATGGACAAAAAGCCAAGTATGTGACCGCTCACATATCAGGAAAATTACTGTGAAGAAAAAGGAGCTCCACGGTTTTTTATTACTGGAGATGTGAAAACCGGAGAGGGTCGGTTTAATCAACTGTTTCATCACGGCCCATCATTGCTCCAACTGAGTCACTCTCAGAAGCCATGTTCAAGAGATGTTTTTGTCAGATTACTTGACGCCGTTACACTGCTTTTCATAAGGCTTCATACCTTGTAAACCTTCACACATTTTGTCACATTACGACAAACTTGAATGTATTTCATTAGGATTTTATGTGATAGACGATCACAAAGTAGCTTAAAGCTTGTAGTTAGAGTGGCTTAAGTTATCCTGAGCTATCTCTGCTGCTATAGGCTTAGACTGCTGGGGGACATAATGACCACTTTCCCTTAATCTGCTATATTCTCATACTACTCTCAAATTCTGCGTTATTTGCTGTTGTTTCAGCTTTTAACGTTATGTACTCTCACTGTTTTTTTCTCTTCCTAGAAGCTACACCTGGCCTGACTCTGTGTTTAGCTGTGGCACCTTCCTGGAGGGAGACATCGGCTGAGCTGCTCCTGCCAACCACTTAATGTTCTCTATGTGCTCTCTCTCATCCTCTAGACTTGAAAAATGGCTCAGAGTTCATCTGCTTAGCTGTCTTTCCTAGATTAAGCCACTAAAGGAGCTACTACCATTAATATTTCACTTTTAATTCCCATAGAAAGTACTCCTGGATCAGTTCTTCTGTGTTGTTTTTGTGTCTCTGCTCTGTTCTCTAACCCCCAGTCAGTTGCGGCAGATGGCCGCTCACACCAAGCCTGGTTCTGGTTCTGCTGGAGGTTTCTTCCTGTTAAAAGGGAGTTTTTCCTCTCCACTGTCGCTACATGCATGCTCAGTATGAGGGATTGTTGAAAATCCTAATAAAACACATTAAAGTGTGCGGCCGTTATGTGACAAAATGTGAATAAGTTCTGGGGGTGTGAATATTTTTTTAAGGCCCTGTAACTCCAGACCTCGAGAGCTGCATTTCTGCCACAACACACAGAATCAACTGGCTGAATGACCTCCTCAGCATGTCACCAAGTTCAAGGCATCCATTTGATCCAGGTGTGTTGGAACAGGGAGGCCTCTAAAGGTCGCAGGATAGTAGCTCTCCAGGACAGGAAACGTATAAGTAGGAAATCTCACCTCAGGATTGCGGATAATGAAATCTGGATAATAGTTCTTGACAATGTTCAACCAGGCAGGGATTTTGCTGGGGTCCTACACACAGAGAGAGAGAGACATGACAGATTAATATTTGACGGTATTACATCAGCTCCATATTCCAGCCAAGCCTCTAAGTGAATCCTCCTTGACCTTGCTGATTTTGATCACATCTAGCTCCTTCTGGAGCCGGGCCAGCATGGCGTCATCGTAGCCTCCGGAGCACTTGGTGACTGTGCACCATTTCTTTGAGTCCGGGTCGTAGCAGCCCATCAGAAAGCTGGACATGATGCCCCCTGGTGGACAGAAGAACAAGTGCAACATGAAGAGGAATATTCTCACTTTCAATTTTCAACATCTTTTCCCACCTGCTGTTTTCTGCTTCCCGCTCTCTTCCTACATTTGTTGTTCCTGCTCTATTACGTTCTCTTTAACCCTCATGAGATGTTTCATTAGCCCTGCTCCAGTTGAACTTCTGGTTCTTGTGTTTCCAGTTTCATGTTACACTCATTACCCAGCCCCCTAAACATTGCCCTCCCCCATAACGTCTGCTTGCAATATTTGCCCAGTGGCATCTTCTCCTTATGCATTATGTTACATCTGCATATTTTTCACATGAAGTACTCCGATGCTCATTTGCATTCCCAGTGCAGCACTGTGTTGAATTGCTGCCTGCAGAACGTGCAGCCTTTCTATGTGCACTCAGTGACCAAAGGAAAGCTCTGATAGGGACATAATCTAGTTCACATGCAGACCCGGCTGGGGGAGCTGGGACTAATCATGGACGTAGATCCCATATTAGAATGATTATTCAATAAACAGCTTTCATTTATTTTAAAAACAAGAATTGGATGAATAGGTTTGGATTTTCTGTAATGCACACAGGCTAAAATGTATACATACACTCCCAGAATTTTTTGATAAATGTCCTGTGGTGAGTTGCAGAGAAAGCACACTTTTCGAAGCCATCAGTCAGCATCAGACGTTAACTCTGGCTGCATATTTGATCACTGTTCTCATCAGAAATCGTTCATTGATATTGGTTGGTGAAACATAGCCAACAATAGCTGTCGGAGTTGAGATCAAAAACTGGTTTTGATCTGTGTTTTGCATCATTGGCCTGTTGAAAATGGCCAATTATTCTCAATTTTTAAGCATCTTTACCTAAATTGTCACCCTCAGATGAAAGGACACTGGGTTGTATGTTCAAGACCAGCTGTTTGGCCAAAATGACTACAAGTATTTTTGGAGGAGACAGGGTGAACATTTCAACCCTCGGAACATTGCACCAACTGCATGGTGGTGGCAACATCATGCTGTGGCGACAGCTTCACTCCCAGAAGTGAACGGAATAATGGAGGAGGAAGAATACCTTTAAATTCTCTAACTTTACCACAAATCAGCAGATAGTTGGTTGAAACTTGGGCAACTTGGGAACTAGAGCCGCCCTTAAAGGCCAGGTGTACACTAGGAACTCCACCGATTCATCCAAGGAGAGGCCGTATATCCAGCCAGAAGGACGCCAGACGATAGTTGAGGGCTACAAAAACCATGTTGAGCTTCAATTTGGAAGTAGGATTCCAGCTAATTTTAGTGAAGATGCATGTCTGAAACTGCGTGTGGATCAGAGAAAATTCTGCAAGTTCTAGTTTCCAAATTCACTCAAGCGGTTTGTTGTCTGAACTGTAAAAATAGAAACCAGTTCAAATGCATCATTAAAAGCTCAAATTTAAAGTGAAATTCCTGGAGATGATGAGGGTATATAAACATTTCACAGGAAGGATGAATCCAGGAATACTTGATCACAGACCGTTTGAGCCTTTTCCGTAGAAGGCACCAAGCACCACCAGGTCAGCTGTGTCGGCCATCGCCCCCTCATTCAAATAATCCTTCTTGACTTTCAGCCAGTGTCGTTTCCCCGGCTCATAGGTTCCCTGAGAACAAGCAGAGAAGAAGCCCGGCGTGATCATTTTACCCCTTCAGCTACAGCTGAAACCAGGATGACAAAGACATGAAAGAAAAGACGCGTTGTCACATTAAATCTGATGAAACTCTTCCTGTTTGAGTTATACCGGCTATACCGGTTCTGTCAGGAGGAATGGACCAAAATTCCAAGAAACTGTTGTGAGGAGCTTTTGAAAGGAAACCCAAAACATTAAGTCATACAAGTTCTACAACATACTACAGAAATGTATGTAAAGTTCTGAATTTGAAGAAAGTAAAAAAACAAAAACATCTCATTATTCAGTCATTTAGCAGACAGACATCATTTTGGTTTCCCCAGCAGACCTAAAACTGGATAAAAACTGCACGGTTCAGCTGTATCTTTGAAGAGTAACAAGTCGATGACGTTGACAGACATTTCTCCCCACTGACCTTTAAGTCTTTCAGCACCAGGCCTTCGAGTCCTTCTCTGATGACACGAGTAATCATCTCAGCCAGGTCTGCTGCCCTCTAAACGGTCCACACACACACACACACAGGTAATACATCTGCAGATAAGAACAGGTTTATAAAGAGACGGAGCAGAAAGCCTGACAGAGCACCTACCGTGACATGCTTCATCTCTGAGAAGAGGATCCTGTTTGGGACTTCCACCATGTTGTCATGCAGGAACTTTCTGCGTTCACAGAGCGGCCTGGAGAACATCGAGCCAACAGAGGAGTGTTAGCCAACTTGGAAGCATGCTTGAATTGTTCATTTGTGTGTGGGATTCACAAACTGCAGATTACAACCGAATTCCCTTGTGCTTCACTGCTACTGAGAGACGCCCACATGGTTCCCTCAAAATGTATTTAATTAAAATTCAAAATTCTTTTAGATTTACATTTCCTGACTTCTCTGTTGATTTTGGGCCATTTTAATCTTCAGATGTAAATTCTATCCCACAAGTAGAGGAATAGGAGTTAAAAACAGTTTGCTGAAAGACCTTTTGATTTACTCTCAGCATTCAGTCCTCTCTGGTAGGGATCGTTTCGCATCTTGACTGAACAATATTTGACTCCTCTACCTGAAAATCCTCCAAATCTCTCAGATGGTGAGGACAGTTGTGGTCCACAGGCCTCTTCAGGTGACCCCACAGATTTTTTTCTGCAGACTGTCTGGGCCTTTGTGAAATAAATGTGTCCTGGTGAACTTGTTCTGTTGTTAATGTGGATGTGCTCTTAGTAAAACATGATGAAGAAATGAAATCCCTCATCATCTGCAGCCTTTGGTCAAACATTTGAAGGTTATGGGTCAAAACCCACTAATGTTTCTAACCAATCATAATTTTACGGACCTTGACATCTGAGAAAAAGTAACCCCATATCATGATGCTGCCACCACCATGTTTCTCTGTAGGGACTGTACACTGGTGGGCACGGTCCTGCTAATCTGCTAACAACTAATTTTTCGATGAGCGGATTAGCATTTTAGCTATCATTGGAAACAGTTTCTGAACCGTTTAGCTTCCGTCTAATTATGTCTCCCCAACTTTAGGTCCGCTAAGAAAATTCACAAGTTTGATCCTTTCTGGTGTGAGCATGTCCTGAAGAGTCCGTCAGGCATACTATTGGCTTAATACGTTAACCAAGACAAGACATCATTTTCCAACGCAGCAGCTAGCTAAAGGCAGTTTTCAATCGCAGTTTCAAAGTGTTCAGTTATTTATAAAGTTATGGAAAGTAACTGAGAGACAGTTGTCTTAGCGGTTAGCATTAGCTTCCACTAATTTTCTTTTATCTGTTAGCGAAGCTGATATTTTAAAAAGTGGAATGTGGGCTGGCGAAGCTAACATTTTGGTTAGCTGTGGCCACCACTGGCACTGCCCTCATTGGGTGATGCTCAGTGGTGTTTCTGGAGCCAAAGGGTTCAGGTTTGGTTTATCAGACAAGTTCTCCAACAAGGTTTTAGGAGATTATAGTCAGACCTGGACGTCTTCTTTAGAAACAAAAGATTCTGCCTTGCATCCTTACTTCTTAGTCCAAACATACGAGGCATACAGGAGATTTCTGCTACCCGTAGAATGAGACCGAAGGATGAAATACATTCGCAAGGTGGCTGTAAGGATTAACTTAAGGTTGTGCACGTTCAAAGCTTTCTCTTCCTATCTTTACCTGTCAAGATACTGCAATGTGAATTAGCTGAAACTATAATTTGGTACAGCGGATAAATTACTGACATTTACGTCGTGCATTTTTTAAAATTTTAAATGAAGTCTCCAACAGATTTGTTTTTTAGTTGAATTTTACAGGAAAAATTTAAAAGATTAAAAAGGTGGAACAAGTTTTGAAGAATCATCATGCTCTCATTTTGTGTGTTTTGAGAACTGGAAAAACTGCCTCAACCGTGATGTTTAACTTCACTCAAACAGATTTCTTTCACACACTTACATGCGAAAAAGGAAAATATGCCATTTCTGAGCTGCTGCTATGCTTCTGAACAGTCTTTCCTACAAACATACTAGTGCTGAAACCAACGCGCCCCAACTTTATGATCTGATCTAAGTAAAACAGCTTCTCAAAGAAACGGATGTTGAAGAACTGTTTAATAAAGATGAGGGAGTCATTTTTATTCAGTTAAATGCTAAATTATTTCATGGTAAAGAGCAAGGATAAAAGATTACCTTTCCATCAGACTCACACCGTTGAAGTAGATGCAGTCGAAAACAAAAAGGCACACGTTGGCATCTTGAAAGGCAGCTTTCTGCAGGGAGAGAGAGAAGTCTGAAGAGTTCCTACAAAGACTGAATCAATAAAGAAAAAAAAGAGCAGGGAGAGGTTATTACCTTGTGGACACCCAGAGTCCCGAAAGGCAGCGGTTTGCTGGTCTTTGTGTCAATTAGGAGGACCTCAGCATCCAGAATCATGCTGTGGCCGCCGGGGAAAGCCTGAGGGATGTACTCTTTGAAGTGGGCCACCTTAAACGCACAGCAACACGTCTTTCATTCAGGGTACGAGAAAACTCCAAAACATTTCCACAGACTGGTTTGATAATAAACATAACTGGTTCCCAGATTTTAACGCATAAAGAGAATTTTAAAAGAAAACGACTCAAAACTATTTCCTTCATAGTGTCAGTCGGGGTACGAGGAGATCTTTCAGGAGATGCCAGGGAGCAAGCTGGCGTTTCCTCTGGCTGTATGGAGATGAGATAAACGCAGTGTAACCCCTTCCCACCTGCTGCTGGACACTGCTTGTCAGCTGGCTGAACGAAAGCACCTATGCTTTTCCCTCACAAGAAATAAATGATGCTGTTTGTATTGATTTCTAGTCACAAACACAACCGCTGGGGTGTGGAAACTAAAGGAGCGCCACCTTTACTCTATTTATAGTCTATTAAAATAATCAAAGAGCAATACCTAAATGTCAGATAACATCTTTATAATAGCAGGTGTAGGAATAATTGTTGCTTTTTTAATAAAATTCAATTCATTCCAGGCTGAGCCGGACTAGACTGTTAGCAAACAAAATTAATGAAATTAAAAATTACATAAAGATAAAAACCTGATCATCCTTTTCTCACTGGGAATAATAGTCACGTCTACGGTCTTTAATCAGAATAATTTAAAAACTACAGGAAACTGTTGTAATTACACTCCAGTCTAACCCCCACTTCATTCTAACCTTTCATTAACATAAACTGGCTAATTACAGACCCCAAGGAGCTTAATCAGCCCTGTGGATGATAGGTTGAATTGGTAAGGAGCTTGCAGAGAACAAAAACTGCTCCTTAGACACCAAAGGGTCCAAATCCAAGGTTTCATAAGCCCTTTTTTTAAGTTATTCTTTTCACTGCACTTTCATGCATTTAATCCACACAGCAGCTCCATCTAGTGGACAGAGAGCACACAAGCAAGATGACTAACTAGTTACTGCTGCACATTTAGGTATTGTGATGTCACGCTGTGAAAATACCTTTGAAGTTGCTGATCCTGCAAGGACAAACCTAAAAAAAAACGTTCCACTGTGACGTGCAACGTTAGACTGATGCGTAAATAGATTTTATGGCTGTGGGCATTTACACTGATGCTCCATAAACGGGTTTTAATGAGACCGACCTTGTGCGGCAGCACTGGCTTGAGGCTGCGGCTGAAGTAGCTGAATGTGTTTCCGTTTTTGTGGACCTGCACGCGCTCTCCGTCATACTTGATCTCGGAGTACATCCCGTTGGGACATTTCTTCATGGCGTACTCGATGGATTTACATGCCTCAGCCTGAAATCACAGTGGAAAAACGTGCTTATGAAACTTAGGAAAGAACCAAATGCTTACGTCAAGTTCAGGTCAAGTTCTTTTCAACCAGACTGACGATGTGTTTTCTTGCAATTTTATGTGACAGATCAACACGAAGAACATAATTGTAAAGTAAAAGGAAAACAATGCATGTTTTTTAATAGTTGAGAAATAAAAATCTGAGAAATGTGGCATCCATTTCTATTTGGCCCCCTTTCCTCTTATACCTCTAAATAAAATCCAGTACAATCAATGTCTTCTCAAGTCACTTTTGGTGTTTTGGAAAATTCTGCTGCTACACCAATAAACATAATTGTTTTGCAGCAATAAAATAATTGCAGTAGTACTTTTATCGAAAATGGGTATTTCAGCATATTTTCAGCAATGTTCTGATTCAACAAAATAAAGTCTAAACTGGGTTACAGCTGCAGGGAAAGTTAGACAATGTAGTTAAAGGTCTTCTGTGTGTCTGAACAAATAGTTTGAACTTCAGACCATTACGTTTTTTTAATGTTTTGGTGGCACTAGAGGCCTTCCTTCGTTTTCTTATTTTTTGACAGTGAGCTGACAGGAAAGAGGAGGAGAGAGGGGAAAAATATGCAGCAAAGGTCAACAGACCGGGACTCGAACCTGTGACGTCTGCGTTGAGGACTAAGGTCGCATGTTTTATCCCTGTGCCACCTCCACACACCATCACATTTTATGCTGAACTGGTCCTTTAGTAAGGAATGATCCTGATCCAGGATCAAGCTGCAGGATGTTTAGTGTTCCCGCAGCGAGCCTCCACTTAAAGGACAGTTATTGCATCATATTCCTCTGCATCCTGAGGAGTTTTTATTATCTGCAGGGAAACCAGTCCTGCCGCTGGTCGGTCACAATGCTCTTACAGAGGGACTTGGGCCCGGCTGTGTTTTACTGATAAAAAACAAAATCTTTGCACTCATATTAATAAAAAAGAGAATGCCTTAAAAACAGCTGGAAACCGTAAGTCTCTACAGCCGACAGATCTTTTGCAAAGAAACTGAACAATCCCACTCTTTCCAAAAAGAAATGCACAAATAAATTGGCACCATGGTCATGACCTGTTTAATCCAGTTAATCATCAGAATAAACAACATAATACTGGATTACTTAAATAATTGTTAGCCGCCGCTCTAGCTGCACTACCGAATAATATAAAACAGCCCTGGCAGATGGTCATCTCATCATCTTATTACAATTTGGACACCAGAGGGCGCTACATTTTCATGAGCTGCTGGATACTGCATGGAGATAACTTTATATAAAGTTCTGCTTTATAATATTACGAAGAACTCCTCTTCAGTATTGCAAAGGTTGAAATAAATGACCGTCAGATCCAGGCTGATGTGAAGAACGGGAGCAGTCAGCTCTATTAGCCTGTAACTAGAATAAACCGTCAGGTCTGATTAGAATCACAGTGAATTCTCCTGCATTAATTACATCAACATGCAGCCTTGAACAACAAAGTTGTCATTCATTTAAAAAACCAATTCATCATCCCCAAATGGCTTCATTTAATGTGCACATAACATACAGCTGTGGTCAGAAGTTTACATACACTCATCTTCAGTTATTTTTCCAGACTGGAATCATTACGCAACAACTTCAATACATTTTTAAAAGCAAGAATAGGGGACGCAGGTTTGTATTTATTTTAGAGTTTCTATAATCCACAAGAGTAAAAACGATACACACCGGCTCAAATATACACATGCAGCCATCAACAAGCTTGTGACATGAGTCTGATTGGATATCTGAGGTCTCTTCTAGGCAGAATTGTTCATGTGAATTAGTTCCTGGCATGAGCAGCTAATTTTCAATAAGGCAGGGTCGCCTGATTTATCCCTTCCAAAAGCAGGTTTGATGATTGTTTGTGATCATTGTCCAACAGGAACATCCAAGCTTCTAAATACCCTACCCAAGTGGTCACCATCTGAAGGAAGGAACGTTGTTAGAATACTCAGGAATGATCCAGGAATCACCAAGGGTCAATCCTGCCATCGACTGAAACCTGCACTGTCCACAGTAAGGACAGTTTTACATGACCATGAACCGGGAGAGTCCAGACAAAAATAAACACCTTTAACGTGAACTGAAATCTACAGTTGCTGACAACAACAAGTCAAATACCTTCAGAAGAGAAGACTGATGATCAGAATGACCAAGAGTGAGCTCTTTGGCCACAGTGAAGTGAGGAATGTTTGGAGAAGTCAAAGTGAGACATTGAAACCTAACTGCCATGCA
Source organism: Crenichthys baileyi (assembly GCA_036173005.1). Taxonomy (NCBI): domain Eukaryota; kingdom Metazoa; phylum Chordata; class Actinopteri; order Cyprinodontiformes; family Goodeidae; genus Crenichthys; species Crenichthys baileyi. The sequence continues at coordinate 2,121 of JAHHUM010001531.1, read as the reverse complement.
TGGTGGTGGCACCATCATGCTGTGGCAATACAACAATTAAGAAGACTACCTCCAAATTCTTCCTTGAATTACCCCCCCTTTGTTTTTCCTTCAGACCTACGACCCAGTAATTTCGTAGGTGTATTTAGAGGTCTGGGCAGGGTGAAGCATAGTTTAGAGTGATTTAGAATCACCAGTAGTTAATCCAAGGTGACCAATCTGTTGCATGCAATATTGATTGAAGTGTTTTATGCTGAGCTGTTCTGATTTGCTGTGCAAGTGTTGCTGATTCGCGGACCGCGGATGCGATCAGCAAGGTGCATGTTCATGTTTTGTCCGGCTGATCCCAAATCAGCCAGGAGTTAGAAGTTGGACTTTTAAAAGTTTTTCATTCAAAGCAGCTGCTGTCTGGACCTCGTGGCCTGACCACTCCTTTGTTCCAGTTTTATTACTGGAGTTTTTCCACCGAGTTCTTGCCTCAGAGTTTTATGACCTTTTGTTCGAGATTTGGGGCGATCAGCTGTTAGTGGCTAAGGGCGCAGACCACCATCTACCAGCTGGTCGCTACAATCCAGACATCAGCACAGCAGGAGGGCTTCTCTTTCCAAGTTAACCCAAATTGCACATTTTGTCCATAAAACTGCTGGTTTGATCTTATGTTTCGTTTTATTATTAGTTAGGTCATTATTTTACTCTTTTTGTAGAATAGTCCTTGTTAGTTAGGTGAAGGTTTTTGGACCAGAATAGTAATTATATCAGGGCTATATGGTTTCAATAGATGTTCATATATATAAAGAGAAGCGTTTGTGTTTATTCTGTGCAAGAGGGATTTATCTGTCAAATAAGGTCAAAGTTCCCCCACCGATTGGTGGAGCAGCTGATTAAGGTGTGGCCTTTAGCGTGGTTTTGGTTATTAATTATCAATTATTAATGATAATTAACTAATTGTAATTATTAAATGCTTTCAGCCCATAATTACAACACCAGAGGACATCTCTGATTTCTATTCGTAAGTAATGATTTTTGGTTAAGAAAGTTATTTTTCTGAATTATGATTTTTAATTATACTTTTTGATAAATATTCATTAATCAATAATCATAATCCTTACAGTGTATGAATGTATATTTAAGTCTGAATGTATATTTAGGGTCTGAGTGGATTAGAGAAAATCTACCAATAATTACTACTTTTGCACTAGAGCTGCACGATATAAAAAAACCAGGCGATATGCGATCATATTGGTGAATGTTGCAATAATGAGGCTTCTGATTAATAAAAAGTGTTCATGTCTTTCTGCTTTGGGTTCATAGAAAACACAGACCCCAGATAATGAGTCATCTATCCAGCTACTGTAAAAAAAAATCATTAAATCCATCTCAGCAAACAGGTTTTATTGAAAAAGATGTCTGATGTTTCTGCAATGAAACAACTGAGCTGTAGTTTCTTAATGAATTGACCACCTTACCATCTCTCTATGCTGCATTTAAGTGCCGCCATTATTACAGAGCCTGAATGCATGGTTCTGAACTAATAAATCAACATGTGTTGCAGTAATAAATGAAACTGACTTGATCCTAATCTTGATTTCTGAGTTAGACTCAAGCTATAACAAAGGGGGGCTATCAGCACCATTTGAACAAGAGCATTTCATTTCCTCTACAAGTCAGATCGTCACATTTCATCATCTTTATGTCCTTATTTTTGAAAAGACAGCACAATAAGGCAACATTTCGTGCTCATCGGTGAAAGTCAGTTTCTGATTCTTTAGACCCTTATTCACACAGAAACGAGCTTAGGTGTGTCTGCAACGGTATTTTGTTGTTTAGGTGTTGTATTGACACAGATTCGCTGTTTTTGGTGTTTTTCTGTGGCATTGTCATAGCGCCACCAATGGTTGGTGTTTTTTTCCCAAATCGTTTTAGACACGATATCGTTTTCGTCTCCGTGTGAAGAGTCTTAGTCCATTTCCACAGATGACCCACGAAACACTCTTTGGAGTGAAGGGGTCGGCTTTCATTTGGATACCAAATGTACAACAAACTGAGAAAATAAAATAGCTCATGGAATTATAATTTTTAATGAAACGTTGTGCATCTTGTGTAAGAGGTCAAAAATGTCAGATGTGAGAAAGAATAAAAAGG